>CM076579.1:100774134-101348107 GCA_034641835.2 Pinus albicaulis
GCATCTAGGTGCATAGCTAGGAAGTCCTTATGTGCTACATGTAATAGTTTCTCCTTGAGACTAGAAGCCCTACTCAAGAAGATTATGTCATAATAACAGATGACCATATCATCCACCATGTACCTGTCATCTCCATCTGAGTCATCCAAAATCATGCATGCACCTAGATCCTTGGAGTACTCTACCAAGAGTTGAGACCTCCAATCTGGATCTATCCTCCTCAGAGACAGCGTTGATAATCTGCAATGTGATGCTCTCCTCATGCCATTGCCTGGTACTTTGACATCCCCTATGCCAAAGTCTTCCCCCAATATGCTGCCATGCCTATCATGTAGTTGCTCATGCTCAAATAGTAATGGTGACCCTTGGAAGTTTCCCTCCCATGAGAAGCTTATATCCAAAAGGGATCTCCTAATCTTGGTTAGTGTAAGCATGAGTTACCTCCATCTACTCCCATGTGTGAAAGAGTCCTCCCTCAAAGGAAGTATCCTCTGTCTCTCCAAATCTGTGGAGTAGTCATCCTATGCAACCTTCACCTCTCCTGAATCCAAGAGTGGTGAATCCCATAACAAGATGCCTCTCATCAATGCTAGATCCGGTGGCCTCCCAGGTGGGATGTCTCCTTGTAGTGAGACATCTAAATAGGAAATGGACTGTATAAATGAGAGGAGTGAATGGTCCCTCTCTCCACTACACAATGCAGCCCTTCTCCTATGTGAAGAAACTCTCTTCAAAAGATGAGGGTGAATGCTCATTCCCTTCGAATTTCGATCCTTCACCTCTTCTCCTCCATCCATCTCACAACCCTCCAATGCTACTATATGCTGCTCAGGATTTGTGACTAGGTCCCCACATGTGGTATCTCTTGGAATCCCTTGCATAGAAACAAGGACTCCTATAATGGAATCAATGGATCCCCTCTCATCTCCCTGTGGTGATGGGTCTCCTTCTAATGATACATCGTTGTGGGTTCTTCTATGCACATTCTCTTCACTTATATGTGAGTATGCCTCCTCTTTAATGAGAGACCATGGATTTCGGTCTTCTTTTGAAAGAGGGATCTTCATTTTATCAAAAATGAAAGAGTGCCTTTCATACAATGGGGGTATTTCCTCTAACAAGTCATCATCCCAGTTTTCTTCCCCTCTAGAAATGTGGAGTGGAGTTTGTTCCATGTTTTCCTCCAATTCATGCAAGGTGTTTGATCTCTCATATTTTACACATGACGATTCACATTGGTCATTATCAAACCTCTTCACCAAAGTCTTAGTGAATTCATCATAGGTTTTTATATTTACGTGATAACATGAAACATAAATTTTAAACCACCAAACATGGGCCATACGTTTGAGATGTAGCGCTGCTATAGTGATGGCCTCCTTGGTTGCAACTTGGCGTAGCTGAAAATATGCATCTAGCTCCTCCACCCAAGCTATGGCTTTGCACCTTGCTGATCCATCGAAATTAGATAGAGAGAATAGATCTCTCTTTCTTCCTTTGGGGCTTCTAGATCTTGCTCCCTTGAGTCTGAAAAACTCTTGGAAGTCCAAGTGCACTTCGAATCTCCATGATTGAGATTCATACTCCCAAAGAAAATCACTCAAGGTCTCCTCCCTTGGTGACTCATCTTCCTCCATTCTCCCTACAGTAGATATGGGAAATGTACTGCACTATGGATCTGCATGTGTTGCTGAATGCTCACACCCAACGTGGTTACAACTAGGGTTTGCTTCATCCACAAACCCTTTCAAAAAATCTCTCTAGTTTCCCCTTTCTATCTCCTCAAGGTTTTCAATGATACCCTCCATGGTCTGGAAAAGAAGAAGGGAGACCTCCTCTTCTGTCATTCCTCTTTTCTCATTTCCTCTGTAAATGTCCTCTCCTTGGAGAGAAGCTCCACTTTCTGATAGAATTAAATCTTGTGCACAAGCTGAGCCAATATTTATGATTTGATACCACTGTAATGTTCCTTTTTCAAGAATTTCTGCAATATGTTCTAGAGGGACGTTGTATAAGGAAGGAAATGTAAAAATAAGTTGAAAGGGGGCTTGGATCCCTTATTTAACACACCATACATTACACTCCCAGCATTTGAGCCCAAAGAAATAACTCTATGTGGGTTATTCAGACCTCCCACACCTAAGTCACTTAGAAAATGCTCAAAGAGAGAGCCTACAGTAGTACATGAACACAACCATAAAAATCTACAATAATGAATATATCATAAGAGGGAAATTTTATGCAGCCAACATCATATTATTATATCAGCAATAATACACAATAAATTCATGAGGGACAAGCCACTCAAGCTATTGGAACCAATCTCCAATGATCAAACTATGAAATACATGAGATACTGCAACTGCACAAAATGCCGGAGAGAAGTGACTACACAGTCTCTATGAGAGAAGAAGCTACTAAATACACAAAAAATGGTAATGTAGCTGAAGGATACAAATAAATTCCCAATAATGGAAATATGGGCTCCAATACAAAATCTCTAGCAAATCTAGGAAGGATTGCTAGGGATGTCGAATAAAAATACAATGTGACAATTAACTGCTAACTATTAGGGTTAATATGTCACAGCAACACTGAATACATATGTTGAGGCTATGGAAGATCTGAAATATGGATTTCCCTCCTCCAATGGTGCTCTTTAGTAGAAGGCTGATCCCTCTATTCAAGAAAAAGCCTCCCGATGAGCTCTATGAATTCTCCCAACACTGCTTGCATGAAAATAACGTAGTTCCAGCCCTATATTTCACTGTGAGAGATGGTGAATGGTTGGGCTGGTTCCAAATATCTAAAATTATTCCCGGGAGAATCCTCTACTGATCCTCCAAAGGAAAGAGAAGTTTTCTGCTGAAGAACAAGCTAAAGAATGACTCTACAAGTTCCTCTGTTGCTGCACCCAGCAACAAAACGTTTTCTTCCCAACAAGAAAATGTTACAGCTTAATGGGAAAGCTTAGCCAAATGTTTGAACGAGGTAATTGAGGTCAAAACCTTCTCCTTCCTTGAGTATGAGGAATGGATTCCCAACCGGGAACACCTTGGTGCTCAAGAACACTACAACCCTGCTAAACATCTCGGGTATGCAAGTCTTAGCAAACCCTTCGAAAATGATAAGCCAATGCATAATGAAAATAGGCTGCCATCTCTTCCTTATAAATAAAATGAACTCCTCTCACCATGGGTCCCATCCACACTTTCCACCTAGCTCATGCAAGTGGAGCCTCCTCTAAAACTGTGTTGCCTTGTCATGGAGATCACTCCTCTTGGACAACGCTGTTCACTTAGTCAAAGATGACTAAATCAAAGTGATCCCATTAATATTCACACCCTTAGGTGCTTAATTCAGCTACTTAATCACCCTAATTTCACACAAGGAGTGTTATTTCTCCATCTAAGGGGGTTAAGGGGTCTCCTTACCCGTTTTATTCAACAAAATGAAAATATGCAAACTATAGTGTTCCTTTTAGCTTGAGGCTAAAATTTGGGAACATTACAAACATCCACCTGGTGACTCCACTGACCTCCAGTAGGTCTACTAACTCTACTAGATCTCCTAGACTCCTTTGGGATTGTGTCAAATTAGTCCTAGGTAGTTTAAAGTCCTAGTCACACACTGTGTGAGTTCAGTAAACATTAAGAGAGGTCTACCTTTCAAAAACAGTCATAAACTTTCAGCCCCTCTATCCTTTGGGTCCTAAATCTAGCTTCACAAAGGATCAACACTAGATCTCACCCTGACCCAAACCCTACTACCATAGTTGATGACCTAGAAAATATTTTGTGGCTAACTTCTAGGACTGAAGATTCAACTAGTGTTAGGACCATTCACAAATAAATTTTTGTCCCTAAAAACCTCATAGCTTTGCAAGATTCCAAATTTGACTTATACCATTGAAGCAACTTTTTTAGAACTAAGTCTCAGAGTGGGATAGACTAGACAATCTTTGAGCCCATAGATTTGTAGCAGAGCCCTAGTAGAGAAGCCTCTCCTTCCACCCCTCCTGATTTTCAGCTTCTCCATCACTTTGGCTCATTTCATTCCAAGTCTGCTCAAAATCAGTTTGTTGGTCCAAGTACTTATTCCACACCCACTCATACATCCACTGTGCAAACCATTCCACTTCATCTTCCACCTCCTCTCACAAAACCTCCTCTTGTAAATCCTCCTTGGATCCCATTACCTCCCATCATGGCAACATGGTATGCCCCCTTGGTGCTACAACAACCTTTACTACCTTTTCCACATGACTACCAATCCAAAATCCCTCACTTTACTAGAACTGACTCTACCACTACCTAACAACATATAGACAGAATCAATAATGCCTTTGACTACCAAGAGATAGAAGAGGAAACCATAAAAATGAGGATGTTCGCCCAAAGTCTAGGAGGAGAAGCAAAGAAATGGTTCAAAAACTTAGCTCCTAACAGAATACATGACCTTCCTTCCCTTTATCAAACATTCATAAACAAGTGGGAGATCAAGAAAAACCCTCTTCAAATCCTCTCAGAGTATAAAAACCTTAAGAGAAATGTTGGGGAAAGTGTCCAAGACTACTACACTAGGTTTAATAGTGTATAAAATGCACTCTCACCTCAAATAAAACCTCGACAAGGCCTAGCCTCAATAAAATTTCCAGAAATATTTGATCCAGACATGACCTACCAATTGACAGAAATAGATCCCCTAACCTTAGAGGACATTTAAAGAAGAGTTGTGAGTGTAGAAGCCAATTTGATTTAGAAGAGGGCTAGGATGAGATCATAAAAGAGAGTTACTTACAAAGAGGAAAATGTGGCCTCAACCTCTTCATTTGATGTCAAAATTGACAGCCTAGTTAGGACAATGGAAAGGATGATTGAAAGGATAAGCATGAATGAAAGAGCACCTCCTAGGGAAAACCAAGCAAATCCTCAAAACAGAAATAGGAACCAAAACTTCAAAAGAGACCCCCCTCAAATCAGAGAAAGAGACAATGACCAACAAACCATACCTCCTTTCCAAGAAAACTATGTAGATGAAGAGGAAAGAGAGACTGAAGAGCTGGAAGAAAACCATGAAAATCTGATAGGCTCTGACAATACTTTTCTCACAGAAGAAGAACGAGGCCTATTTTCCTCAAATCAAACTGAAACAAACTATGAGGATTCTGAAGACTACAAATTAGGATTTGAGAATACTATTATGGAGGTTCATAGGAAGTATGACCTAAGGAGTAAGAAAAACCAAGATGCCTCCAAGAAAAAAAAAATAGACACTATTGTTAGGAAGAACCCTGAAAACACTCCTAAGAAGATAACAGACAACACAAACACCATGGCTAATAAATATGATCAAAATGAAGACAAAAATAGCCAACAAAATGGTGACCCAAGTTTCTGTAGTACATCTGATTAGTGGCCCTAAAAAAACTCTTTTGACTAAGGTTCCAAATCAAAATTAGCAAACTAAAAGTATAGAAAGATCATGGCTGATAAGACTAATGTAAATATGCCAAAAACACAAACACCTTTTAGTTTTGAGGGAGAGATTGCCAAGATCAAAATAACCATACCTCTTATTGAATTGGTAGCCCAAGATGTTTATAGGTCCCAAGTTATAAAAGCTTTGAACATATGAAATGACACCGACACTCTAAATCTAACTTATGACAAACTAGAGTTGTTGTTTGCACCTGAGGTAGAAGGGAAATACCAAGAATTATTTGTCCCTCCATTCTATATCATCTTGAACATACATGAGAAAAATTTACACAATCTCATGCTAGACTTTGGTGCCTCACACAATCTTATGCCAAAGGTAGTAATGGAGAGATTAGGCCTTGAAATAACCAAACCTTACAAAGACTTGTATTCTTTCGATTCAAGTAGAGTCAAATGTTTGGGTCTAATCAAGGATCTCTGTGTCAATCTAGCAAAAATCCCTGCCAAGAGCCTAGCCATGGACATAGTAGTTTCTGACATTCCCCTAAAGTATGGCATGCTTTTATCTAGATCATGGGAAGCCAAACTTCAAGGGAACCTCCAAATGGACATGTCATATGCAACCATCCCAGTCTTAACCAAACAATAAGATTGTATTGGGAATCTCACATGAAATACATGGTAAGTAGCCAAGATAGGCCAAAAAACACCCCGCTCTATTCCATCCATTCAGACCTTGACTTATTTATCTTGTACAATTAAGATGACATTAATGAACAAGTAAATGAAAATGAGAAGGAGTTTGGCCTACCAAAACAGTCAAAGCAATCACCAAATGAAGAACATGATAGCCAAAACTCTAGTAGCCTTGAAAAATAACATAATGGCGAAGCTGAACTTGAAGCATTTTGGAACATGAGCTTTGATGGCTCTTGTGGAAAATTTGGTTCAGGAGAAGGTGTTTGGATACATAACACTAATGAAGGCCACCCGTAAAAACTAGATTTCCAATGCACTAACAACATTGCATAGTATGAGGCTCTCCTCCTTGGTTTACACTTGATAAAAGACATAGGAGCCAAGAAGATTTATGTTCAAGGAGATTCTGAGCTAATCATTAGAAAAATCAAACGAGAGTATTCAGCCAAAAATACTAGGCTAAGAGAATATAGGAATGTTGCCTTAGACCTCCTAAAAACCTTTGAGAAGTATGAACTTACCTCCATCCCTAGAGCTCAAAATAGCCTTGCCAATGAACTTTCCATTTCTACCAGCACTTTCCAAATACCCCATGCCAATGAAAAATACACTGCAAAGTCAAAAACCAACCTACAATACCTGACAACATATATTATTGGCAATTGTTTGAGGGTGGTAAACAAATTGATGACTTTCTGCAATCTAAGAATGAATTTGCAATACCAAAACCAAGCTTAGAGCATGCACAATATTTCCCAAATGAAGAACAAACAACAAAAACAGAGTCGTTTCCTAATGTTGATGTAAATATGCTAGAACACTTTCATGAGGCAAAATTTTCTAGGGACCCGGATCAAAAATACCTTGAGCTATTACAATGCAAAAATAACTCATTACCAAGAGGTCTTACACCCTTAGAAGAGTTGTTTGACTTTAATGATGTTGCTAGGAAACCAAAAATGGAATCTATCGAGACTGATGTATAATAATGCAACATAGGCAGCATAGAAGAACCCAAAATGATCAAGCTGTCCAAAACTCTGCCACCTCATATAAAATAGAAATACATAGAGATGTTCAAAGAGTTTAAATATGTTTTTGCATGGGGATATGAGGACTTGAAGTCCTATGATAGAAGCATTATTCAACATAATATTCCTCTCAAGGAAAACCAAAAACCATCCAAACAAGAATTGAGAAGAATAAAACCCGTCCTATTACCTCTAGTTGAAAAAGAAATAAAGAAGATGTATGATGCTGGGATCATAGTCCCACTCAGGTACTCAGAATGGGTGTCAAACCTTGTGTGAGTTAGGAAGAAAACTGGGGAGATTAGGCTATGCATAGACTTTAGAAACTTAAACAAATCCTCCCTATAGGACAACTACCCTTTACCTAACATGGATCACAAACTAAAAAGGTTGTTAGGTTATAAGAGAATATCACTTCTTGATGGCTTCTTAGGTTACAATAAAGTACTAGTACTTCCAAGTGACCAGGAAAAAACTGCTTTCGTAATACCTTGGGGCACATTCATGTATGTTAAAATTCCTTTTGGGTTCATGAATGCGGGGGCTACTTTTCAAAGAGCCATGGACATAGATTTTTCTGAAGACATAGGTTACTTAATAGTAATATACCTTGATGACATCACTGTCTATTCTAAAACTGATGAGGAACACCTAATTCACTTGAGAAATGTCTTTGAGAAATGTAGGAAGTATGGCCTATCCTTGAATCCTAAGAAAACATTGTTTTGTCTTCAAGAAGGAAAACTCTTAGGCCACATCATTTCCGAAGAAGTGATTAAGATAGACCCCAAAAGGATTGAGGGTATCTTACATATTAGCCACCCTAGGAACATTAAAGAGCTGCAATCTTTCATTGGCAAGATCAACTTCCTAAGAAGGTTCATACCAAACCTTGCTGAACTCCTAAGAAACATCACAAACATGTTGAAAAGAGAATTAGTAGTCAAGTGGACCACAGAAGCCAAACAATCCTTTGAACTGGTAAAATAAGCACTCACCCAAACACCTATTCTAATCAGCCTCAACTTTACCAAATATTTCTCCATTTTCTCATTTGCATCAGAACACACTATAGCTTCAATATTGCTTAAAAAGAAAATGATGGGGCAAGAACAAATCATAGCTTTCTTCAGCAGGGAATTGAGGGATGCACCTCTAAAGTATAACATCATGGAGAAACAAGCCTTTGCCTTGATCAAAACATTGAAATACTTCCGAGTTTACATTTCGCACTCCCATATCATTGCTTTTGTTCCACATACAGTTGTTAAGGGCATCCTAAATCAGGACCCTGATGGTAAAAGGGGTAAGTGGATTTCTATTATCTTAGAATATGATTTAGAAATCAGACCCACTAAACTGATTAAAGGACATGACTTGCAATACTCATGGCTGAATCAAATTTTCAAGCATTAGACATAAACATGTTACATTCTTTGGATGAACAAGAAGAACTGGCAAATCCACCCATTGAAGAAGCAGTCCTAAACTCACTATGGTATGCTAACATATTGTATGTACTTTTTAATCTAAATGCTCCTAATTTGTCCAAAATTAAAGCTAGATTCTTGAAACAAAAGGCTTTAAATTTTTGCATCTTAGATAGAGATTTGTATTGGAAAAATTATGTTTGAATCTTACTTAAATGTTTACTTGAAGATGATGCAGTTAAAATCATGCATGAGTTTCATGAAGGAGAGTGTGGAGGTCATCTCTACTAGAAAACAACCAACAAAATCCTTAGAGCTGGTTACTATTGGCCCACTCTTTTCCTTGACATACAAAAGCTAGTTACAACTTTCCATAAATGCCAAATCTTTGATGGAAAGAGAAAACTTCTACCTTTACCTTTACATATTATCAGTTGAAGATCATTTTCAAAAATGGGGTTTGGAATTCATTGGAGAAATCCACCCTGCCTCATCTGCCCAGCACAACTTGATCGTCACTATAACTGACTATTTCACTAAGTGGATAGAAGCCATCCCTTATAGGAATAACACTGACTTAGTCATCATCAAATTCCTTGAAACCAACATTTGTCCTAGTTTGGCTGGCCCAAGAAATGTCATCACCGATAATGCTGTTGCATTTAAGTCCAAGATAATGGTGGAATTTTGTTACAAATACCACATCACACTAGGGAACTCTACAACTTATTACCCTCAAGGTAATGGCCTAGCTGAGTCCTCTAACAAGATTTTGGTAAACATCATCACGAAGCTTCTGGAAGAAAATCAAAAGGCATGGCATAGAAAACTAGTGCATGCAGTACGGACTGATAGACTAAACACCAAGAAATCAATCAATATGTCTCCCTATCAGTTAGTGTATGGAATGGATGCAATTTTCCAAATATTCTTGGGAGTTCCGGTGATGAAGCTTCTTCAAGAGGTATAATCAGAAGAGAATGATATGCAAAGGAAGTTGAGCCAAACCATTCACTTACAGCAGTCAAGGGAATAAGTTTACAAAAGAACACAAGTAGTGCAAGAGAACATCAAGAAGATCTTTGACAGAAGGACCAAAGCCAATGATTTCCAGATTGGAGACAAGGTGCTAAAATTGGATTCAAGGAGAGAGGACAAAGGCAAGCATGGCAAATTTGAAAATTTGTGGAATGTCCTTACATCATTCATTCAGTTACAGGTAAAAATTCTTTATTTTTACAAGAGCTCGATGGAGTAGAGTTATTTGGAGGTCTTATCAATGGTAGGATGCTCAAGCACTATTTTTGTCAAAGTTCCTAGTTAGAAGCTTTCATTCATTATACATAACATTGCTTGATGAAAGATCAGAAAAACAAAAACACAAAAATAAATAAAGGAAGAAAAGGAGGGAAGGAAAAAAAAGAGGTACAACCCCATACCAAAAAATATTATTGCTGAAAGTGTGCAAATCTAAATGCCACTACTATTGAGAAAAGAAAGTCTTGTTCAGTCATCTAGCCTAATCATGACTGAAAATGTTTTAAATTTCTGCTGATAGGATAGTGAAAGAAGAATTTTCAAACCATTTAAGCTTGGCTTGTCAGTAGTGTTATAAAAAAATTGGATCTGATAGGCTACTTGATCAGTTAACTTTATGTAACTATTTCAAACCTAATCTTTTGATTGAGGCTTAAGCTCCTCAGCCTGAGAGGGCTCTCTCAAGGGTTGATGATTTGGATAAAACTATAGATGGCTAACTCTATTTAGGTAATAAACAGATAAATTATAGATGTATGTTGAGAATCACATTAGCATGTATACATTGGGCTTATGGAGTCAAATAAATTCAGTAATTTAGTGAATCTACTTAACATGGAAGTTGAGGCATATCAGAGTTTTAGTCATAAGGTACACACGCATGAAACTGTAAAAACACAGTCAGTTCACTTATATAGGAAGTCAAAGCATCTAATAGATGAATTCTGAGTAATATAGATGAACACCACTGCAAATAAGATATATAAGAGATGAAAATAGAATAGGAAAACACTAAAACTCCTTCTGAATCTCAAGTTTGTCAAGTAGAAGATCTGTATATTAGCTGAAAATAGTCAAATCACAACAAGCATCGTTTTTCCAAAAATGTCCAACCCTTTACAAATTCGACCTCTTGGCCTTTAATAGGCATCTTACAAAATGAGATGATCTACCTCTAGGCTAGATACATTGAATTCATGTCCCTTTAGACCTTGCATAACCATAAAACATGGAATTTATTGCAAAACGACACCTAACCTACTTAACAGTACTATTCCAAAAAAGACTCAAACAACTTATTTCTATCTATAACAAAATTATATATTTGAATTTACTTAATTTCCAAGTGTATCATTACATGGTCGAATTTGGATGATAGGCTTCATTTCTTCATGACCACTTTGCTGACCTCCACAAAAATAGGAAACAATACCTTGTTTTTTAGGCATAATATCTTTTGCATTCTTTGAACATTATGACCACCATTTACTCTTCATTTATTTGTCCTTGGTTGTTGGAATTTAGCTTAACAAGTCCCATAACTCCTCCCTACCCTCCAGCTATCTAAAACCGCTTTAAACACTGCTCAAAATGCTATAATGTCCTGCGCTACGAAAACACAACAGTTTCGTAGCGTGTTTTGTATCACTGCCATTTCAAGTCTTTATCCTCCAAAAACTCAGTTCCTTCCTCTGCATCATTTTAATTACCCTTTAATATATCTTCTATATAAAATTCAGTTCTTAGCTCAGCCTTCAACCCTTTAAAATCTGATCAAAATAAGCAAGAAAAGCAGCTATAGCAGTTTCGTAACGCTTTTTTGCTTTTTTACACTAAATGCTCTATGAACTGTTGAGTATGCAGTTTCTTCATAAATTTGCCAAGTGAAAACCATGTTTGCCTCAAAAACTCAAAACATAACCTATCTACAGTATTTATAAATCATACAAACTATAGACGCACTTTATTCTAGCTTTCTTGAGGTTCCTTCTTCATCTACACTTGGTTGAGCTATTGGTTCTTCTATGACTGTCATTTTAATGCCTCTGCTCTTTAACTCATCATGAATTAACTCCAACTGTTGCTATAAATCCTTCACCTAGTCTTGAATTCTTCTGTTAGTAGCTCTCAGATGAGTGTTTATTATTCTGACAAACTTAGCTTCTTTTATTGTTGGAACTGTCCATTTGAAAAATTTCTCTGTATTACTTAAGTTTTCAGAAGCAGAATCAACTTGTCCTTCCCACATTGCCTTCATCCTTTTAAACTGTACTTTCTTGACACTTTGTTTTCTAGCTCTCTTTTTCATGACAACAATTTCCTAGTTTGTCAACCTTAATTTCTCCTCAAGGCACTAAAACTCTATTTTCTTTGTCATTTTCTCTTTCCCCTTTTTGTTCTGCTGATTGTATGCTTCACTATAGGTGATAAAAGATCAACACTTTCTTTAGGAGATTTAGTTGTCTCAGTGGGTATTTGAGCTTCCTTGCTGCTCTTTATCAATTTCCTAGGATACCTTGTCATAGGCTTTCTTGCTTGAAAAATGAAACCTGCATCTTCCCCCTCAAACTCTAGCCTCTTTTCAGACTTAGCCTTTTTCAGCTTATGCTCCTCTTCCCCAATGAACTCAGCTTGGAAAATGGGTGTTTCCTCTATGTCAATAGCATGAAGAATATCCTCTATAATTCCCTTTGTTACTGGGTTGTCTTCTGTAGCAACTGTCTTTCCTTTGAATGCCACTGCTTAGCTTCTAGTTACTCTTTTGGTTCCCTGTTTGCTAAAAACTTGTTTCTATTTTGCATCTTTGACAACCTTTGATCTCTTTTTTGTAGGTGGGAGAGTTGGTGTATCAAGAATTTGCATTTTCTCTGGTCTTTTATCAATTTTGTTTCTTGACTTCACTCTTGCAGTTTCTTTTGGTTTTTCAACCATAGTTTGGCTTGGTTCTGCTACTGGTGGTGATGGAAATTCTTTAGCTTTAGGATTTTTTGCAGGAGATATGGTTTCCAATTAAAAACCATTTATAAACAAGAACGATGACCAATCTCTACCTATCTTATGAAGTTAATCTAAAATTAATAATTTCATTAAGCCATGATGAAACAAGGATCTTTCACTCCCTTCATAATTTTCTTGCACCTTATCAGCCATCTTTGCAAGACTCCTATGAAGATAAAAAGGTAAATCAAGTGAAATCTTACCGGTGAAGTGTAGAAGAAATTTGAAATGATATGAATAAACCTTGTGATATCTGCCTTCACAGGAAAAATATTTCTGAATGTTGAGCAACAGTTTTGAGTAGTTATCTTTGATGCAACTTCTAGGGATAGCATTATTAAGGTCCATGTCTATGTGTTCAGTTTTCATGAACTCTTTACACTGCTCCATATAAAATTTGAAACCTTTGAACTAGGTTTCTTGACCTCTTGGTATCTCTGTAATGGCAGCAATGACCTCTAGTGTAGTAGACACACTTAGCATCCCGAGTTTAGTGGTTGTTCCATTGAAATTCATGGAAAATTCCTTGGATACCTATGTGTGACAGCCCTGCAACTTCTCACAAAACCGTAGGCAACCTACTCTTCTGGATGCTTCCATCACTGCTGGGTCTTCAATTATTGCCTTCATGTCTTCAGGTTCATGCCTTAAGCATTGTCCTCCTCTGTGAATTTTTATTTCCTCTACCATATTCTTCAGAAAAGCTTTCATCCTCACTTGAACAAATATTTCAACCTCGCTTGATATGGATGTATCAGCCACACTTGAATATAATGCAATAGCCTCGCTTGATAAATGTATCAGCCTCGCTTGATATGGGTGTAGTAAAACCTTTGTATGAACCAGCCACAGGTTTGGCTTGACACTAAGAGCTCAGACATTTCAAATGGAGGCAATAGGAAATGAGAATGACTAATTAGGAAATATTTTGAAATTTTGAATGTCCTCTCATAACTAAAATGATTCCTCATTCATAACCTATAATGACCATGATGACTGCAAACATGGGTGGGTACTTTGAATTTCATCATTACATGACTCAAAATGCCACTATCCTACCCTTTCCCAACAGTTTCTGACATTTTCCAACTCAACTAACAAGACAGTTACAAAACCTCGCTTTCATAGTGCATGCAGTGTAATTTTTCCTGTTTGCGCTACGAAACTGCAGTTTCATGGCTAATTGGACAGTTTTGATGAAGAAACTTAGGGAAATGAAATGAAACCAAAAATGATGAATGTTTGACATGAAAGAGCTTTAAATAAGGCTTTATTTGAACCTTAGGATGAGCTTTAAACTATAAGAAATATAAAACCTTCCCTTGATCAAACCTAAATTGACTTCTAAAACCCTATTTTGATCTATGAAATTTTGTAACCTTGTCAAAATGATGTTTTGAAATTTTTTGGGTGATAAAAAGTAGATTATATTAGGAAAAGATGTTGGTTCCCAAAGCATAAATCCAAACCAAAGAGAAGAGAGGGATACATAACAAATGATAGATCACAGCCCTCATGTTTTATATTTTTTGATTGTACAAAAATAATGTCTATGTGCAGCTTGTCCCAATGCCACAACCCATGGTAAATTAGATTGCTTGATCTTGGTTTATTCATGTTTTCAATTTCATATAAGTATTTTAGAGAATAAATTATGTCAAACAGCTTAATCTTCACATATGAGTAGACTAGGTAGAGAATAAGAGAATTCATTAGCCTAATCTGAATTCATGGAAGTGATAAGGGTCCAAGTAGATAGTTTTTATGCTTTCAAAAGAAAATAATGTCAAGCGTTTTCCAGTCCAAGTGCACCCAAAAGAAGAAAAAATGTTAGGCAAGGTATGCTAGGTAGGTAGAAATGAGGTTCAAGCAAACATGTCTTTTCAGATTTTGAGATCACAACTTCAAGAGAACATCAACAAATGAAGGAAGAGAAATATGGAAGTGCAAGTAAGGCATAGGTCTTCAAAATTTAGTGATCTAAATTTTGAGGTCCTGGACACCTCTTGAAAAGGAGCTACACTCCCCAAGTGGAGCCACTATTAGTCATCAATAATTTTTGTTATCTGTAGATGACTATAGATGGGTTCCAGATTTCTAAAAACAAAATTCCCTGAATATTGTGAGTTTTAGAAATCTAACTTCCTTTATTATCCTTATGGAAATTTTTTCACTATTATACCATTTTTCCATTCCATGGTCACCCTACCACTCCTAAAGGACTCCTTATGGGCTTGTGCCACTCGTCTCCTTCCTTTTTTCCCACTTATAACCTCATTACTCTATTTTTCCTTTGCCTGTCACTCCACTTTTCATTTAGGGTTACCAATCAACCTATTCCTTCCCATTTTCACTAGGTTCCTCAAGCAGTGATGGTCTCAAAACTATCTATGTAGACTCTTTAGATAAATCAAGTACATTGGATTTTGGATCTTCAATAAACCACTTTGTCAATACTCTGTTTTTACACTTGAAGATCCCAAACCAGATTTCAGTCAAAGACCAATTCAAATAACCCTCCCAATAGGTCATTAGAGTTTCACATGTTGTAGGTTCATCATTTTTGTTTTAAGCATTGCTTTTCCTGTGCTAGAAGCTGGCTCAGATGTAATAGAAGATCAGCACATGGTTTTCCAAGAAAGATCATAAAATATCCTGAGAGGACCACTTTATCAAGTTCAAGATTTGCAAAAGGTATGTAATATCCCAAATGAGGGAAAAATGACAGCCTTTACAATATCTTATAATATTCCCAAGTCAGGACAATGAGTAGCTATTGCATGGGAAATGTTGTCTCTGGAAAATAAAGCAATAACAGTGGGTAATGGGACTTGGATCCATTATTTTAGCCCATATACAATCCCCATACATAATTATATCTTAAACAAATAATTCTAGCTACCTTAAATAGATCTCCCAGCTCAAGATAGCTCAAAAACACCCCAACCCCATGATTTCCAGCTATAGAATTTCTGAATACTGTATGAGCATAATTCGCATGAGGGATTCTACATCAAATGATGAAATAAAACTGATCTGAATATTATATTAATCATGTAGCAAATAAATGGAGGTTTAACCTCTTTTACAGCAGAAATAAGACACCCGACAAGGGTTTTTGGCATTACACATGTATAAAAGGTAGTACTGCAGAAAATTATACTTTGTATTAAAAATGACTGAATATAACATAAAATAACTGATCAATACATAAATTGGCCAAAGGCTCTCCTTATTAGATCTTCCGGAGGGAAATAAACACCTCCTCCTCAAACACTAGCACAAAATACAAGGATGCAACCCTCCTATTGCTACACCTACATAAAAGATGCATTTTCTGAAGGTAACTATGTTTTAGATGTTGATGGCTGATTGGCCCTAATCCATATGATGGAATTGAAGCTCAGAACCTTCCCTTTTGATCCCTTAAGCAAGCTGATCCAATGGAGAGGATGGAATTCCCACATGAGAATTCTTGGCACTAAACAATGTTGCAAGCACAGCTAAACAGCTAAAGCATGCAAGTAGTCAAAAGACCAAAGATAGATGAATACTCAATGAATGCCTTACTACTCTTCCATTTTTTTTATCCTTGGTGAGCCTCGTCACCCCGGACCCCACACATTGTTGAGGTGACTTCCTAGTGAAGATTCCTCCTTCAAAACTGCGTTGTCCATGTTGGCTTCCCCCCTCTTGTAGCAGTTCTGTTGACTTGGTCAATTAGACCTAGTTCACCTGTATTTCCTCCTTTCACACTGAGGTGTCTTCAATCCATCTCTCATATGTCTGCCTAGGCTGATCCTTGTTCACATTGAGCTAGTTTAGAATTTCTGAATATTGTATGAGGATAATTCGCATGAGGGATTCTACATCAAATGATGAAAGAAAACTGATTTGAATATTATATTAATCATGTAGCAAATAAATGGAGGTTTAACCTCTTTTACAGTAGAAATAAGACACCCGACAAGGGTTTTCGGCATTACACATGTATAAAAGGAAGTACTGCAGAAAATTATACTTTGTATTAAACATGACTGAATATAACATAAAATAACTGATCAATACATAAATTGGCCAAAGGCTCTCCTTATTAGATCTTCCGGAGGGAAATAAACACCTCCTCCTCAAACACTAGCACAAAATACAGGGATGCAACCCTCCTACTGCTACACCTACATAAAAGATGCATTTTCTGAAGGTAACTATGTTGTAGATGTTGATGGCTGATTGGACCTAATCCATATGATGTAATTGAAGCTCAAAACCTTCCCTTTTGATCCCTTAAGCAAGCTGATCCAATGGAGAGGATGGAATTCCCACATGAGAATTCTTGGCACTAAACAATGTTGCAAGCACAGCTAAACAGCTAAAGCATGCAAGTAGTCAAAAGACCAAAGATAGATGAATACTCAATGAATGCCTTACTACTCTTCCCTTTTTTTTATCCTTGGTGAACCTCGTCACCCCGGACCCCACACATTGTTGAGGTGACTTCCTAGTGAAGATTCCTCCTTCCAAACTGCGTTGTCCTTGTTGGCTTCCCTCCTCTTGTAGCAGTGCTGTTGACTTGGTCAACTGGACCTAGTTCACCTGTATTGCCTCCTTTCACACCAAGGTGTCTTCAATATATCTATCATATGTATGTCTAAGCTAATCCTTGTTCACATTGAGCTAGTTTACTTGGACTATTGCTCCCTCCTCAAGAATGCATGTTGACTTAGTCAAACTTGACTTTGTCCACATCTATTTCACCCTTGTTCACAGTTGAAAGTGTAAAATCCAGCTCCTAAGGTGATCACCTTCCATAATAAGATGGAAATTATTCATATTTTTATTGCCGATGGGCCTCCTTACCCATTTATTCCTTTCCTAGGTGAAAGCATCAAAATCTAATATTCCAATTTGCTTGTATGAAAATTTGGAATATTACAGTCCTCCCCTCTCAAATGTTTCCTGTCCTCAAGAAAATGGAAAGATAGGACTAAATAAAATCCTCTTCTTCCCCTGTAGCATCCTCATATGATAAGATCCCCCAAAGATCAAGGTGTTGTTCTATCAATACATCTCCAAGATACCCCTCCCAAGTGTGTAAGTTATTTATTGGTGAATATTCCAAATAGTTGACATCATGTGATAGTAAAAAATCCATGGAGGAAAAAATGCGTTGTTTAAAGGTCCTCTTGAGGCATGAGGCTGATATAGATTGGGGTCCATCATCCCCATTGAATCTCCCATCCCCAAGCTATCAACCAAACAAAATGAGTCACCTCCTGGATGGCAACTCATGAAGAATCTCTTCCACCTTTGGCTCATGCAAAATAGATGGGATGATAATCTGAACATGATAGGAAAGAGGGCCTATCCCATGCTGTCCACCTCCCCACTTGTGATAAGTGTAGAGGTCATGTTGATCTTGGGCTGCAACGTGGTTGCCCTCAAGTGGAAAGAAGGAGATTGAATCTCCAAGGATCATTCCTCCAATGTCATAAGCCATGCTCACCCAAACCATCCCATACAAGATGAATGGCACATCATTACCATATGGAATCCAAATCAGAAAATGGATGAAGGTTATGTGAAAGTTTGGATGATACACATAGTCTCTCTGGTGGATACAACACAGTCTTTTCAACTGTTGGTTTAGAGCATCAAGTGGCAAGTTGTCCTCCTAAGAATTTTCAGCGATGAATGTCAGCTCATCTACTATGAAGTAGTGAGAAGCAATATATATCAGCTACGTACAATCAAAACAATACAACACTTGACCAAATTCAAGTAGAGATGGGTTATCATCATTACAAAATTTGGCCCTAAAGTGACCATGAAACCAATAAATAATCTTGCTCTCTTGTGGAGCCATTCACTGTTTACATATGGTGAGAAGATACAAATACTCAATAGAGTAATCAACAAGCACATAAGTGTATTTCTTACCATGCATCATGTGTGAGCTGAAGGTGAGGTCCATGAGTGAGTCCTCCCATGAGAATATTCTCATAAAAATCTGCAAAAATAGAGGGTGCATACTCCCTTGGGAACATTCCATCAATAGAAACATTTTCTCAAGTGACAGTGTTGTAGGCCATAGTAACAAGGATCTTGTCACTCCATGACTTCTCCTCATGACATTCCACATGCCAAAGCCATCCACCATCATGCTGCTATGTGAGAAGATATTTCTCCTACATGGAAGCCTCTCATAATCCTCCAATGCTGAAGGGTAGCCTCCTTCACCATGAATGTGCCTTCCTCCTCTATAGAAATATCATGGAAAGTATGGGAAAATTTCTGCCCATACTCTCCCAAGTGTAACCACAACAAAAATGACTCTTTTTTCCCACTCACACCTCCATCATACAAATCATGAGGTAAAAATATTTTGATTGATATGAAGAGGTTCAAATCAACATGATACATCCAACCTCTAAGCTGCCATAAGATGCTAGTGTCCTTCCAAATGTATTCCACCCTCATACCCTTAGAAAAGGGATATGCCTCATGATGGCCAAACTCTCTCAAGAGTATCCAGCATAGATTTTCTTCCTGCTACCCTGTGTCATAGATCTGCAAGTGGCTCGCCAACAGCTTGCCTTCCATCCACCTCTATTCATCCAAATTGGGATGCATCCAATCATTATCCCCCTTGGTATCTCCCCCATGAAGACAACCAATCTCCCAAAGTAGATATTTCTCCTTACACCTAATGGGAAGTGGAAATGTAATCCCTTGGATATCTCCTAGAGAAGAACTATCACCAATAATCCTCTTGAATTGAAAAGAATCCAAGTGTGCTGAAGGCAAAACATCATTAGAAAGTGGCACAACACTCAACATGTCCTTCACAATATTGCACCTCAACTCCTCATGTTGCATGCAACTCAATGAAGGTGCAAAGGAATGAATGTTTATTCCCTCTTGGATTAATCCCAAGTTGCACAGCGTTGTTCAAGCTTGTTGCTCCACATCAATACCGTGTCTTGATCCTTAACCACGTGGAGACAACTCCCCAAGATTTACCATAAGATTTTTTGAAGGAATAACAGATGGAAATGCATGCATACCTTGGTGAGTCCTAGAAACATCTTGTGTGGTTGAAAGAGTTCCTTCCTCCGGTGTGTTGGCTGATCCAACTACTGCTATAGATGGCTGCCCCTCCATGATTGTGACAGCGCTGGTACAAGGCCCCTCAAGTGGAGAAGACGAGTCCTCCTCCTCGGATATTCTACTGTCAAACCTCCTGATTACCTGGTGAGTGAAATCTGAAAAAGTGGACACTCTTGCATGATTCACATGGCTAAACCACCTGGTGCTTGCCTTTCCCTCCAAGTGCAGCGCTGATATCTCCACATCCTCTTTTTCCACTACTGGATGTAGTAGGAAAAATGCCTCTAACTTCATCACCCAATATTCTGCTGCACATAAGGGTGATCCATCAAAGGTATACAATAGGAACCTATTTCCCTTCATCATCCTACTGCTACATGGCCTTCTTTCTTCTCTCATTTGGATAAACTAGGGAAGATCTAGTGTCTCTCTGACAGCCCTAGGTTGGCCCTTGTATTCTGCCAAATATCCACTCAGGATCTCATGCTCTAAGTGGTCTTCTTGCTCTTCACTTTCTCCATGAGAATAGAAAGTGCATGGGTCTTATTATTTCTCTTGAAACCTTCCAGAGGTATCACTACAACTTTCTCTTTCTTGAAACCCTCCTGGAGTTTCATTGCATCCTTATTCTTTCATTGGTTGAACCTCCTTGGAGAGGCTCTTCTTAGATCTGAAAATGGATGAGAGTAATATCATACTCTCCATAATCTTGTTCCCCTTCTTCTTGTCCTTATATTCTGATTGGATCTGAAATCCACAGGCTGAGCCAAGATGACAGCTTTGATACCACTTTAATATCCCAAATGAGGGAAAAATGGCAGCCTTTATAATATCTTATAATATTCCCAAGTGAGGACAATGAGTAGCTATTGCATGGGAAAAATTTTCTTTGGAAAATAATGTAATAAAACTGGGTAATGGGACTTGGATCCCTTATTTATACAATCCCCATACAGAATTAGAGCTTAAGCAGATAATTCTAGATACCTTAAACAGGTCTCCCTGCTCAAGATAGCTCCAAAACACCCCAACCCCATGATTTCCAGGTACAGAATTTCTGAAGACTATAAGAACATAATTCCCATGATATTTTCTATAGAAAATGATGAAATAATACTGATCTAAAGATTATATTAATCATGTAGCAAATAAATGGAGGTTTAACCTCTTTTACAATAGAAATAAGACACCCGACAAGGGTTTCCAGTATTACACATGTATAAAAGGAAGTACTGTAGAAAATAATTCAGTCTACTACAACTTTGTATTAAAAATGACTGAATATAACATAAAATAATTGATCAATATAGAAATTTTCCAAAGGCTCTCCTTATTAGATCTTCCAGAGGGAAATAAACACCTCCTCCTCAAACACTAGCACAAAATACAAGGGTGCAACCCTGCTACTACTACACCTGCATAAAAGATGCAGTTTCTGAAGGTAACTATGCTATAGATGTTGATGGCTGATTGGACCTTAGCTAGATGATGGAATTGAAGCTCAGAACCTTCCCTTTCGATCCCTTAAGCAAGATGATCCAAAGGAGAGGATGGAATTCCCGCATGAGAATTATTGGCACTAAACAATGTTGCAACCATAGCTAAATAGCTAAAGCATGCAAGTAGTCAAAATACCAAAGATAGATGAATAATCAATGAATGCCTTGCTCCTCTCACCTTATTTTTATCCTTGGTGAGCCTCTTCACCCCGGACCCCACACATTGTTGAGGTGACTTCCTAGTGAAGATTCCTCCTTCAAAACTGCGTTGTCCATGTTGGCTTCCCCCCTCTTGTAGCAGTGTTTTTGACTTGGTCAATTAGACCTAGTTCACCTGTATTGCCTCCTTTCACACTGAGGTGTCTTCAATCCATCTCTCATATGTGTGCCTAAGCTGATCCTTGTTCACATTGAGCTAGTTTAGACAATCTCTCCCTCCTCAAGAATGCATGTTGACTTAGTCAAACTTGACTTTGTCGACATCTGTTTTTCCCTTGTTCACACTTGAAAGTGTAAAATCCAGCTCCTAAGGTGATCCCCTTCCATATTAATATGGAAATTATTTATATTTTTATTTCCAATGGGCCTCCTTACCCATTTATTCCTTTCCTAGGTGAAAGCATCAAAATCCAATATTCCAATTTTCTTGTATGCAAATTTTGAATATTACAAGGTATATGTGAATTTTGGCACTTCTCCAGGAGTCTTAAAATGACTATCATCAGAGAGTTGGTAAGGTAAGACGTCTTCTCCTCAATAAAGACATTCATAGCAAAGAAAGGAGAAGCAGTTTGGTTTCAAGGAGAATCAGGATTTTTGAGCTTGATTGGGCCAACAAGTGCCAAACATTGAAACCAATGGAAGAAATGATCATGAAGGAGGCACACCAAGAAACCAAACATAAAGAGAATTATTTCATAGATTATTGATAAAAAGGGGAAAAAGGTGAGGTGAACTGGACAGAAATTAATGAACTTGAAAGGGCTATAGAGAACTTAGAAGACAACACTAATAATAGTTTTCAAGCATTCCATACACTTAGGGTTTTGGGAAGATGATCAAAGAAGGTGAAAGGGTAAGTTGAAATCCATGATGACAACAAAGGTATTATGAAGATGTCACTGTTTGTAAAGATTCCAAACCTATCCCAAGAATTTTTTCATGCCAAAAATGATCAAAAGAGGTAAACTCCATGATGCCAACAAAGAAAGGATTGTGAAATTACTGCTGTTGTGAAAGCATCCAAAGTTTTCCAAGGTAAGATGTTTCACTGCTTCAAAGAACAAGGATGTAAAGAGTATCAGTGAGAAATTTGTTTCCTTTTGTTTCAGTCTCAAAGGTGTCGAAAGAAAACATCTCAAGCCTCCAAGATTAAAGAAGGTCAAGTTCATCACCTTATAAACCTACATACAAATAGTGAAAAAGGTTTGTAAAAAAGGTGAAAGGATTAATCTGAGTTTCATAAAGGGGATTTCACATCAATTTGAAGAAACTGTTGTATGGCTAAATCACCAATGTGTCAAAATGATATTTCATGCCTCAAGTAACCAAAAGAGAGTCTGTTTTCTCACTTCAGTCACCTACAGAGAAAAAAGTGCAAAATTGTTAGTAAGAGAGGGTGAAAGGGATAAGTCCAGTATTGTAATGGAAGCCACAGAGGTTTTAAGGATGTATCCACTGTCTAAAAACATCCTGAGACTGTCAAAAGAGAATTCATCATGCCTCACAAAGCAAGAGCAAAAGCCAAGTCAATATTTTGTCACCTGCAGTAAAAGGTCAAAGGAGCACTAGTGAAAAGAATGAAAAAGGTTCTTAGACATTAGGAAAGTGTATTGTGAAATTAAATTAGATCATTTTCCTATAAAATGTCAGCTAATACTTCATCTACCTCATTATTCACTTGAAAAAAGTTGGAAGAGAGAGGAAATGTAGAGGCAGATATCAGTGGTGATGAAGGCAGTGCATAAACCAATGATGAAGCACCTAGCAGTCAAGATAATAAAAATGAGGCTGATAGTAGTAAAACAAATATCAGTAAGGTAGAAGAAGGTAGTAAAGAAGACACTAGGTCAAAAATCCATGATGACAATGATGAAACACAAATCAGTGGATCAGATAATGGAAATGAGGAAGAGAGCAACAATCATGATGGCCATGATATCAGTGGAGATGATAATAATGATGATGATGATGTTGACATTTATAATGACAACAAGAATATCAGTGATAAGGTAGAGAGCATGGAGACAGATGAGAGCATCTATGAGAGTAGCCATGAAAGCCATAAGGACAGTGAGGATATCAATGATGATGACAGTCATGATGGCAGCAATGGTTAAGGCACTGAAATGATCAAAGTTTTACCTTTTTCTTTTACCTACCAAAGAGGAAATAGGCATGTGTTTTCTTCCTCTAAAAGGCAAGGGGCCATGCCTTCTACATCAACTAAGCAGCTTCATAAAGGCAAATAAAAGGTCATGGAAGAATAAGAAGTAGATCAACATGAGACTGAGAAAGAATTTGAACTCATTCATGTTGATAGTGATGATGAAAATGAGGAAAGGATCTCAAGCATGCTTCTCAAAGGTAAAGATGCCCAAATCAAAGATTTTCAAGCCAATCTAGCTAGGGCTAGGAATGTCATTCATTATTATGAGGTTGAAAAAAAGCAGCTAGAGGTACAAAAGGCCATTTTTGAGGTAAGGGAAATCAAAGCCCAAAAAGAGGCTCAAAATACCAAGGTTAGGTTTTTTATGAAAGTGAAGATGAAGAAGGGTAGTTGTCTAGAAGAAGGCCAAGGAAAATTGGCTTGAGGAAGGCCTTGGCCAAGGAGAAGCAGCAAGAAATAACATTGGCAAAGTAGCTCACTCCAAGTGAGTTGATTTCCAACGAGATAGAGTATGATTGGTAACCTTGGTTATAGAGGGGTAATATACACTTAGAGGATCAGCTGGAGAAGACACAAAGAGACCTTGGCCTTCAGAAGAAGATGGCCAAGCACTATGCCTTGAGAAATAAAATTGCAAGGGCCAAGCTCAAAAGAGCCCTTACTAAAATTAAATCTTTCATGGAGGAAAATGGCAAGAAAAACCTTGAAATCCTTGCTAATTCTTCCCTACAAGTATCCCAAACACCATAAGCAAGGAAAATTCAAAATTTTGGCAAGTTTTGACAATTTTGGTTTTTCACTGTTTTTGAGGGCCAAGGACACAACGCCCTTGGTGCTGTGATCATTTTTGGGGGACTTTCTTGAGGATTAGCTTACATTTTTGGATTCATCTTGCCAATTTAATTGCACACGCCAAATTTTAGATCATTTGGAGCAGTTTTGTTCCCCCAAAAGGGCCAAAAACATGCAAAAATTCACCATTCTTCCCTATTTTTAGAGATGGCGATGTGCCCTTAGTAGTCTTGGGATATTTTGTTTTTGAATAGTTAAATTAAGTCCAATAAAAAATCCAAGGGCATTTTTGGAAATTATACTTGACAAGATTTCCAACTAGCTATCATGGAGCTCATTTCGACATCGGGACAACCTCAAAACTCAGCTGCAAGGTGACCTATTTTTTTGGTGCAAGTACTGGGCCCTTGGACCTTTGTGTTGCACCCTTGCAAAAAAGTCAACAAAAGACACAAATTTATGGCAAATATATATTTTGAGGTTTTTTTGGAAAATCACTCCAAAGTTAGGTGTTAGAATTTATTTTGCATTTATTTCATTAGATATTTTGTGCCTTGGGCCTTGCATGGTCTCTTTGCACATAAATGCCATTTATGAGTGATTGGTAGTTGATAAAATCCTAGTTAGGGTTTTTATCCTCCAATGCAAGTTAAATAGAGAATGGAGGCCTCATTGTAAATGTTGGATGATTATTGAGAATAATACATAGACTTTGAGATTGAAGAGAAATTGGTTTTGGTTTTTGTGGATGGCTTGACTTGCTTGACAATGGAGAAGGATTACTTGTAGGATTCATGAGCATAGTTAATGGTGATGTGTTCCTTATTTAGTTCTTGTTTTCTTATTTTATCACTTTGTCCCATCTTTCTATTGTAGTAGGACATAAATTTTATGCTAACAAATGTTGTTTAGAGGCACCTTAGCTATGTTTGTTCTCTACTGCTTCTTTGTTTTCCTCTGCAAGATCAGTTTAGAGAATTCTTAGTTTCTCTCTAAACCCACTTATGCTTGTTTATCTTAAGAATGATTCAATGAATAAAATGTCAAAGTAGTTTTATGGTTAGCCCTGCTCTTTTCTATTACTTAAACATTGTTTTTATGGTCTTTTACTTTGAATTATTGTTGATTAGGTTTAGCTAAAGAGTTCTATGATTTTCCATGCCCTTTTGTTTATCTAAATAGTTTCTTTGAAGGTATTTATATCTTGATTAATGAATTTAGGAATTCCCTCTTCTTTTATCTCTGCTATATGTTTATCTTAAATGTTTTCTTCGCTTGAAGGTGAAATCACTAGAATATTTACAAGTTTCTTGCCTTCTATAGTTCACTGGATTGTTTTCTTAATGCTTACTTGCTAGGGTTTAGTCAAAGAACTTATTAGTATGCCCTGTCTTTGCTTATTTCTTCATGCTTAGTAGTCTTAAAGGCCATTCTTGTTAAAGTATTTGTTGAAACATTCTTAGCTGCCATTTCACACCTACTATGTTCACAAATTTGATGTTCATTTCATTCACATAAGCTTTTAGATCCATTTTACCATGTTAGACTTACCCTGTGATACACACTTGACCTATTGTTAAAATTTTCAAGACCTTTTATAGAGTCCATAGCCCAATGGCTTAAAACTCTCTCACTCTATCTATTCTTCTTGACAACCTACCCAACCAAACAAACAAACAAACCCTAAACCTAATAACTAGCCTAAAATCAAAACCCTAAAATCAATCAAGTTCACATCCTTTACACAAACATAGAGAGAGCCCTCTCTAAGTCGAGGAAGGATAGGTCTGAGGAATCCAAAGATTGGTTTGATGTTACCCATGTACATTTGGTCTTTCAAATCTAACAAATTGCAGGGACCTAACACAATGAACATCCCTCCATTATCATATCACTCAAATCAAACCCTCAATTGAGATTCAAACAACATTTCTCTACTAAATTTCTTCCTTCTCAAGCATTAGGATTTGTGATCAATTTATAGAACAACTGAAGGTATTTTAATAATCAATGAATTTCTAATAATAGGAAAGACATGTTTCCCATCTCATACATGTTGAATGGAAACATGGATTTGAATTTTAACACATATGCACTCTTCTAGAAGGCACTGGCCATGTGTAGATTCTGGAAAAATGAGAATTTTGCTCCCAATTGAACAATGCACCCTTGAGTGTTAGGAAGTGCTTTTTAGAGCACCCTTGAATGGAGGTAGCTGCATATGCAAAGCAGTTAGTCCCTTGAGGGACTACGTTGGTGAGCTCATAGGTGATATGTAATGTTCCTAAATTAGCTTCAGCTAATTTGGAACATTAATTTTTCCTTAATCATTTTATATTTCATGATTAATGAATAAATTGTAAGGGTTAATGTCTAATCCTCTTGCAAACCAAGAATAAATCAGTGCCTATGTGAAAAGAGACATATTTAGGCCATTAGAATAAAATCTTGCAGGTGTGTAAGGGCCAAGACCACCAAAGGAGATCCTGTTTGACCAAGTCAACAGCGCTGTCTAGGTTCATTGAACCTCCTTGATGGACTGCGCAGTTCTAGAAGGGGTTTCCAAGTGTGAAAAGAACCAAAGGATGAAAGTGGTTTAGGGTTTTCCAAGAGACTCAAATGCTATAAAAAGAGGATGAAGGCTCATGAGGAGGTTGTTGATAATATTTCATTTTCTGAGCTTGCTAAGGCAACTCCATTTCTCTTTGTTGTTTATCAAGAGAAAGAGAGGACCTCTTGTTTAGGAATCCTCTATCCTTCTTTGAGTAGCTCTTGGATGGAATTATGCTGAATTGAATGTTGTGTAACCAACTCCAAAATAGAAGAAAAGAGATATCAACGCCTTAGAAATAAGCCACTTCGAGGGGGAAACCTCCAATACATTACATAAATGAACAATTCTTGGATGATACAAATGAACAAAACCTCCTTCTATATATAGGAGTCCATGGGGGCACAATATAATCCTAGTGGGGCCACAATGTAATCCTAGCCGACCTAACAATAATAATGCAAGGGCACAATCATAACAATATGGGGGTTACAGGGGTACACTAATAACAATAAGTGGGGTTAGACTAACATAATAAGGGACCACACTATTAATATAGGGGCTTAACATGCCCCTCTCCTTCAAACAAGTGTTGTCCTCAACGCTTGATTATTTCTTGATGCTTCTGTATAAAATTCTCATCCTCCCATGTGGAATCTTCTCCAGGAAAGTTCTTCCACTTGCTGAGAAAATCTGAAATTGATTGTACTTGTCGCGTTCTTGTTTCTGTGACTCCTTCAGAACTTCTTTTGATGCGATGTTGATCTTCCGGTTGTATCATTTGTTTTTGCACCAAAGTTAGGTTATCCTTTGAGAGTTGGAGAACTTGTTGTTGATGCTCGATGTGATCTTCCACTAATTTATCATCCATATTAGCTATTATTTGATCCTTCAAACCATCCAACTTAGCCTCCATTTCTGATTTTAAACCATCTATGTCATCTTCGGTTGCTCTTCGTAAGATCGAAATTTGTTGCACTTGGTATCGTAATTTTGATATCTCATACTGCAATTCTTCCTCTTCATGCGTCATAGTATAGCTTTCTGAGGGCTTAATGGGTATGGAATTATTTTTTGGATGCATAATAGAACCCATTACTGATAAAAATTCTTCAATATGCCCTTGGAATCAATTCCACTTGATTCTTCAAACAATACTTATGCAATTCGGAAAAACAATTACACACCTTTTACTTGCTTTAAGGAGCTCGATATTGAAATTGAATTATATTTGTAATTGAAAATCTTAGATATCTGAAATTCAGCCCTGTAGTAGATCTCTGAAGCTTCTTTCAAATGCCACAAGTCTGACCTGATTTGGATTCTCCAAGACAAAGTTGTGTCCAATCTCCCACAATGACCTAATTCTGGACTGGTTTAGTAGAGCGAACTTGTACGACTTGCCACGTGTCACTGTTTTGTCCTTTGTCTCTGAAATTGATAGCCAAAAAACTTCAGTCTGTGTACTTGCAACCAATTTTTACGGCACTTCAATCCAATGCCCAGAGAGAGAGTTATTGAAGTTTTCCCACGATCACCTCTTTGAGATGAAATTCAGGAGCCTGAAAAAGCACTACCTTCCACAGATCATATCTCCAAAAATATTGCGAACCAAGCTCTGAAATTTTTTGACGACTTTCCTCAGGATTTCAGCTTCGCACCATACAAATTTCAGATTCTGAACCTTCGTAGAAAATTTTTTATAGCGAAAATGCCACGATGACCTGTTTAGGAGCTTGAAAAAAGGCCTAACTTCCACAGATGATATCTCCGAAAATATTGCGAACCAAGCTCTGAAATTTTTAGAAAATCTTCCTCGGGATTTCAGCTTCGCACCCTAAAAATTTCAGCTTCTGAAACTTCGTAGAAAAAAAGTTATAGCGAAAATGCCACGATGACCTGTTTGGAGCAGCGAAACCCTAGAATCCAAAGCTCCGATACCAAATGTTGTGTAACCAACTCCAAAAATAGAAGAAATGAGATATCAACGCCTTAGAAATAAGCCACTTCGAGGGGGCAACCTCCAATACATTACATGAATGAACAATTCTTGGATGATACAAATGAACAAAACCTCCTTCTATATATAGGAGTCCATGGGGGCATAATATAATCCTAGTGGGGCCACAATGTAATCCTAGCCGACCTAACAATAATAATGCAAGGGCACAATAATAACAATATGGGGGTTACAGGGGTACACTAATAACAATAAGTGAGGTTAGACTAACATAATAAGGGACCACACTATTAATATAGGGAAATAACATTCAAGACTATATCGGAGTTGAAACGACTATGCTTGTATTGACAATGTTGACTCATTGAGGGTTTTGCTGCTGCAGCAAGTGTAGTAAGTGGGAATTCTAGATCTACAAGGATCTAGTAGTTTTGAGGGATTTCTCTCAGGGAGGGTGTCTTGTGACCACCCGGAAGAGGATCTCTGTCATATTTTAATTTTAGATCTTTATATTCTAATTATTGTAACATTCATCCCTAGCTACTGCGCAGTCTCCTTTGTTTATTGTGTTATTTCTCATGTACCGCTTCCTTATTGTCTAGATATGTCATTGTATTTGTTTCTGGTGATTGAGGTTGCCTCTCACCTTGAAGATTAATAAAGTAGATTGCTGATATCTTATGTTCAGATCTGATGTAAATTATGAATAAATTCATCTTCAGAAATTACTGAAGCTTTCTGCATTTCTGTGTATAAAAAGTTAGATCTACACTTTGTTATCCAGTATTTTGATGAAATTCCAAAGGGATCTTGTAAAGAAGGTTGTGTAGTTTCCATATCTGGTGTGTATCTGATGTCTCAGCCATATATCTGCTGTATATCTGATATTTAATTTCTAACTGCTGAAGGACACCTACTAGGACGTTGTTTAGTTATTTCTACAGCTTTTACATATATTGCAGCTCCTAGATCTAAGGATTTCTTGTTATTTTCCTCATGCAATTCACTGTACTTTTTAAGGAACTCATTAAAATTATAATTTTCTTCTGCTATAATTTTATATATGTCTGATGGCTATTTTTTAGAGACTCTCAGCTGAAACTGCGCAATTCTGAAGTGGGTTCTTCTTCTTTCCATCAACTCTTCTCTTTAGCTGATTTTTAACTGTCAGCTTTGTGGGAGATTTGTTTAAGGCCCTTAAACCCATTTTTTTTTCTGAAACTCTTCATGGATGTCCCACATAGCATATAATAAGGTAACCCAGCCTTGAGCAGCATTATTCTTGCACCATTTTTCTTATACAACGTTTTCCTTGAGCCTCTTGCAGTTTTTCCTAGTAGTGGAATTTCCCGCTTCCCTCTTGTTTGGTTTTTTCTTATCTTTGGATCAATGCTTTAGATATGTAGATCTAAGGTTCCCAAGGGCATAAAAATCCAATAGTATTGTGTCACTCCCACACTTTTTTTTTTTCATCAGTCTTCTATAGACAAAGTCTAGAACGAGCCAGGAAGCCTCTAGTTTTCATCCTCTCCTTAGAGGTGATATAACCAGTAAATTCCCTACTATTCTATCTCTGGTTTAGAATTTACTAGTTTTTTTTCCATACTACTATGATCCCATAGAGGAATATCTTAAGATATTCCCTACTGTGCCTATTTTCCCCATTTGAAACATTACAGTGGTATCAGAGCATGATCTCTGGCTTTGCCTGTGAGATCAAGCTATCAGTGAAATCAAGAGCGAGGGAAAAATGAAGAATATGAGTTTAATATCATATATTTTTATATTTAAGAAGAGCCTCCCCAAGGAGTATGTGCAAGAAGAAAAGAGAAGCAACATTGAAGCTCCCAATTAGTTTCAAAAAGAAGATCTTCCAATCAGATCTACAATATCTGTGCATGAGGAACATTCTGAATCCTCATCTCATGGATATATGCACTCAGCCATATCATCAAAGCTTCATCATTTTTCCAGTGATTCCTTCATGAAGGAGGAAAAATAAGTTGTGAGCTTGATTGATGCATTGCTAAGGGCAAGATCTCCATTTGGTGAAGAGTCCTCATCTCAAGAGGAAACCATGAAGGTTTCTCCTTCAATAGTTGATCAAGATCTATTGTCTCTCATTGATGATGGGATAATTTCAGCTATTTAAGAGGAGGATAAGGAAGAGGAAGATGAGAATGCAGTCACCTCAAAGGCACCTCAAGCACTTCATGAGGAAGAGGTTGGAGCACTTGCTCAGAAAAGAGACTCTTGCACCTTTGCAAAGAGTCCCATGGGATCTCATGCATGAGGAGCATGCACTATCATTGATTAGTGATGAGGTCTTGGAGATAGGAGAGGTAGAAGAGGAGGAAGAGCATCACAAGATGGAGAGCATGGACCCTTCTCTACTTCAAATCTTGGAAGAACAAAGAAGGTAAGAGGACTTATGCATTGAAGGTAGGGACAAATCTGTCTGCCTACATCCACATTCTACTCTATGCCTTGACACTTCTTTGCAAGGGGATCCTCCACTGGGAGCACCTATTGATAGGAGGAAATCTAAATTGTTATCTCAAATATGGGTTGCATATGCATAATTAGCTAAGGAGGGAGCCTTGGGAGAAGATAGCACAGCGCAGAGAATCTCTCAAGCATTCAGGAGAGAGATGAGCAGTTTCCTGAAAAGGACATTGCAAACTCCCATTCAAATATTTGCGCCGAGGAAGGAGAAATCAGAGATATATGATGGCATGAGCATGAGGGCACATGGAAAATCCGTATCTTTGGGGTAGCCCATGATCTCTTCATTCAAAAATAAGGTTTCTGAAGATGGAAAGGGGATCCTAACCCTCTTGTATACATGGGCCAAAAGGGGGAGATTTTGGAAAACTAGGACTTTCCAAGGGGAAATTGATTTCCATATGCTCCAATATTGTCTTGTGCAAGAACAGCTGCAAATGGGGCAGAAAAAGGAGGATGATGATGCTCCAACATGTGATCTTGATATCAAGGATTTCAAAGATGGGAGCCATGAGAAGCAGGGGCTGCTTTTCATACCTCTACAACACTATCATTCTTGGAGAGCTTGGATCCTTGTTGGGATTCCCAACTCAAGATGGAATACTCCAAGGACATTTTTACATGGGGGGTTATTTAAGGGGAAGTGAAGGATGAAAGGTTCAAGGTGGTGGTTGGAGTTTTCTATTTCTACAATCTTATTCTTCTAACTAATAACTCCAAACTCAAGGAGGGACTATTTGATGCCATCTATGAAATCCTACTTTCGAAACCCACTGATTTTGTCAAAGCATATCATACTCTCTTGGGAGGATTCATATGGGAAGGATATAAAGAATATGTGTACTCTCATATGAAGAAGTGCATGGAATACTTGGTAGAGGAGGAGGAACATAACTCTTGGGAGGAGCCACCATTCACACCTCCTTGTTCTTTGAGTATGAGAGGGGACTCATCCATGAGTTGCCCCACTGATGTAAAACAAGTATATAGAGAGACTCATCCGCTTGAGCATTATTTTGCATCTCTTATATGCTTATATTTTTCTGACACTCACTTGCAGGGTATGGTGCCAAGATGGGGCACTAAGTATGATGGGGTTCATGGGCCATCTAAGGCCATGAACTATGTTGATGCAAGCCATTCCTTGGAGAACCTTGGGAAGCCTTTACATTCCTCATGGTGTGATTCTTTTACTCCAACCATGATGTAAATTCTCCAAGCATTCCAAGGACATGAGGCAGCAAACAAGTGTTGGGGGTGGCACTTGTCATATCTTATTCTATGGCAGTTAAGGATAAAACTGCACTGGTTGCACATGAGGGAGCATATTCCTTCTTCTATATCACACATGGCAGCTATCATACTTATAATCATGATCCCACAAGCTGAAGATGCCATTATATTTGTTGGGGGCATATTTGGAGGAAAGGCACACTTATTGAAAGTGCCCTTGGGGGAAGGAGTTCCCCATTCTTATTGCATTGCATGCCTCCATGGGGGCATGAGATTTTGTATGGCCACTATGATTAATCACTTGTCTATTTGTAAAGTGAGCCATATGTTGGATGGTGACATGCCTCTCACATGTAGTGGGGAGGATATTTTCTATGGAATGCCAAGATGGGAGGTAATCCACTTCATTTTGATGATAGCATGGGGATGGGAGTCTTTCATGGATCATGAAAACCCCATAATATACATCACTTCTATCTTGAGGAGGCCATGGATAAAAAATAAGGTTTCCACAACAACCTTCCATTTCTTCATGATGAGAGTGTTTGAGTTTATTCATCAAGGGAAAACTTGCATCTTAAGGAAGGACCATTGGGAAGACAAAGATATTGCAGAAAATTCCGAGAAATGGAGGAGACGATTTGATGAGGGGGCCCCAAGAGAAGAAGGAGGAGTTTTGCAGCACCCTTACAGTTGCTTAAGGACAAGCAACATTTGGGAGGGGGAGACTGTAATGTTCCTAAATTAGCTTCAGCTAATTTGGAACATTAATTTTGCCTTAATCATTTTATATTTCATGATTAATGAATAAATTGTAAGGGAGAATGTCTAATCCTCTTGCAAACCAAGAATAAATCAGCACCTATGTGAAAAGAGACATATTTATTCCATTAGAATAAAATATTGCAGGTGTGAAAGGGCCAAGACCACCAAAGGAGATCCTGTTTGACCAAGTTAACAACGTTGTCTAGGTTCATTGAACCTCCTTGATGGACTGCACAGTTCTAGAAGGGGTTTCCAAGTGTGAAAATAACTAAAGGATGAAAGTGGTTTAGGGTTTTCCAAGAGATAAAATGCTATAAAAAGAGGATAAAGGCTCATGAGGAGGTTGATGATAATATTTCATTTTCTGAGCTTGCTAAGGCAACTCCATTTCTCTTTGTTGTTTAGCAAGAGAAAGAGAGGACCTCCTATTTAGGAATCCTCTATCCTTCTTTGAGTAGCTCTTGGAGGAAAGTATGTTGAATTTAACCACTATCAGGTTGGAGGCCAAGCTATGATTGTATTGATAGCACTGGCTCATTGAGGGTTTTGTTGTTGCAGCAAGTGTAGTAAGTGGGAATTCTAGATCTGCAAGGATCTAGTAGTTTTGAGGGATTTATCTCAGGGAGGGTGTCTTCTGACCACATGGAAGAGGATCTCTATCATATTTTCATTTCAGATCTTCATATTCTACTTATTTTAACATTCATCCCTAGCTATTTCGTAGTCTCCTTTGTTTACTATGTTATTTCTCATGTATTGCTTCTCTATTGTCTAGATCTGCCATTGTATTTGTTTCTGGTGATTGAGGCTGCCTATCACCTTGAAGATTAATGAATTATATTGCTGATATCTTATGTTCAGATCTGATGTAAATTATGAATAAAGTCATCTTCAAAAATTGTTGAAGCTTTTTGCAGTTCTATGTATAAAAAGTTAGATCTACACTTTGTTATCCAGTATTTTGATGAAATTCCAAAGGGATCTTGTAAAGAAGGTTGTGTAGTTTCCAGACCTGGTATGAATCTGATATCTCAGCCATAGATCTGTTTTATATCTGAGATTTAATTTCTAAATTCTGAAGCACACCCAGTAGGATGTTGTTCAGTTATTTCTGCAATTTTTACATATATTGCAGCTCCTAGATCTGAAGATTTCTTGTTATTTTCCTCATTCCATTCACTGTAATTATTAAGGAACTCATTCAAAGTCTTATTTTCTGCTTCTATACTGTTATATATGTCTGATTTCTGTTTTTAAGAGGCTCTCAGATGAAACTGTGCAATTCTAAAGTGGGTTCTTCTTCTTTCCATCAGCTCTTCTCTTTAGCTGATTTTTAACTAGTCAGCTTCGTGGGAGATCTATTTAAGGCCCTTAAACCCTTTTTTTTTTGCTGAAACTCTGCATGAAGGTTCCACATATCCTATGATAATGTAACCCAACCTTGAGGATCATTATTCTTTCACCATTTTTCTTATACAACGTTTTCCCTGAGCCTCTTGCAATTTTTCCTAGTAGTGGAATTTCCCGCTTCTCTCTTGTTTAGTTTTTGCTTCTCTTTGGATCCATTATTTAGATATTTAGATCTAAATTTTCCAAGGGCATAAAAATCCAATAGTAGTGTGTCACTCCCACACTTTTTTTGTTTCATTAGTCTTCTATAGACAGAGTCTAGAACGGGCCAGGAAGCCTCTGGTTTTCATCCTCTCCTTAGAGGTGATATAACCAGTAAATTCCCTACTAGTATATCTGTGGTTTGGAATTTTCTGGTGTGTTTTCCATACTAATATGATCCCATAGAGGAATATCTTAAGATATTCCCTACTGTGCCTATTTTTCCCCATTTGGAACATTACATGAAATAACATTTACTTCAAATCTTATAAACCTTGCGATGGAAGTCATGGATGATTTGTTCGTGTTCTTTACCTTAGGGCATGTAGAAATTGAATTTATAGGGAATGATATACCCTATTCATTGGTTTTGGGGATGATGTCCAGTTAACCATTTCATTGGGAATGGTGCCCAAATTGACCTATAATAGATTTCCCCCTAAAGCTTCAAGTCAGAATAATAATAACAATATATTTTTTGAATGAGATGCTTTACACTATGATGGGCTGGAGCCGAAGCGAAGTGGCGACCTGCATCAATATTACAATACATTACATCATGATCTATCCTCTTCATCATGAATTTCTAAGTGAAGGAATTTCCATGCTCAGCACATAAACTATCTAATAACATGTACATAGTGCATAACGTCGTCCACATTGGAATGTTTCCAAATACAGACATGCTAACAGATATAGGCCCATGTTCGGATGAAAATATGTATGTAAGGTTAATATACAGATGATGTGTATAAAAATCCTGAAATTGAAGCTTGGATGGCTGAAACTAGATCCGAGGTCTTCTAATCTCATTCAATCAATTATTCAGGTACAAATCTAGCCATGCGAATATATGATTTGTAGTCGAACATGGTAAGACAACATTTTATTACTAGCCAATGATGTGAGTTGTTAACAAATGCGAGAGAACCACCATTAATGTAAATTTCCCTCAAGGTACTACAGTACATTTCATAAGGCGTGAGTAGATGATTTGATGTCGAAAGGCAAACAAAATATTTCAGTCAAAAGTCTGAAAGCGAGGATCTTGTCGATGTTGTAACAAGCCTCATGGTATTAGAAGATGATGTTTCTAAGTAAACTTCTTGGATTATGACTTGACGTTGATAGGAAACCACTTTATTGTGAAACGAGAGTTACTGATTTCAGAGACAAAGTATGACTTGATATAGGAATGTTCAAGGATGACTGTCATGAGAATGAAGGTTTATGAGTATTGCAGAAGGATGAGTATTCACTGGATGACTTACCTTGAACATATCGGCGACATTGAGATGACTTGGTAGCATTGACCCAAAACTGCATTGAAGGTATGATGAACCATTGGTGTGAATTAACTGTCAAGAATATTAGCCAACCCAAACATTTAGGGTGATGTAGTGAAGTGTCATGTTCAAGAGCGACCTGTTACCATAAAACGTTTTGTTCACTTTCCCAAATTTTCCCTGGTCATTTGTCGACCAGTACCTCTTTATTTTTTAACAAGCTTGAGGAGGATAACATATGATTAATCTATAATTCAACCATTCAATTGAATAATGTATCACTATTTAACAATTTAACGAGTCTAGCGATGAATGAAACTCGATCCTTGCCATGATTGACAAGCCCGTCACTATTTTATGTTTTAACGAGCCTAACGACAGTGACAGCACAGTTATTTTTCATATTTAGAGAGTTTGAAAAAGAGGATGAAAGAAAAATCCATAAGTAATTTTTTGTAAATTTTTCGCTCAGATCCGAAAAAGTGTAAAACAATATCTGAGAGAACCTCCTAGCCATGTTCGACTAAGGCATTCCTTTTTTGTAAATAATCTATCTTAGTCCGAAAAATGGTTAAACTTATACTAAGTATATATCAATGCATTTACTTTCATGAGCTCGAAAAGACAAGTGCTCAACAATCTTTTCACATTATCAGATTCTGAAAAGAGCTAAAATAAGACTCTAAGGGTTCCTTTTTCACTGTTATTGAAGCTCAAAAAAGAGATAAAAGTGTGCTTCAAGTCCTTTTCCATTTTTAACAAAGCTCAAAAAATAAGTATAAAATTATTCTTTGTGGTCAAATCATTCTTTGAAATAAATCTGCATGACTAATCTGCTCATCAGTTGCAAAACATGTTCATAAAAACATCAAATGGATTAAAAATACCTGTTTCATGATAAAAATAGAATAAAACCATAGTCACAACAATAAATATGATTTTTTAATAATCAAATGACTAATTAAAAGAGTTTTACTATTCATTTCTACCATTTGAAAGTTACCATTTGCATTTTGGAGCTCTGAACCTATTTTTGCCGCCGAACTTCATCCATTGATTGTGATCAATTCTGTAGACAGTTTTCATCATTGTTTGATCCAGGTTGGTGCCATAAACCCTCTCTTTATTTCAGTATTCAATTCATTTCCTTTCATTGAAATTTTTTAATGAATTTGGCCCCTTAGGGTAAATTATTTTTCCAAATAGGAAAAGGCACCCTTGAGCATCAAAAAATGCGTTGTGGAGCACCTAAATTGAAGCCTAGGTGCATATGAAATGCACTATCCCTTGTTCAAGAATGCGTTGGGCGCAATTCACATTCTTGATTCTTGCAATGTACCAAATATTTGCCTAATTTTTTTCATGAAAAGGAGTCTAATGAGTCTTATGGTTATGTTTCAAGATTCCATCAGACTAAAATGACGATTACTTAGAGATAAAGAGAGCATGAAGAACAAAATATGATTGCCCTAAATTATCCGAGTACAGTAAAAGCCCTAAGAGATTGTGGGTTTTTAAATTACTTCTGCTTGTTAGGAATGAGGCAACAAATAGAACTCTTATATTTATTATTTTGAGCATGGGATCCAGCTATCGAGGCATTTCACATTAGGAACAAAGTGTGTAATGTTCCAAAAAATGGATTTCTCAGCCAGACAGGCCTAAAAAATGATTTTTTCAGGGATTTTAGCTTCAGATATCATAAAAAGTGTTTGAAAACACTCAGAAACCCATTACAAAAACTATAGAAACCTTTACTCAGCTTTTATGCGCAAAAAGATGGGGAAAAGTGATTATTTTGGCCCTAAAATGAGTGTATTCAGAAATATGCGTAAAAATAAGGGTCATGGCTCTGGAATATGTTATATTAGGTCAATAGGGATTCACATGTCGAATTTAAGCTCAAAACAATAAGTCTAGATAAGTTACACAGTTCCTCCTTCCTAACTAGTCAAGAAAAACCCTGATTTCCCATGACTTGGAAGATGCAAAAATTTACTAAAGAAAGGGTAGCATATTTTATGAAGGTATAAGATGTAAAAAATTATTAAAAATAATAGAATTATTTTAGGAACATGGAATAATCATTAAGCAAGAATAAACAACATTTTACATAGAAAATCCCTCAAGATTGAGGTGCTGCAACATAGGAGATGAACCAGAAAACTCTTCAGCGTGATTGACAGGAGGATTCAGATTATTTTTATTAAGTTACAGATCTGCAACTTATATTTACATGAAAAAATAAATCTATAACAAATCAAAATGCCCAAAGGGCTCTTTATTTCATTCCCCTTCATGGAAAATTTTAGGGGCTAATATTCGCAGGTGGGCTAATTTTCCATGGTTTTTCCAACAAAAAGATTCACCAATTGCCATTTTTTTATAAAAGTGATTTGCCCAAATTTTACAATATAGTTTTTTTTTACGTTAAAAATTGCCAACATTATATAGACAATATATATAATATCATTATAAATTTGAGTAATTTTACAAATACATCAATAAACATTGTATAGTTTGCATATTAGGGACTAGTGAGATTCGCCAAATTTTTAAACTTCAAGATAATTTTCCATCCTTAAAATTTTCCCTGTTCCCCTTGGGGATTTCAGCAATACATGAAAATGCCGGAGCAGATCTGAATTTTACTACAACATGATTCAGAAATTCTGAAGCAAAAATTCAGTGATTGTTTCATATCTGAAATATACATGGATTGGTTGGCCAATCCATGGATCACCCTTGATGCAAGGAGGCTTCCTTCACATCAGAAATCTAGCTCCATAAAGATGCCAAAAACCCTGCAACAATGCTCCTTCAACAATAACGCAGATCTGGGGAAGGAACTGCACAGTATACCATGAATAACACATTTTCCTGCTGCCAAGATCTAAATTGAATCTCCAATCTTCCAATACATCCCTTCAATGGATTATAACCCTCCTCCACTCAAAGAAGTACTGAAATTCTCTAGATCTGAAAAGATCTAGACTCCACTTGCTGCAGCTTACAAAAGCAATCAAACCCTCAACGAGATCTGCATTGCAGTTGGAAGTAGGAGCTTGTCCAAATGTCAGATAGTGGATCAATGTAGCACATCCTCCTCCAAAGAGCTACTCCATGGAAGGAGAGAGGATTCCTAAACAAGAAACCCTCTTCCCTTTGGCTAACCAGCCAAGAGAACTCGAGTTTCTCAAGCAACCACAAATCATCAACAACCCTTTCTTGAGTCCTCTCCCTCCCTTTTATAAAATGAGAAAGTGAAAAACCCTAAGCCACTTCACTTGAATTATCCCCTTTCACATTTAGAAGCACCTTCTAGAACTGCACAGATCACTTAGGAGGTTCAATGCACCTGGACTATCTTGTGATTTGGTCCTGTTGACCCAGTCAAATAGCTCAGCCCTGTTCACACACAAGTGGTTTTTATGCAACCAGAACATATTTAACCCTGTTCACATTGAGAATGTATTTATTTTTAGATCTAAGGAGTGTTGCATGTCCTCCATTAGTCTATTATTCATAAACATGAAAAATAAAACAAAATTCTAATGTTCCAATTAGCTTAGCTAATTTAGGAACATTACAGTCCTCCCCTCCCAAATGTTGCTTGTCCTCAAGCAACTACAAGGATAGAACTGAAATATGTCTCCTCCTCCTACTGTAGCATCCCCATATGATGAACTCCTCCAAATAATGAGATGCTATGTCAACAATCCCTCCCAAGCATGCAAGTTAGCTGAAAAGCTATCAACATGAAACAGCCAAATACTCAAGAAGGAAATAAGGTGTTGCCTAGAGGCTCCCTTGAGGCATGGAATCTGAAGTGTATTTGGAAATATCATCCCCCATGTGATTTCTCCACCCTCAAGCAATCATCCACCAAAAATGAGTCACCCCATGACATGGCAACTCTATGAAAATGTTCCTCCACCTTGAGCTCCTGCAAAATAGGTGGGCTGAGATTCTGCACATGGTAGACAAGATAGCCTACCCCACGTTGTTCTCATCTCCACTTAAGATAAGTGTATAGTGCAAACTGATCTTGGGCTGCAAGGACATTTCCCTTGAGTGGCATCATGAGGATTAGATCTGCAAAGTTCCTCCCTTCAACGTTGTAAAACCGATCAGCCCAAAATGCCTCATATGTGATGGATAGAAGAGTATCACCATGAGGTACTCCATCACACACATGGCTCACCTCCAAAAGAAACAAATTTTTGGCTATGGTGGCCACAAATTTTCCCATGTTCCCATTAGAACATGTGCTGTAGAAAATGTGGAAATCTCCTTCCCAAAGGACACATCCAACCATGTGCCTTACTCAACATCATGTCTCCCATCAAGATAGAAACAACATCAGCAACTAAAAACATGATCATCACCATAATGAAGGAAATACTAAAGGTTCTATGTAATGTAACAGTCTTCCAAGTCCTCACAGTGTAGTTTTTCAAACTGTTGCTTCAGAAAATTGTATGGAAAAATGCTTCCTGTGACATGGTTAATCATATAAATAAAGAGAACTCATATGTAAGGAAAAAATCTTTTCCCAAGGCCACATAATATATGGTTGTCTCCATCATGCAATTTGGCCCAATGAAGCTCATGGAGCTCAATAAATAGCTTGCCCTCTTGTGGAGAAATGCACTACCAAGAGATGGTAAGAGAATGCAAGCAAAAGCGCAACCATATGTTGGAAGAAAGAAGATACATGGACTCATGAATGAATCCTAAATAATAGTTTGGCACACTCCCATGAAGGGGGATGAACCAAGTGCTACATGAAATTCCTTCTCCTCCTGCTTGGAAACCCAAGTCAAGAAAAGCACACCATAGTAATAGATGTCTCCATCTACCACTCCATATTCTTCACCTCCTCTTTTCTCACCAAGTGCATCGAATGAGAAGTGATCCTGGGAATAATCCATCAATAAATCCCAGCTCCAAAGTGACAACACTGTTGGCCTATGCAAGTAGGCCCCCATCAAAAAACAACTCCAATATTTGACATGCAGAATTTCAAAGGCATCTCCCATAATGCTGCTACCAATGAGAAGTCCTCCCCATGAATAAATTCCTTATTAAACATCTAAGACCAAGGAGTGACCCCTTTTGCAATATGATAGTGCCATCTTCAGATCCTGCAACATCATGAAAACTGTGAGAGAAAATCTGCCGTTGCTCTCTCAAGAATATCCCAAGCAACAAAATCTTTTGTTGCCTTTCTATACTCCCATCATCAAGATCATGTACTGAAACATGGTGATTGACATGAAGAAAATTACGCCAAAACAATGTGTCCATACTCCTTGCTGCTCCATGATGTAAGTATGCAGCCACATACCCTTCATCCTGGTACTCCTCCCATGAGGGCTACCATCATCCCAAATCAAATTCCTGCATTTCATGGGATCTTGAAATGCAATCTTCCCGAGGATCAATTTGACCCTATGAGGATCCAAATAGGTGGTAGGAAAAAACATCCCATCATGATTTTCATGGCTCAAGAATTTTCCAACATAGTCATGAGAGATGTTATCCATCCGAAGATGTCCTCCATCTACTATCTGCTCCTGTGAGAAGGGGATATCCTCCTCAAACTGTTGAAGAACTTTTCACTCCATGATGTGCTGAAGTGCACCTCCAATTAATTCTTCCCATGAGGTCTCTGCCCCATGCATGACCTTCCAAAACCAAAGGGGATTTGGATTTGTTGCAAGTAGATGTTTCTCTTTGAGCAAGGGTGTGCTCATTGAGAAAGAGTCATCTGGAAGGGAGAAGGGGTTTCTCACTCCAAGATGTCCACCATCCATCATGTCATCCTTTATTGCTTCATGAATGAAGCTTCCATGCGAATTCTCTAATGAGGAATGGTTCCTCTCTTCTTCCTCACTGCTTTGGCACAGTGCAATGCAACTTGTTGCTCTAAATCAGCAGCATGAAAAGATGTAGATCTCTTCATACAATGTGCTGAAATGACAATAGATGAATCTTTAATCATACCTCGGTGAGACGTAGAATAAAGAGCTTCTTCTGCAACTATATAGTATTCCTTCATTACTGAACATGAAGGCTGCTCTTCCAAGGCTGTGCCAGCGCTGGTACAAGTCTCCACCTTCTCAATCTCCTTGAGATCTTCTTCAATGCCCTTCATGATCTGAAAAGGGCGCAGGGAGATCTTTTCACCCACAATTCTTCCGACTGGTGGAGCCATGCTCTGGTTTTTCTCTGTATATCTCTCCTTCTTTGTGAGGATAGGAAGTGCTTGGATCTTCCTCTCCTTCTTGAAACCTTCTACAGGTCTCACAACAACTTTCTACTTCTTGAAACCCTCTAGGAGTTTCATTTTTTTCCTCCTTCTTTATTTTGTCTAACCTCTTTGAAGAGGCTCTTCCTGGATCTGAAATATGATGAGGTAAAAATCATCTCATTCATATTTCTAATCTCTGTCTCTTCTATTCTTTGATACTACTGTAAAGTTCCCTCTTCAGGAGTATCAAGATTCTATTCCAGAGATTGACTGCAGGGGAATTTACTGGATATGTCACCTTTGAACAAAGGATGAGATCCAGAGGCTACCTAGACTTTTGCAGAATCTATCTATAGAGGTTGAAAGATTCCTACTTCATGGATTCATCACTTTGGCTTGAAGCCACAGGCTGAGCCAAAGATCATGCTCTGATACCACTGTAATGTTCCAAAAATGGATTTCTCAGGTAGACAGGACTGAAAAATGAATTTTTCAGGTATTTTTGCTTTATATATCATAATGTTTTTTTAAAAACACTCAAAAACCCATTCCAAATACAACAGCAACCTTTACTCAGCTTTTATCGGCAAAAAGATGGGGGAAATTGATGATTTTGGCCCTAAAATGAGTGTATTAAGATATATACGTAAAAATAAGGGTCATGGATCTGTTATATGTTATATTAGGTCAATAGGGATTCACTTGTCAAATTTAATCTCAAACAAATAATTCTAGCTAAGTTAAACAGTTCCTCCTTCCCGACTAGTCAAGAAAAACCCTGATTTCCCATGACTTGGAAGATGTAGAAATTTACTGAAGCAAGGGCAGCGTATTTTCTGAAGGTATAATATTTAAAACTATATTATAATTCATATAATTATTTTAGGAACATTTCATAATCATTAAGCAAGAATAAATAGTAGTTTACATAGAAAATCCCTCAAAATTGAGGTGCTGCAACATAGGAGATGAACCAGAAAACTCTTCAGGGTGATTGATAGGAGGATTAAGCTTATTTTTATTAAGTTACAGAGCTGAAACTGATATTTACATGAGAATAGAGATCTATAAAAAATCAAAATGCCCAAAGGGCTCTTTATTTCATTCCCCTTGGGGATTTCAACAATACATGAAAATGTCGGAGCATATCTAAATTTTACTGCAGCATGATTCAGAAATTATGAAGAAAAAATTCAGTGAGTGTTTCAGATCTGAAATATACATGTTTTTTTTGGCCAATCCATGGATCACCCTTGATGCAAGGAGGCTTCCTTCACATCAGAAATCTAGCTCCATAAAGATGCCAAAAACTCTGCAACACTGCTCCTTCAACAATAATGTAGATCTAGGGAAGGAACTGCATAGTATACCATGAAGAACACATTGGCCTGATTCCAAGATCTGAAATGAAGCTCCAATCTTCCAATACATCCCTTCAATGGATTAGAACCCTCCTCCACTGAAAAGAAGTACTAAAATGCTCTAGATCTGAAAGGATCTAGAATCCACTTGCTGCAGCTTAAAAAATAAATCAAACCCTCAACAGGATATGCATTGTAGTTGGAAGTAGGAGCTTTTCCAAATTTTGGATAGTGGATTAATGGAGCACATCCTCCTCCAAAGAGCTACTCCCATGGAAGGAGAGAGAATTCCTAAACAGGAAACCCTCTTCACTTTGGCCAAATAGCCAAGAGAACTCGAGTTGCTCAAGCAACCACAAATCATCAACAACCCTTTCTTGAGTCCTCTCCCTCCCTTTTATAAAATGAGGAGGTGAAAAACCCTAAACCACTTCACTTGAATTAGCCCCTTTCACATTTAGAAGCACCTTCTAGAACTGCACAGATCACTTAGGAGTTTCAATGCACCTAGATTGTCTTGTGATTTGGTCCTATTGACCCAGCCAAATAGCTCAGCCCTGTTCACACACAAGTGGTTTTTATGCAACCAACACATATTTAGCCATGTTCACATTGAGCATGTATTTATTTTTAGATCTAAGGAGTGTTGCATGTCCTCCATTAGTCTATCATTCATAAACATGAAAAATAAAACAAAATTCTAATATTCCAATTAGCTTAGCTAATTTAGGAACATTACAAAGTGGTTCCTATTACAGTGGAATATGTATATTTTCTAGTAGGATTGTCGAGGAGAGGCTTGCCTATTTCCATCCCAGGGTTTGCTCTTGGAGGAGAGACTGTGAGAGATTATGTTTTGCAGTATTGCTATCCAAGGTCAGAGCCAAGCAAGGATGGGAAAATAAACACCCATGACATTTTTGAATTTCCTTTGAGAACCATTCTTTTCACAATCGTAAAGCTTGCCAACACTGTTACACTACATGTAGCAAATAGATCATATATGCAATATGCGCTAGAGTGCATGGAGCCAAAAGTATTCAACTGGACTAAAGCTTTACTTTATTAAATAAAAGAAAAACTAAACAGGGCAAAGGGCGGAAGGAAGAAAAACTTCAGTTATGGTTCAATCCTCATTTCATTTTCCTCAGAGCAGATTCCACTAATGGAGCCTCAACATGTGACATTGGGTGTGTCTAACCCTAGAGATCCTAGGATGTAGATATGGGTAGAAATAATGGCTAGGCATGCAGACCAATCGTCCATTGTTTTCTCGACTGCATTCTTTGTCTGGTTCAGGCGATAGGTTATCGCTATCAATGAGTATGCCATACACATGCATCGATTTCTAAGGAAATCCAGACTTAGTTTTACCATAAGGCACTCAGTGGGGTGCAATAGGTAAGAATGTTTTGACCATGGTTTTTTATTTTTCAAAGTTTTATACATTTTTTTTTTATTTTGATGTTTTCCCAAGACTAAACTAAAGTTTTAATGTAATGCAGATGTTGGTCGAGTTCAACTATTGGAGGAACCAAAGCATGGAGAAAATGAGCCAGTAGAGAGGGTTGTAGGGAGAGTAGTCCTTCAAGATCTAGATATGGCTGAGACTCTGTCTGAGCTTTAGCAGCACATAGAGGGGTTGACCTTCGGGATTCCAGATTTCTAGATCGAAGAGTTACCCATGAGACTACAACGCCATACTATAGGTGCTCCTAACCGCTGGATGCAGTTATTGCGTAGGATAGCTAGATCTATAGCATGTTAGCATGAGCATCACTAGTTTACTTGTGACATTTTGCATACATTTTGAGGTCAGATGAACAATGTGTCTTGGGAATTTTTTTTTGTAAAAACCTATAACTATCAATCTATTTGATTTCAGTGTTTTCCTATGTTTATTGCGCAATCCTATTCAATTATGTGAATGTTTCTTTACATGTGTTGCAATTTTATGCCTAAAACATGATTAAATAAAGTATCTATCAATATGTTAATGTTTTTGGAAATGTGATGATATTGAATAAAATAAAAATTTCTTTCCAAAAGTCAAACTCTTAGGAACAAATGATGCAGTGTTGGATTTCTAACAGTGTAAACACTAGTAAGTTGTAATACCACAAGTTGTGAGTCTAACCTTATGATGATGTGGTTAATACCAAATGAAATGGCATCAGAGAGAAGTCCGATCAACGTTCTATACTAAGAATTATTGTTTGTCGATCTACTGATACAAATTCCTTGAAAACTCACTAACTCGTCGTTCGAAGCGAAAATGGCCCACACTGTAAAGGATAGATTCTGTGTACTACGACTAGCACCATCAGCATATCCAACAAATGGTTCCAAATATTCAGACATCTGCAATGAAATGTAAAGTGGATTACTAATGTCAAGGAAACTCTAAAAAACAAACTAAGATAGTTAATGCCAATCAACACAATATATATACGATATAATACAAAAAATTACTATGCTCATGATTAAGCATAGTATTGTTTTAGATACAACCTATTTCGGGGCTGCACCAATGGAATCCCATCATAATCAACTAACTCATAGGAACCCTTAGCAAGAACACTTTTGAAAATATAGGGGTTGTGCCATAATCACTCAAATTTCCCTGTACCTATTACATCAGCTTCTTGATCATAAAGAAGGACCAAGTCGCCCTCTCAGAAAATGAGAGGCTGGACATTTTTGTCATATTGCGCCATTATACATCTCTTATACGCTTTGTTTTCCAATTGGGCTTCACGATACATTTCATCAAGATGGATGAGGTTAAAAAGACATGCTTCTTCTTCTAAGGTATTAGGTAACAAGTTTATTGCGATTTTTAACAATGATATTTCACATTAGATTGGAAAGATAGCTTCCAGACCTTACACCAATTGAAACGGAGTAAATCTAGTTTCATTCCTTACTAAGGTTTGGTACACCCAGAAGGCCAAGTACGGGATCAAATGCTAGTTTCTTTTAAGAACTCCTATCATATGTTGAAGCATACATTTAAGAATCTTGTTGATAGCCTCAACTTGTCAATTTGATTATGGATAATAAGGAGTAGAATTATCATGTGATAATACTAACTTGGCAGTCAATTCAGTCGTCATATGGTTGCGAAAATTCTTCCCATGATTTGTGACTATAATATGTGGGACCCAAACCATGCAATGACATGATTAAAGAAAAACAATGTAGTTGTTTGTCCTGTGTTGTTGAATGTAGGCATCACTTTGGCCCCTTTGGTAAAGTAGTCTACTGCGACAATAATATAACCATGCCCCCAAGACGAACGAGGGTTACATGTCATGAATTTAATACCCCATTTTGAAAATGGTACTACAAAGACAACAGGATACATTGGCACTGGCATTTTGCGGATTTTACGATCAAATATCTGGCATGCATGACAACTTCTGACCACGAGGATGTAGTCACGAAATATGGTAGGGGAAAATTAACTGATGCAGAGTATCTTCTACACGGTACCATATCCAGACAAGTTTCCACCACAAGCCCTAGCATGAAAATCATTTAAAACCTTTTCGGCCTCCCCATGAGTGAGGCACCTTCTTAAAATTGTATCGACACCACGACGATAAAGTGTATTGCCGACAATTAGATAATATTTGGCTTGGTATTGAATACATCGCTGGTCAGAGAGAGAGGTATCAGGCCGAAAATTTTGGGTCCGGAGATAAATGATAAAATCCCCATACCAAGGATCATATGATATGATCAGAAATAGAGACTCATATAGAATAGATGGTTTAGACATAGTAGTAGTACTATCAGAGGGAAGGTCACAGAGAAGCTCAGCAAAAAATGAAGACTTCTTTGACTTGGATTTCATGAATTCCAAATCAGATTCCTATAAAATGACAATCCATTTTGAATACTTTCCCCCCAGCAATTGACGTAATAATATATAAGTCATGGGGTTGCAATTTGAAATGACAATGGTCTTCAGGAATAGGATATAGTGGTGAAATCTTTGGACAGCTTGAACAACTGCAAAGTCAAGATTTTCTACGTATGAATACTTCACTTCCGTATCATTGAGATTTCGACCCAAATAATAGGTTGGATGTTCTATCACATTTTCTACTTGGACCAATACCATAGAAATGGTCATATCAGCCACGATGATATATAAGAAATATACACTTTGATAACTGGGGGGGATACATTAATGACGCCCGGACATGAGTATCCTTGATAGCGTCAAAAGAAGCTTGCACAAATTGGTCCCAATTGAAGGGAACCCCATTTTTCAAGAGACGAGTAAATCCTTTAGCCATTTCAGCGTAGTTGGGTATGAACCTCCTTAGGAAGTTAGCCTTTCCTTGAAGTTTCTGTATCTGAAGTAAATTTGATGGTGCAGGAAAATCAAGAATAGCCTGGATCTTCAATGGCTCGATTCGAATTCCTTCTTTTGAGATGAAAAATCCATGAAAACAACTAGAACCAACACAAAACACACATTTATGTTGATTGAGGCATATTTTGTAGTGTCGGAAGTGTAAAAATATGGCTCTCAAATGCATCGGGTGATCAGTCTGATTTCCTGAATGCGCGAGTAAATCATCTAGATAAGGTTGAACAATGTGTTTGATGTCATTGAAAGCATAATCCATTTCTCTTAGAAAAGTGGCCCCAGCGTTCTTTAAACCAAACGGGAGTTTTCGATAAGCGAATGTGCCCCAGGGACAGATGAATTTTGTCTTGTATTAATCCTCTGGGTAGATATTGATTTGATTGTAGCCGGAAAATCCATCCATGAACAAAAATATTTTGCATCCAGCACAATCGTTAATAATCTGGTCGATAAAGGGAGTAGGATAGTTGTCTTTTGGACAAGAAAGAGACATCCCGATAAACGACACACACTCTGATGGTTCCTTGTTTTTTCATAATAGGAACGACATTAGAAACCCACTCAGTTAGTGGAACAGGCAAATGAAACTAGCACACAAAAAACTTTCAACTTTTGCTTTAATGCCTGCGGCCTTCTTCATATGAACAGGACGAAGGCGTTGACGCACCGACTTGACATTAGGGTACATATTAATAGTGTGTTCAACAATACTAGTATCTATGTCTATCATTTCCTCATAGGACCAAGCAAATACATCGCATAATTCATGAAAGAGAGAGAAATATGTTTCAAGTTCTAATGGAGAACAAGATATGTCGACATGAATATTTTATACAACACCAGGTTTGGTTGAAATATCAATAGAAATGGTTCTTCAATATTTAACAAATTTCATTTGGAATCGATTGCATTAATAAGAAAAGAATTCGAAAAGAAATTTTTGATTGATGGGTGATATAGTTCACTAAGATTATTTTCTTCATAATCAGGAATATGGGAACGATGATGATAAATTTCCCATGGTTCTCCTTCCGACATCACGGTTTCCAAAATATTCTCATATGTCAAGAAAGTTTAGGAAAAAGGATCAGATGAGGTACGAAAATCTAAGGAATGATCAACCCAAACAACTGGCAACGATGATTTTGGATTCGCCACCTCAACCAGATAGATTGATTGCTATGCTAGCTCAATAGGGTTGGGTAATAGAAACTCATCCAATGTAACAATTTCAGAATCACTCGTACTCTTACTTAAGCCAGATGGAGTGGAAGAGATCATGTAGCAGGTCTCTATTCTTACAATTTCGGTAGACGTCGTAGGCGGTAGTAATGCAAAGGTTCCCATGAGAGTGGAATCCCTTAAGAGTCCTACACCAATGTTCTGAAGTGAAAGTTGGGTTTCGTGAACAAACAGAACACTTCCAGTTACCTTTGAAGTAGAGGCAAAGAAGGATAGTTGATTAATGACTGTGATAACACCTTTATGTGGAAAGGCAATCATTATAAAATGTGTAGAAACAATTACAATCATAGCATATACCCATGGCCTTCCAAGTAGAATATTTTATTCAAGGGGTCCGTGAATGACCTCAATGTCAACATTCACTATTTTTCCCCCTAGTTCAACATGCAAGTTATCGATAGTTCCACAACGCTTATATGTATTTCCATCGAAATCCTTCGACATCATTTATGATTGAGATAAGCGCGGCGAGCCAAGTGACTTCCAATAGTTTATAGACATAATGCACATATATGCTAACTCATCAATAATAGTACGATGAACAAGGTGATTGAGAACATTTACTTGGATGGAGAATGCAAATTCTGCTGGTAATTTCGGCACATAGCCCGTATGATTAAATATTACAAGATTAAAATCAGTCGGATCAATTCCACCAATAGCCGACAATAAAGCCTATTTCTGGGAGGGACAATTCTGTAATACCTCAAGAGTTGAAGTAGTTTAAGGGGATTGAGCCAAATATTCAACTATATTATAATTTTGAGTAGCTCTTGCTCGAGGATTATATGTCGATTTATGAAAAACTCCCTTCGGTGGCTTGATTTTCAATTCAGGAATAGTAGTAGGTGGCACTGATTCCGTAGATGGATTCATGGTCAAGGTAGTAGGTTCATCAATGGCCTGACTATCATAATATTAGTTACGTGTTGACACAAAAATATATGTTGATGGCTTTGTGACAGATAACATAAGCACTTGGGAACTAGAATTTGGATCCGTAGCAACCAAATTTGTGTCGGGATTCAAAAACGGATCTATCAAAACAGTTGACACATGTGAAGTCTTAACCATTTTTGAGACTTTGGCGTGGTGAGGAAAATCTCGAACAAAGTTTTACTCGTTACAGGTTATGCATGGATAACAAGGTTTCCTATTTTTAGATGATTTATTAGATGATCTTTCCTGTGGGTTAGAAGTTTTATTTTTCTTTGATTTCCATTTTTTCTTACTTCTGGGTTGCTTGCCACTTTCTCCTTTTTCAAATGACATGACATTGATTTTGGAAGAAGGTGTAGGATTAGATGTCGTAGTATGATGTGTGCTTGAAATACCAATCATACTATCTCTGGCATGAGATTCCTTTGATATAGGAGGAACAGTAAAATTAGATCGCGGCGCATTAGGAATTTTTTCGCAGAGTGTGCCAGATTGAGTATGTCTAAATATTGGACACGAGAAATGACCTACTCTTCAGTGACAACGCCACCCTTAGCCACATCCTTAGTTATAGGTGGTAACATGGACTTAATGAACCACTCATCAAGGATTTTATCAGGAACAAATGTCTTAACCATTCTATGATGACGATGCCACTCATGAATATGATAAGAAAAGTGAGTAGTAATAGTCTGTTTAAAATTAGTCAAGAGTTCTGTTACAGTTTCATATCGTATGGGTAACTGGAAGTGATTCAAAAATACAGTAGCTAAGGCTGTGAAACTATCAAAATAATCTCTAGGTAACTCAATGTACCATTTTGCATCCGGACCAGTGAGTGTACGTTAGAAAAGACATAGCCGAACAGAGTCATCATTCATGGAGTTTGATGAACACCAAAAATGATAAGTAATAACATGAGTCAATGGGTCTTCCCTAGGGTTTCCATTAAACTTAGGAATATTTGAAGGTATTTTATGAGGTATCACCGGCCACCAAGGAGCATAGTTGATTGGATCATTGGTGATTCGATTTAAATTTGGTAATTATAAAATTGCAACAAAGGGAAACTATCGATTAATGTCAGGTTTAGCATAGCCAGGGTATGATGGAATTGTTTGGGCAACAAGCCTTTGAGAACCAGCATAAGGAATCTATTGCTGGTAAACTAGATAGGGGTTGTTTTGATAAGAAAATGCTTGAGGATTCTGTTGACCAAAACCTGGGTACGATACATGTTGAAATGAAGGTTGAGGAATTTGCGCCTGAGGGTGCCAAGCAGTCTATCCACCAATGTTATAACCCAAATTAGGATAACTTGGATTCGGTTGAGGATAGTTATGAATTGGTTGTGGCTGTGACATCCCATAATATGGTAATCCATCTTATGAATAAATTATTCCACGTGCAGAATTTTGTTGTAAATTAGCTGAAGGAGTTGGAGTCTGAGGACCCAATACTTGAGGGCATTGAGTTGAAGGACCCACCTGAAACGGTTTTTGTACAATAGTTTGAGTCTATAACAAGGGTAAAGATATATTAAAAGGTGGAATTTATGTGGGTGCAATAAGTTGAACTGATCGATACGAGTGTATAACCGCTTGTGGTTGGATAAGTAGAGTGGGCTGCCATTGACAAACATTCATTTCGACATTAGGTTTTGACCAAAAAATGACTGAGTACTATCAGTGTGGGTGACCATAGGTTGCCCCCCAGCATGAGGAGGATAATAAGACGAAAAATATTTGTCTCCAAATGTAGGGAGTCCAATTGATATGGTACTGGATGGAATGGACCTAGATGGACCAGTTTGATATTGCCCTGATGATATATATAAAGGATCAAGTTGTACAGTACTCAATATAGGTTTACTAGTTATAATACCATAGGATGACATTGGTGAAGTCCATGGGTTTGAAGATGTACCAGAGAAAATTCCAGATAAATATTTATACCCTGATGGGACCAAAGGGACACCATGAAAATATGACTCTGGTGAGGTTGTGAACATCAATGGGGTAGCAAGAGTAGGTGCTGACACAATTGGAATAGATGGCTCAACCGAAGATGTTGGTTCAAGCATGGTTACTTGAAAAAATATATACCCTTTTGAATCGACGAGAATTTGAATAGGAAAAATATCAACAAAAGCAGAGGATGGTGATTGAAGAAAAGACTCGTACAGGCAAAGATCCTCCCCAAAATTGATTGGAATTAAAGGTGTCTCGTCTTATGGGATTTCTTCTATCGAAATTAAACCAGGTGGAAGGATTTCGCAGTGAGGCCCAAAGTATATTTCAGGAGGTTGACTGCATGATATGTGAGACTCAATGGCTACAATAGATTGTGGGGTGACCAATACATGAACACCTTCTAGTCATGTTAGTCTCTTGTATTCTACATTATCACTACGTAACTATGGATTTTCTACAGTGCCCTGAAAATAACATTCCCTGAATATCATTTATGTTCAAAAATCTCACTACCTTCATTATTTTCCATTTAACCTATCTATTGTATCTCATTTTTCCTTCCCCGGCACTTTCATTCTCTGAAAAACCTAGGTTTAAACCTCAAAACCCTCATTTTTAACCAAAACCCCACTCCCATTGCTTAAAAACCCCATTTAGCCCCTCGTTGTCACTCATTCCCATATTTTTTATTCAAACCAATGTAATAACCCTTTTTACATTGTTTTCAAATTAATAATATTCGGGCCTCCCTTTTAAATAAAACTTGGTTTGTTTAAAATACCCGACCCCTTTATATTTAAAGCCCCCCTCTTTAAAATCCTAAACCCTTTGTCCCCATATAACCCTAACCCACTATGTGATTAAGCACCTCTGCTTTAACTTACCCCAGGCCCCACTTTATGAAAAACCCCACATATAATAAACTCCCCACCTTTTTATACTTCCCATCCCCACCTCCTAAACCTACCCATGGTTGAAATCACCCGACCACCATCCGATCTGCTCTGCCAGATCCGACGGCTCGCACGCCCAATCGCAGATCTAAATATGTGAAGGTTAAAACCTTTGGGACCATGTGATATTGGCAGTTTTATCATCATCCCTTCCCTCCATGTGTCACTCCCTTCTTGTTATCACATTGCCACGACCAATACCATTAACTGCCTAATGCCCCATGCGATAAACTGATTTCTGCTGCCACACCTAAAATGAAACCGTTGACCCCCATTCAAACATACTGAAGCCTCGAAATCTCTGCGTTAAACCCCTATCTGGCATGTAAGCCCCTACACCACTCCTAAAATTCTGTAAGGCCATAACCAAACGCAAAAGACCTTAAAAGCTGCCATTATCCAGAATCTATGCACAATGCATGGCTTTAATTAAAAAAATTTTGTTTAATGTGTAGGTGATTATACATGGCAGAAATTCATAAATTGCATTTCAAAATCCCACGAATTTCTTAGAACCAGTTTCTCTGGGTGACGATCCATAATTCCTTGTTCACCAAAAGGAACAGGAACACAATATTACATCATAAATCATTGATGGATCATGACCATTCATGATTGTATGATTATTTTAGAGACAAAAATGTTTCATCAATGGACAGGATAAAAGAAATAAAAGAGTTTTACAGTGGTTTCACAACAGATGAATACAAATTATAAAAGCACGGGTGAATGATTAATGAAAGGGTTAAAGTTAAAAATAGAGTTAAGAGAGAGGAAAGGCAAACACTGAAAGATCAAAGATAAAACAATCAAAGGAAAAGAAAGAAATGACAGTGACGAAAAAAGAGCAGAATGAGAAAGAAGATTTTAGGAGACAATTCAGAATTAAGGAATAGACAAATCCAAGTTTAAAAATAAATCAGAGGTTAAAGGAGAAATCAGAAGAAAATTAACAAAGGAGACAGATCCGAATGGCAAAGCACAACACCATTTACTTCTTCTAAATCACACTGGCCACCTACAACCACCTTTTTATTTAAGACAAGCTACTCATTTAATGTTTTCAGTCAAAGATATTTTAAAGAACTCAACAATTATTGTAAAAGTTAATGTAAAGGCAAATAGTCAAAAATATCCTAAAGTTAGCTCAACAGTTAAGTTAAAAGTTATTATTATAGCAAGTTATTCAGTGATATTTTTCCTTGGGCCTTGCATGGTCTCAAAGGTCAAGATTACATTTACTCTATAATAAATACAGTGTGAAACCCTAGAATAGAGCAACCTCCTCATTTGCAATTAATACTGCATGTATTCTTCATTATTATTGTTGGCTAGCTAGTTGATGGATTGATTGCTAGGCTGGATTTTGATCAAACTCTGAGTTGCAAAGATCATTGCACTGGATTATTGTAACTATTTTGGACATCAGTAATACAAGCACATTCACAAGATTCTTGAGCTATGTTAATGGTGATGTTATCCCTCTTTGTCAATGTTTCTCCTTTTGTTTTCCATATTGTACATCAATTTTCTCTGATAGTAGAACATAAACTTTAGATTGAGATATGTTGTTTTGACACCTCAACTCTATCTGTCATTATTATCTCTATGTTTTCCTCTGAAAGTAATAATTATAGAATTATTAATTTCTCTCTAGGATTACTAGATCGTTGTCTTGATATTTTCTTGGTGAATTATAATTAAAGAATTCTTAATTGCTCTTTATTTTTACCAAACTGTTATCTTAAAGGCCTTCTTTGAGGTTTAATTAAAGAATAATTAATTGCTCTTTAATTTCACTAAACTATTATCTTAAATGTTTTCTTTGTCTAAAATTAATAGTTAGAGAATTCTTAACTGCTCTCTAGGATTACTGGATTGTTTTCCTTAATATTTTCTTAGTGAAGTATAATTAAAGAATTCTCGACTACTCTTTAGTTTTACCAAGTTGTTATCTTACATGCCTTCTTTGAAGTTTAATTAAATAATTCTTAATTTCTCTTTAATTTCACTGAATTTTTATCTTAAATGTTTTCTTTGTCTGAAAGTAATAAATAGAGAATTCTTAATTTCTCTCTACGATTACTGGATTGTTGTCTTGAATCTTTTCTAGTAAAGTATAGCTAAATAATTCTTAACTTCTCTCCAGTTTTACCAAACTGGTATCCTAAAGGCTCTTCTTATTTGAAGTGTAGTTAAAGGATTCTTAATTTCCCTTTAGTTTTATTGAATTCACAACTTGCTTTCATCACATACTCATTTTATCTAAAGGATCCATTTGATATAGTTAGCTTTCCATATGAAAACCCTTGAAGAGTTGATGTACAATTAAAGCCTTTTATGACTCCATATCCCAATGGATTGATGCTTCTCACATTCTATCTATCCAACTAAAACAATCAACCAAGAATCAATCAAAATAAAACAAACAACCCAAGCTTCATAACTAGCCTAAAATCAGAAGAGCATAAGAATAAATATAAATCAGTTACAAACACAAACATAGAGAGAGCCCTCTCTGAGCCTGGGAAGGCTAGGTCTTGGACTCCAAAGTGGTTTACTGTGGTTCTCTGCAGATTTGTTTTTTTCCAATCTTGCAAATCATGGGGAACCAACATAATGGCAACTTCGCTGGGGGCCTAAGTTATTAATTAGCTTAATATTTAATTTTGAACTCAGAAAACCCCATTTAAATTTAGATGACACAATTTTTAGTCAAGAATGGTATCTGGTTGTTGATGGTGGACAACAACCAGCCTCAAAAAAATTAAAATCATCCACCTGGTGACTCCACTGGTTTTCAGTAGGCCTATTGCCTCCACTGGTTTTCTATAGACTCCACTGGAAAATTATTGAGAAATCCTGATATCATTAAACCTAAAATGAACCTAGCAAGAATAATTTTTGGATTAAGTATTTCTTTTATAGATCGTTTTGTTTTTCAAACTGTTATAAAACTCTCAACCTCTCTGAATCTTGGGTCTAAGTTATGGATTCTAGAAGAATTTGTACTAGATCCCATCCTGACCCAAACCCTCCCACAATAGTTGAAAATCCAGAGCACATCCTATGGAAATATCCAAGATCTAAAAAATAAACTATTAGCAAATCTATTCACAAAGAAAGTTCCCCACCTGAAAACCTTAAAGACTTGCAGAATATCCTATCTAACTCATCCCTAGAACAAAGCTTGTCCAGGACTAGATCTCATAATTCGATAACCCAGATAGTTTTAGACCCATCCATCTTATAGCAGAACTATGTTGTACTAACTTCAACCCCTGTTCATACCCCCACTATTCACCTTCCTCCATTTAACCCTCCACCTCCTTTTGTTAACCCTCCTTTTTTTCCCCAACTACCAGCCATGGAAACATGGTCTGCACCATTAGTCCTACCATTACCTTTAGTTGTTCTACCATGGGACTATCAGTCCAAAATTCCCTTACATGATGCAAGTAGTTCAACAACTACTCAACAGCATGTGGATAGAATGAATGACTATTTTGAGAGACAAGAAATAGATGAGGAAATTGTTAAACTCAGATTGTTTGCTCAAATTTTAGGGGGAGAAGCAAGAATATGGTTAAAGGCTTAACCCATAATAGTGTACATGACCTCCAAACTTTTCATCAATTATTATTAAACAAATGGGAAGTCAAGAAAAATCCTCTCCAAGTTTCATCCGAGTATGAAAAAATTAAGAGAAAAGTTGGAGAAGGTGTAAAAGACTACTGCACTAGATTCAAAAGTCTATACCATTCCCTCCCTCCTCACATGAAACCTCCACAAGGTCTAGCCCTAATGAAAGTTCCAGATGCCTTTGACCCATAAATGGCTTACCAACTGAGAGAAAGATACCCTCTCACATTAGAAGACATGTAGAGGGGTATAGTAATTGTGGAGGAAAATTTTATTGCCAAGAGGGCTAGAATGAGGAATGAAAAAAAAGTCACATATAGGGAGGAAAATGTAGCCTCCTCAGCTGATGCTAATATTGAAAACCTACTTAGAACCATGGAAAAGATGATGGGGAGAATAAACATAAATGAGAGAGCTTTCCCTGGAGAAAACCAAGCATCTCCTCAAAATAGAAACCAAAACCAAAACCAAAAATTTAGAATAAATCCCCCTCAATTAAGACAAAGAGAGCAGAGAGAGACTGACCAGCAAATCAGGCCTCCTTTCTAAGAAAACTATTCTAATGAGGATGAGGAAGTGATTGAGGAACAAGAAGAGAGTCAAATCAATATAATGAGAGTAAAAAATGAGGATATTGTTTTCCTCATTGAGGAAGAACAAGGTATGTTTTCCCTAACTTAGTTTGAAGAAGAGTGCCTAGAATATTAATAATATAAATAAGGCTTTGAAAATTCCATTATGGAAGTACATAGGAAATATGACCTCAGAATCAAGAAATCCCAAGATGCTCCCAAGAGAAACAAACTTGAAATTTCTACTAAAAACACCTCTAAAATTAATCTTGGAAAAACAGCAGAAACTTCAAACATTTTGGTTAAAAGTTCTGATAAAAATAAAAACAAAAATAGTACAGAAAGAAGCACTAGTACATCAACTAGTAGCCCTAACAAAACTGATTTAACTAAGACTCCCAATTAAAATCGGGAAGCTAAAATTGCTGTAAAAACAGTGTTTGATAAAACTAATTTAAATCCGCCAAAAACATAAACACTTTTCATTATTGAGAATGAAATTGCCAAAATAAAAATCTTCATACCTCTTAATAAACTAGTTTGCAAAGATGTATATAGATCCCATGTTTTGAAAGCTTTAAACATAGGATAAAATACTGATAGTGTAAATCTGAATGATTACAAACCTGAGCTTTTGTTTGGACCAGACGTAGAAGGTAAATTCCAAGAAGGAGGTGTTCCTCCATTTTACATCAGTTTGAATATCCATGATAAAATCCTCCACAATGCCATGTTAGATTCAAGATGTAATGTTCCCAATTTTTAGCTTCAAGCTAAATGGAACATTATATTTTACATAATTTTATTTTGTTAAAAAAAATGGGGAAGGAGACACCTTAGCCCCTTTTTGATGGAGAAATAACACATCTTATGTGAAAAGGAGATGAATAAGCAGCTGGATTAAAGCACCCAAGGGTGTGAATAGAACCTGGATCACTTGATTTAGTCCTCCTTGACTAAAGTCAACAACACTGCCTATAGAGGAGAAGCTTACTAGAGAAGCTACGCAGTTTTAGAGGTAGGACATTCACATGAGGGTGGAAACCCTAATTGGTGGGACCATGGTGGAGAAGAGTTCCCTTTCTTTATAAGGAGGAGATGGTAGCCCATTTGTATCATGTTTGAGTTTAGAATTTCGAATTGGGTCTGCAAAGGCTTGCATCCCCGGGCTGTTTAGCAGGGTGATGGTGCCCTCGAGCACTAGGGTGTTCCCGGTCGGGAATCCCTACCTCTTCCTCAATGAAGGATGAGTATTGAGCTGCATTTTCCTCAATCCAGCATTGGCCATAGCTACTACCATCATCTACAGTGTTAGCTCCGCAGCAGAGAGGATGTTGTGTTGCTGAGGCAGCAAAGGAGGAACTCATGGAGTCATTCTTGACTTGTTTTCCTTAGTGGGGAGTGATCTACTCATTGGAGGAGCTGCAAGGAGGATTCCCAGGCTTCATCACACATATTTGGCACTTGTTATTGGGATTTCTCTTTGTATCCTTCATCATCATTATCATTTTATACATATTCAGCATCTTTTACTTCATATAGACTAAGCAGGCATGGTCCTCCGGCATTTTGTATAGTTGCAGCAACTCCTGCATTTCATTGATTATCCATGGGAGATTGATTCTAAAGGTTGGAGTGGCTTTTCCCTCAGCTATTTCTTGTATTTTATTGATGATATCATAATATAATGATGGTTGTAGCATTTTACCTCTTATGATGTATTCATAATTGCATAGTTAATGTTAATGTTCATATATTGTTGTAAGCTCTCTCATTGAGCCTTGTTTTAGAGATCTAGTTTGGGGAGGTCTGTATAACCCATCTAGAATCATTTATTTGAGCTCATTTTCTGCAAGGGAGTTGTATTAAGTTTTTTATAGGGCATCCTAGCAGTGATTTTTATTATTTTCACAACAACTTCTTTATACAGCGTCCTCAAGGACCCTGTAGCAGAAATTCCCGAAGTGGAATATTGCATATCCATAGGCAGAGTCTGTGAAGAGCTAGATAGCTTCTAGATTTCATCCTTCCTTATGAAGATGATATATCTGGTAAATTCCCCCACATTAAATCTCTGGAATGGACTTGTGGTATCTCACTGAAGAAGCAATTGGAATATCTTAAGATATTCCCGATGGAGCAGAAAATCCCTCATTTGGGAAATTACAGTGGTATCAGAGCATCAATCTTGGCTCAGCCTGTGCACAATATTTAATGCCATCAGAAAGAGGAGCTTCTATCCAAGGAGAGGAGATTTACAAAGGAAACAAGGGAAAAGGAATGATGGAAGAGGAGGACTCCCTTCTTATTTTCCAGACCATTGAGAACATCATTGAAGATTTGATGAAAGGGAAAATTGGGAAGATTTTCTGAGAGGGTTTGTGGATGGAGAAAACCCTAGCTATTGTCATGAAGGGTGTGAGCATTCAGGCACACATTCAGATCCACAACGCAATCCTTTATGCACTTGCATTGCAAGGGGAACAGAGGAAGGAAATGAGGCCATGGGAGGAGCAACGCTGCAACTCAAAGGTATGGCTCATGATTGTTGGTTTGGAGGTTCCATTTTTCATTGTCATGCAAATGCAAAAACATATGATGCATTCACTAAGGGTTTGATGGAGGAACTTGGTGAAACTCATTGTGTCATAAACACAAACACTTTGCATACATTGGAAAGAACCAACAGTGTTGTCACATTAGAAGGAGATCCATCACCACATGGAGGTGAAAGGGGAGCCATTGCTTCCACTAGAGGAGCCCTTGTGTCTTTGCAGGGAGTTCCAAATATTTTTACATGTGGGTACCAAGACACAATTCTGGAGCCATATGTAGCATTTGCTGGGGATTGTGAGATGGAGAAAGAAGAGCAGAAGGATCAGCATGAAGGGATGATGAGCATTCACCCTTATCTATCTCAAATATTTTCTTCACAAGGGAAAGAGACTGCACTGCGTAGAGAGGAGAGGGAAAAATCAGTCCACTCATACATGCAGTCCATTTCGGAGCTTCATGTCTCACTATATAGAGGAATTCCACATGGGAGGCCATTTGATCTAGAGATGATGAGAGGAATCATGTCTTTTGGTTCACCACTATTGGATTCCGGAGAGGTGAAGACATTGGAGGAGTCCAGCGCAGCGTAGAGATTTTGGGATAAGCTCAAGGAGAAGGGATACACTCTCTTATTTTCAGTATCACCCACTCTCATCAGTTTTACTGCACTGATAGAGTTTGTTGCAGAGGTAGAGGATAGCATCTTCATGATGTAGGATGGCTGCTCCATGGATTTGATGAGAGAGAGGATAATTCCTTTGAGGAGGGAACTCTTTCATGCATTGGAGTAGATGGATGCCACTCATGCTTACATTGGCCAGGATCGGGAGATTCTTTGGAGGTGATAGTCTCTCATGGGGAGAGCTCATTTTCGAATGGTACCATCTATTTTGATCATGAGAAACTGCATGATGGGCATAGAAAAAACTTGGAAGATGACTTTGGCATGGGGGATGTCAAAGTATCAGGCAACAACGTGAGGGGAACACCATATTTCAGAACACCAGCGCTATCTATGAGGAGGACAGATCCGGATTGGAGATCCCATATTTTGGTAGAGTACTCCAAGGATCTAGTTGCATGCATGATCTTGGATGGCCATGATGGTGATGGCAGATACTTAGTGAATGATATGATCATCTATCATCATGGCAGACTCTTCTTGACTAGGGCTTCTAGTCTCAAGGAGAAACTATTGCATGCAGCACATGAGAACTTCCTAGCTATGCACTTGGATGCATACTCTGTTTTGCTAGGGGAGTTCATTTGGGAGGGAATTCATTATGGTCTACATTAGCATATGGACAGATGCATAGCCCGATTTTTTTGGAGAGTTTTGCACAACCATTCCCTTACTCATTGGAGGAGAGGGAGAGCATTCAGATGAGCCATTTCAGCTCAAGGACCAGAGTACATGGTAAGGGAGGTATAGATCTTCATTTTGATTTGACTTGTGAGTAGCTTGATGAGCTAAGGATGATCACATCTCCTTATGCTCCCCATTTTGATGTACTTTTGGCCCGTTGCAGCAATGGGAGTGGCCATTCTTATGATGGTTTGTGGGGGGGGAGCCACATGCTTCTTGGTGTGCACCATTGGCACCAATTTGTAATTTTATGATTCCATCTTGTGAGGATTTTGTGGCAGAAAAAAAGTGGCTATTAAAGCACTTGTTATTTGTGATTTTGAGGCAGGCCAAGCAGCACTGTGTAGGTTCCATGAGTGAAACTTTGGACCACTCTCTGGTTTTCATTTGACAACTTGCTTTTATTGTGTATTGCTCCTTGTATTTCTGATGTTTGTACACTCATGAGGATCATTATTTGGAGAGTATTGGATGTATAGCCCAATGGGATCAGGATTATCCCCATTATACATGTCTTATCTTGCAGGAGACACCATGGGAAAACCATGATTGCCACATTGCTACTTGTCTCTTCTTGTGGGATGAACCACTTGGAGAATTTGAGGAGGAATTTCATGGCTGATTTTATTGATGGGGTAGCTTGGGCCATTCTTGGAGGCCATACCATTTCAGCCCAAGGACAGAGGCAGCCCCATGGACACTTCAAATGGAAAGAGGACCATCTTGAGAAGCACAAGCACAACTCTCCATTCAGCCCCAACACATTGCAGAAACTAGGGGTTGATATTTTTATTTGGATGATTTCATGGATGAGAGGATCATCATTGGGAGATAGATTATCCCATGCATATCATCACTCCTACATTGAGGAGGCCACATTCAAGCAAGAAGGATTCCACCTACACCTTCTATCTTTCCATTCTAATCTGCATACTTGGGAGGAAGCATTGGAGGATAGATTTATTGCAACATGTTTTAGCAGTGGTGGAGATCATTGATGAGGGGCCCACAAGAGAAGAAGGGGGAGAAATTTTTTTTCTCTCTATGCAGTTGCTTGAGGACAAGAAACATGTGGGAGGGGAGGACTGTAATGTTCCCAATTTTTAGCTTCAAGCTAAATGGAACATTATAGTTTACATAATTTTATTTTGTTAAATAAAATGGGGAAGGAGACACCTTAGCCCCTTTTTGATGGATAAATAACACTCCTTATGTGAAAAGGAGATGAATAACAAGCTGGATTAAGGAACCTAAGGGTGTGAATGGAAATTGGATCACTTTATTTAGTGCTTTTTGACTAAAGTCAATAGTGTTGCCTATAGAGGAGAAGCTTGCTAGAGAAGCTGCGCAGTTTTAGAGGGAAGACATTCACATGAGATTGGAAACCCTAATTGGTGGGACCATGGTGGAGAAGAGTTCCCTTTCTTTATAAGGAGGAGATCGCAGCCCATTTGTATTATGTTTGAGTTTAAAATTTTGAATTGGGTCTGCAAAGGCTTGCATCCCTGGGCTCTTTAGCAGGGTGGTGGTGCCCTCGGGCACTAGGGTGTTCCTGGTCGGGAAACCCTACCTCTTCGTCAAGGAAGGAGAGGATTGAGATTCATTTTCCTCATTCTAGCATTGGCCACAGCGACTCCTATCATCTACAACGTTAGCTCTGCAGCAGAGAGGACGTTGTGTTGTTGGGTGCAGCAAGAGAGGAACTCATGGAGTATTTCTTGACTTGTTTTCTTCGGTGGTGTTAGTGACCTATAAATATAGGATTCATAATTTTGACTTGACTGATGGTAATCTTGTAAATATGTACATACTTTTCCTTTTGCAATTTGTATTCCCATATTTTGTAAAAAATCAAAAAAATCAAAAAGAGGGTGAAAAGTCCTAAAAGAAAAATCAAAGGACTTAGAAAAAATAATAGACCCCAAAAGAAAAAGATGAATAAAACATGAAAGTGTGCAAGTCTAAATGCCACTACTTTTACCTTTTACAGTTGATTATGGAAGAGTGTCAATAAATTCCATAATCCACGATGAGTTAAACAGTTTAATCTTATCTTGTCATGTTTCAATTTCACTTGTTGTAGATAGAGAATAAAGAATTGTCATATAGTTTAATCATGACAATTCAGTAGTTAGGTAGAGAATAAGTGAATCTAATAGTTTAATCTAGATTCCTGGATGAAATAAGTATAGAATTAGATAGTTTTATTGATTTCAGAAATAATAAATGTTGTGAAGGTTGCTAGCTCAAATGCACCTAATCAAAATGGAAGAAAAAATGTTAGCAGTTAAATTGGGTAGGTAGAAGAAGGTGAGAAGCATCATTGTAAATATTATTCACCAGTGCTACAAATAACTAAATTCCCTTCCCCATACCCATTTATCATTCTAAACTATCAGTCAGAAAGGCTCAAGGCATTTCCTTGAATTCTGTTGGGACTAGACCCAAGGCTCTATGGCTGATTAGTTGAAAGTGTTAAATGTCTATATTAATCCCACAAATCACATCATTTTCCATTCATGCATTCATTTCCATGAAAAATCATAAGTAAAAACCTCATTTTTACTTAATGATGCTCCAATCCCCATTTGATTAATTTCCCACATTTCATGAAAGCATAAAACCCTCAAAATGACATTTTATCCTAAGTTGAAGTGATGAAGTTATTATAATGTAAACTTGTCTTTAAACTTCACTTTTCTTAGTTATATTAATGTGTTTTGAGTATACATTTTCCCCTTGTCATATTAACTCTAACTTATTTACTAATTCCTTAGAAAAATAACCTTCTCATATTAATATAACTCCCTTTTTATTAAATAGCCCCAAAAACCCATTATTATAACTTTAGCCAAAGTTTATTATCCCCATATGTTTTAATAATACCCAAAATAAACCCCCTTTGGCTAAAAATAACTTTATTCAAATATCCCGCCCCCTATGGTTATTAAATCAATTTGATTTAATTAACTATATAATAAATATACAAAGAAAATCTTTTAAACATATTTTATATATGTTTAAAACAAAAACAAGAATTCTCGAAGTTTAATTTAAACCAAACTTCACAAAACCCATCCCCCTGTTTAATACATCCCCTTTCCCGATTACCCTTAACCCCAAGGTTAAAACCTTAACATTTTCCACTTTCCCGATAAATATTCCTTTACCACAGTTTTTACCTTGGTTAAACCTTGTTAAAACCTCATCTGTTATTGATATATAAAGCCTTTTTATATATAAACCTTCCCATATCCATGGAGTTCCGCCAGTTCAATTTCAACCATTTGATCCATTAGGGTAGTTTTGAGGTCTAAAATTGGCCTCCTAAGGAAATAATAAAATAATAGCTAAACCAATAAAATAATATTTATGAATTTGAAATTCACTTTTTGCACCACAATCCATGTAACCATAGTTAAATTCAATTCAAAAGTTGTACCAAAATAAAATTAATAAAAAAAAATGTATTGATGTGACTATAAATAAGAATGAGATTTTCAAGAAAAAATCATTATTATTGAACAACTAATGCATTTGTCCTCTGTACTTACATAACTTAAAATAAATTTAAATATAAATTTACAAATTCTTAATTATATTACATGCTATTAATTAAAATTTATATTATTTAAATCGTATAATAACATGCAATTAATTTATACTATATAAATATAATATAATATAATAAATCTATGGGGATATGCATTGTTTCTTTCAAGAAATATGAAATGACAATAATATAGTTTTATTCACAAAGTGTGAAATGACATTTATTATGAGTACCTTACTTTATGACTTTAAAAGTGCTTAAAGCACTACCATGGTTAACCATGAGTTTTTATTCACCATTGAGAATGTGACAAGTAAGTACCTTTAACTCAATCAATGTCACCTCAACCATTAGGGATGATGTCATCCCCTAAAATTTAATTGGTTCTCATAAAGTGAATTTTGATTGTACATTTTCCTTAGGAGGCCCATTTTAGACCTCAAAATTCCCCCAATATTTTGAGCTTTTTGATCTAATGGTTTTAAAATACCGCAATAATCCTGTCCCCAAGCCCCTATCACCCTATCGCATTGAACCCCAACCGTCGATCATTGTTTCATTATAATCAACTATCCATGATAAACGTGATCACTTGGCTTCATCTCCCATTTGTCCACAAACGCGTTGAGTAATAACCGTTCAAACTCCCAATCGACGGTCGACATAGGGCAGGTAAAACATTTCCCCAGTCCCCACCATTCTCATTGGGTTAATCTATAACCGTAGATCTTCACTTATCATATCAACGGCTAATATTATAAGCCCTGACCCCACTACACTTACCCCACAGATTTGCATCAAATCTCGACCGTTCGCATCACGGAGTCAGATCCGACGATGCAGATCCCATATCGCGCAACTAAAGTAATCGACCCAAGTTTCAAAAAAATCACGTGATAAAAGCTATTTCTTAATACTTCCCGCTGTCTACGTGTCCCCTTTTCATTCGATCGCGTGCCAAAAGGTAAACAAAACTTACCACCCCAATGCTACGCGAAAACCACTTTCTCCATAATAAAAGTGCTCCCGCAATTAATATCCATCCTGCAATAAATGTAATTGAATTTTGATAAAACTTAAGGTTTTGCCTTAGGTTTTTAACTGTTTTCATTATATTTCGCGCATTAACCATATAGAGAACCCTTTGATACCCATTGCAAAGCCTGGAAACGTCATTGTCGAGCCTTTTCTGAACCTATAAATCATTTTCGTGCTGAAATTCGTCCTTGGATAATCTCCAAGTCTTCGGTCAAGAAAATGCAACCCAATTGAAGACTGTCATAGACCTGCAACCATTCCTCGACTGCAACCATACCTATCAAAGGTATTTTTCATCAATCCGACCTGTAAAAACTTCAAATTCAAAGGAAAAATAAAACAATTAGGCCCTCAGTTGTTTGGTCAATTTAGTGTGTCCTAAATTGCTACATTAATTTATCAATCCGGGATTCATAAGCTGATGAAGTGTGGCGCACTATATGTGCAAGATAACATATTTCTTACCTTTTTGTCGTTTTTGGATTTTTATTGATCTTAGTTTGGTTTCCTAATGTGAGATGGAAATTCTAAAAGACAAGTATGGTTATGAATATTCAAGGCAATGATGTCCTTTATAATGATCTACCAACTTGAAACTGAAAAAGGAATTTGAAACATACAATGACAAAACTTGAAAGGAAATGAAAATGTGCTACTGAAATGAAAAAGGTGCTGCTAATCTAATAAATCAAAACGGTGAACTAGTGAGCATGAAACCAAACTATTCTTGCTGCTGTCTAAACACAAAAGAAACTATGCTGAAAGAAATCCAAAAGTTGCAATAAAGTAAATCTAAATCAAATTACATCAACTTGTCTTCTGATCCCTCATCATTAGTCCAGCTATGATTTTCGGGAGTAACCATAAACAACTTGAGTAACTGATATCTAACTTGCAGAAAGTAAACTAATATCAAACCACACATTCATAATTCAATCCCTCACCATCAGTCCAGCTGTGGCTTTCGGAGGTAACTGAAGATGTCATGCACAATTTAATATTTCTAACTTGCAGAAAGGAAGCTAATATCAAACTACACACTCATACTTCAATCCCTCACCATCAGTCCAGCTGTGGCTTTCGGAGGTAACTGAAAATGACATGAGCAATTTAATATATCTAACTTGCAGAAAGAAAACTAATATCAAACTACACACTCATACTTCAATCCCTCACCATCAGTCCAGCTGTGGCTTTCGGAGGTAACTGAAAATGACATGAGCAATTTAATATATCTAAATATAACTACTGAAGCAAATGTGCAAGACTGAAATAAACAAAGCAATACCGGAATTAAACAAAAACTAAGAAAAAATAAATTAACGGCAGAACAATATTGATTCCATGTCATTAGTCAAAAGATATGCAAATGCCCGGGCTGCCATGAAAAATTATGCTAAAAGCTATGATTTCATAAAGCAATCTAAGTAAGGAAATATGACAAAACAGAATTGAAAGCAACTTATCTAGAAAACATGTAAAAGCCTCCTTGGATAGCAGGGGCCCTCTGCTACCAATTTGGTGTAGTCCTTAGCTCCTTGAAGATAAGATCGCAATAGCATCAAAGAACTAAGCTTCTTTATTTAAAAACTCATAAATCTACATCCCATTCCATCTTGAACTTTGTTACAAATCTACTTCATCATTACTTCCTCATTACTTTCTCATTACCTATGATAGGAGAAAGCTTCTCCTATTTATACAAAATATGAGGAGACATCTCATTAATTGGAGTCCATGAATCTCTCCCTCCATCTCTAGAGTTACAATCAAAATAGGAAATGATAAGACACATGTCTTTCTAGAGTTTCAACACAACTTGAGGAATGAGACACATATCCTCTTAGAGTTTCAATACAACAAGAAAGTGAGACACATATCCTCTTGATCCCATAATCTTCTCCAACCAAATTCGAATTTGGCCTTAGAGTGCCACATAAGGGTCTTCTAGAAGTCTCCTTTTGACCTACACATGTCACAAAACTCTTAACACATATATAGATATATGAAACTATGTTAATTTTCTAGTTTCTAATCATAAATTCACTTAAAATACATAAAATAAATAACTTTGGAAAACAAGGATCCTAACCCATATATTTATGTAAATGGTTATTTGATGTAGGGTTTTAGGTCAAGTGGCTATGAAATAAGAGCTAAATGGTTATGACACAATGGAAATATGTATGAATATGGAGAACATTTTTGAGACTCAACATACCCCCCAACTGAAGTTGTTGCATGTCCTCATGCAACCATTGCAATGATTCATTTGTCCATGAGTTGATCTTTTATGAGTTTTGATTCATATAGATTCATTCCAAACTTTGCTTCTTGATTTTTCCTTTTTGGCAAAGTATAATACATTTGATTGCAACATTTTTTTTTTTTTCAATGGTTGGTTCTTGTGTAACAACCATTTTTTTCAATGGTTGGTTCTTGTGTAACAACCATTTTTTTTTTTTGAAGCATTGGTTCTTGTATAACAATGCTTTATTTTCTTTGTTGCATCAAAGTTCATGAAAACATTTAGAATCAATTACTTCATCAATGAATTGATCATTTGCAAGGCATATAATCTTTTGGATCATGTTGCAACAATAGTTGGTTGGGAAGTATATGTGGGTGGAAATGAAATGAAAATGTGTGATAGTGTATGACATATGGATATGAAATGATGTCCCTTCCCCCCCCAACTAAAGATATGACAATGTGAAAAAGGGAGTGAGGAATTTTTCCAAAGTTACAAATTTAGCATTCTAATGAATTACATGACTAAAAATTAGAAAACAACATGCCTTCACTTACCTTAAATGTGGATGAGTTGTGTATGTGTGGTGGCTGCAAAATTCTGATCATATTCTTCTTCAAGTGGCTGAACAAGAGGAGTCATGGATAAAGAGATGAGATGACTTTTTATTGCTTCTACTAAAACTTGCTGAAATCTACTCCAAAATGCTGAAAATAATAGTCTTCATGTCTTCAAAACTCATTAGCATAATTCCTACTATGTGAAAAGATGTTCTGATGTCGAACATAGTAGGAAATTGTTGACTTAGTGGCCATTAATGGATGCCACTAGTCAACACGAGAACTCTCACCATTGATGACAATGAGAGTCAAGATGCCCAAACACCTCTTGCTAGGTACGAATGATTTTGCTGATGTCGAGTCACCTAGAAGATCTGACGAACAAGAGACATTAATGTATTCCCATTGTTTGTCAGCATGAGAACTTTCCATTAAGGCATGCAAGCCTCAAGGTGTTTTTACAAAGAACTTAGACTCAAAGGACTATGGACTCAATAATTTGCATTGCAGCAGGGCTTATTTGCGGAATGAAAATGACATGAAATGGAAGATGGCAATGGAGAGTAGAAATGGAAATGGACAATAAGCATGTGAATGAGAAATGGCAATGGGCAATAAGCATGTGAATGAGCCTCTTACTTTTATTTGTGGTTATGAATGGACAAAAGGAAATGGAAAGTGGATGTGAATGTAAATGGAAAATATGAAGTGAAATGAGGTGAATGGTTTATTATGAGGTATGGATGTGATGGAGACAATAGTATCTGAAAGTTTTTCAAATGTTTGGATCTGATTTTGCATCATCATATTTCCTCTTTGTTGCTGATCATCCTCTTATGAAACAAATTGGTCTCTTAGAGAGACACCATTCTCTTGTAGTCATTTGTCCTTCCTCCTGGAACCTGAAAAAAAACTAATACTTCTTCTGCAATGGAATGTAAGATTATCAAAGGGAGAGAGGTGATCAATCTCTCTAGTTATGATATTTACACACAAAACTAAGAATTTGTATTAATGAAACAAGTTCTCAAAGGAAAAATCAAAGGAATTTATACCTGTTTTGGAATTAGTGCCTCAAGTTGAATGTAGCTTCTTTTCAGCAATTTATTTCATTATTTGCCATTTCAAACTCTAATGATGGATTTCTCATTGTATAGATCTTGTTGAGACCTTTCCAACGATACTTAAATCATCAAAATCTGATTTTGTATGAGAAAGTTAAGCTGATTTGAACAATGAGGTTTTTCAGCTGCGGAATTGCAGAACAACTGCGGAATTGGACTTCAGCTGCGGAATTGGAGAACAGCTGCGGAATTGGACTTCAGCTGCGGAATTGAAGAATAGCTGCGGAATTGGACTTCAGCTGCAGAATGTCGACGGTTTCTGTAGCTAAAAATCTTGAATAAAAAGTTAGCCATTCATCATTCATCATCAGTTCAAATTTAATCAATACCTTCAGAAAAAGTGAGCAAATAACTTATTCATTTCATTGATTCAAAATTACTGATTTTTTTTTTTTTTTTTTTTTTTTTAACAACAAAAGAGAAATGCAATTTTTTAAATTTAAAAAAAAATGATGCTAAATAAAGCAAACTCAGATACATTGACCAATCGTGACCTTGCAATGACCATAGAATGGTAAGTGAAGATCACATAAGATGAAAAATAATATATTGGTAAGCATTGAAGAACATAAAAGGCATGATTGCTATTTCAAAATATAATCTTTCATCTCTTCAAAATTTATTTTTGTATCTGTTTGATCCTTGAGGACTATCACAATCAGTAACCATTCAGGACCACCCCCCTCAGTTGGAATTCCAATTGCAGCGGTTGCCATTACAGACACGTTCAATCTCAATTGAGCTTACCTTTATGCTACTAAGGTTCATTGTGCCATCTGCACGACCATGTGCTTGATAATATCCTCCTGTAGTTTGCTCAATTCATGCCCTCTTAATGTCTTTCCATAGTGATGTGGCATCCCTTTGAAATAAACATCATAATGGTTGGTGTTTAATAATGTCATTGAAGCACCAAAAATTGCTGGGCAGATGATAAAGGAGATGTGAAATCCAACATTCAGAAAACGAAATTGAATTAAATTCAAAAATGAGTGGAATTTGCATTGAATGCCATGATAAGAGTTTGATTTTGATTAGAATTCCTCTTCCTAGAAATCAGGAAACCGAATTATCAATGCAGAGTGCCGTTTTCAAATTCTTCACTCAGAAAAAAACATTTTTCCTCACGCGGCAGGCAAAAATGGCCTTCAAAGAACCGAGAATTTCTCCCAGACCGCCACGAATTTCTTAAAACGGTTTCTGGGTTATTTAATTGACCATGTTGGCGAAAAAACCCATTTTTTATTTTTTTTAAATTCATCTCCGTTTGGCCAAATCGTGCTTTCAAAGTTTGGCGTTTTTCTCTGTTTTGCGTTTTTTTGTTTTGACCTCTGTTTGTTTTCTTTCAGGTTCGGCTACAGCTGCATCAATTCTCTGCAAATACTTGTTCTTTGGGAAGATTCCCGTCAACCTTCCAAATCAGATTTGTCTTTGCAAATATTGCCCATGCTTATCCTTCACCTAAGCATTCTTCAGTTCAATCAAGGCACGTTTTACCTCTTTAAAATTTTTTCAATTTCAATGCCTTGTTCTCTTATATGTGGCTGTCTTATGAATCTCAAGGAGCGTTTGGTGATGGTAGGCGGCATTGGCCAGGCTGACAAGCCTGGTATGATAGGTTTGAATGGCAGGAGATTTGCACAAAGGCCTCACGAATTCTTTCAAGGATTTGGGGAATTTGATGATGTTTCGAGCTTGAATCCTACAGGTCGATAATGCTGTCATAAGCTCTGAAACACAGCAACCTAGCAGCCTTGCAGCATCTCTAACTCCATCATTTTCAACTTCTACATGATTTTCATTATCAAAAGCAAAGAAAATCTGATGTTTCCGAGTCATAATACAGCTGCAAACATCGTAAATGGTTGAATTTTTATGTTTTCTGTTGAGAGTAATTCATTTTTTTCAAAATGCCATGGCCATTTCATTTTTGTTTATTGATTTGTTATTGTTATTGTTTTGTTTGTTTGTTTGTTTTTTTTTTTTTTTTTTTTTTATTTGTTTGGTTAATAAAATTACATGTTATATTTTTTTTAAATTAAAAATACACATGTATATTTTACTAAGCAAAACAATTTATTGAATTTTTTTTTTAAATGAGTTGTTATTAAAATTATATGTATATTTTCAAAAATTTTAAAAATATAAATATATATCTTAGTAACAAAACAATTTAATTTTTTTATTTTCTATTTTTATATATTTTTTTAACTCATTTGTTTAATAAAATTATGTATGTGATATTTTCAAAAATTTAAAAATATACATATATATTCATTAAACAAAACAATTTATTGAAATCAAAGTTTTTCATGAAAACAAATTTTTTTTTTTTAAATTGTTGAATCAATTGAAATGATGAAGTTTTATTTTGTCTCCTTTTTTCTTTTTCTTTTTCACATAACAATTCTTTTTCTGATCCTCCAGATCACACAAAGTGCAGGAGGAGAGCATACTCAAGAATTATTAATTTTTTTTTACATAACAATCCTTTTTCTGATCCTCCAGATCACACAAAGTGCAGGAGGAGAGCATACTCAAGAATTATTAATTTTTTTTTAGATGTAAGAAATAAGGTTACCTAGTTACACTTCCCCGGCAACGGCGCCAAAATGTTTGGTCAATTTAGTGTGTCCTAAATTGCTAACATAAATTATCAACCAGGGATTCGTAAGCTGACGAAGTGTGGCGCACTATATGTGCAAGATAACCTATCTCTTACTTTTTGTCGTTTTTTGATTTTTATTGATCTTGGTTGGTTTCCTAATGTGAGATGGAAATTCTAAAAGACAAGTATGGTTATGAATATTCAAGGCAATGATGTCCTTTATAATGATTTACCAACTTGAAACTGAAAAAGGAATTTGAAACATACAATGACAAAACTTGAAAGAAAATGAAAATGTGCTACTGAAATGAAAAAGGTGCTGCTAATCTAATAAATCAAAACAGTGAACTAGTGAGCATGAAACCAAACTATTCTTGCTGCTGTCTAAACACAAAAGAAACTATGCTGAAAGAAATCCAAAAGTTGCAATAAAGTAAATCTAAATCAAATTACATCAACTTGTCTTCTGATCCCTCATCATTAGTCCGGCTATGATTTTCGGAAGTAACCATAAACAACTTGAGTAACTGATATCTAACTTGCAGAAAGTAAACTAATATCAAACCACACATTCATAATTCAATCCCTCACCATCAGTCCAGCTGTGGCTTTCGGAGGTAACTGAAGATGTCATGCAGAATTTAATATTTCTAACTTGCAGAAAGGAAACTAATATCAAACTACACATCCATAATTCAATCCCTCACCATCAGTCCAGCTGTGGCTTTCGGAGGCAACTGAAGATGTTATGAGCAATTTAATATATCTAACTTGCAGAAATGAAACTAATATCAAACTACACATTTCATAATACAATCCCTCACCATCAGTCCAGCTGTGGCTTTCGGAGGTAACTGAAAATGACATGAGCAATTTAATATATCTAAATATAACTACTGAAGCAAATGTGCAAGACTGAAATAAACAAAGAAATACCAGAATTAAACAAAAACTAAGAAAAAATAAATTAACAGCAGAACAATATTGATTCCATGTCATTAGTCAAAAGATATGCAAATGCCCGGGCTACCATGAAAAATTATGCTAAAAGCTATGATTTCATAAAACAATCTAAGTAAGGAAATATGACAAAACAGAATTGAAAGCAACTTATCTAGAAAACATGTAAAAATCCTCCTTGGATAGCAGGGGCCCTCTGCTACCAATTTGGTGAAGTCCTTCAGCTCCTTAAAGATAAGATCACAATAGCATCAAAGAACTAAGCTTCTTTATTCAAAAACTCATAAATCTACATCCCATTCCATCTTGAACTTTGTTACAAATCTACTTCCTCATTACTTTCTCATTACTTATGATAGGAGAAAGCTTCTCCTATTTATACAAAATATGAGGAGACATCTCATTAATGGGAGTCCATGAATCTCTCTCTCCATCTCTAGAGTTACAATCAAAATAGGAAATGATAAGACACATGTCTTTCTAGAGTTTCAACACAACTAAGAAATGAGACACATATCCTCTTAGAGTTTCAATACAACAAGGAAGTGAGACACATATCCTCTTGATCCCATAATCTTCTCCAACCAAATTCGAATTTGGCCTTAGAGTGCCACATAAAGGTCTTCTAGAAGTCTCCTTTTGACCTACACATGTCACAAAACTCATAACACATATATAGATATATGAAACTATGTTAATTTTCTAGTTTCTAATCATAAATTCACTTAAAATACATAAAACAAATAACTTTGGAAAACAAGGATCCTAACCCATATATTTATGTAAATGGTTATTTGATGTAGGGTTTTAGGTCAAATGGCTATGAAATAAGAGCTAAATGGTTATGACATAATGGAAATATGTATGAATATGGAGAACATTTTTGAGACTCAACACCTGTACTAAAATAAACACAAATTATCCCTCTGGGAAGTCTTTAAACCTTCAAAATACAGGGGAAACCCTGTCAAATTTCTCCCAGAATCCACGGTTTCAATTTCAGAGAGTTTTTATCCATTCCAAAGCTGCTTTCACTGATTAAAGTAACTTGAAAGCTTTTAAAAGCTATCTTCTAGCCCTTTGTGCCTTATAAACCTTTTCTATCACCCTAAAACCCTACTCAGAGTCTGATTTTTTCTTGAAAAGCCTTTCAATTGCCTCTTGTTTCTCAAAAAGAACTTAGCAAAATGTATAATCTTGCTCTGTTCATTAAAAATGACCAAGAAACAAGTCACTCCCATGTCTTAAGGTCCAAAATCCCAGAAAAATGTCTCTAGCAAGTTACCACAACCTGAACCTTCTAAAATCAATAAGCCTACTCCAACCCTTATTGCTGAAACTACTGAAGTAGTAAGACTTGTTCAACCACCCATAACTTCTAAAGAAAGTAGCTCATTGATTACTGTTGATTATAGAATATTTGATCCTTCAATTGAATTCAACCTGCTAGAAGTCCACAATTGGTGTTTTGGAAAATCTGTAGAGAAGGTTAAAAATGATGTACCCATTTGGGATTCCAATTTTCCAAAATATATTTTTCCTCTTACTCATCAGGCTCCATATTTTGTTAGACTATGTCAGTTGTATTACCTTCCATATCAAAGGTTTATTGTTAATAAATATAGGTAAGTCATGTTCTATATCAATGCTGAGTCCATTAATGCCATGCTGCAAATGAACCATGACCCTATGGTAGTTTCACTCTCAATTGAGGACTTGACCCAGATATACTTGGATTTAGATTTTCCTACCAGTTTCAATATCTTTCAGACCTTTTGGCCAACTCATGCTAATGTCCCCAAAGTAAATCCAACCTATGATACCTTTGATTTCCCTGAGGGTACAAGGCAGATTGTCTCCATGCTATCATTCATACTGGGATATGACAATGATGAATTTACTGATGCTTCTATCTTGAGTTTTCTATCCACATTAACTCCTCGCCAGCCTCCATCCATAATCTTCAATTTTTCTAAGCTTATTGCTGAGAACATGCACTACCAATTAAAAAAATTACCAGAGGAGGGGGTATTTAGATATACTTCATATCTACTACATCTTTTATTGTATTATCAAGCAGAAAAATTCCCTATTGAGTTGCAGAAATTGGATGTAGAAGGGAAACTTATGTTAGTAATGTTTTGGACATCTTTATTAAGGAAAGACAACAGTCAATATAACTACATAGATTTCAATTATTTGTTCATAATACCAGCTATGAACTTGTTAAATAAAGAAGAAACTCCCAGAATAAATGAAGAGACCAAAAGGATTTTATAGTTGTTTGAGATTGTAAAACAGGGGATTGGTATTTATGCAAGGATCATACAAAGATTAGAGTGTATGGTGCACTCTTGGCTCCATACAAATTACCAAGGTTTGTAACTACTAGAATCTTTTCCTTAGAATATTTAAGGCAAATCTTAAATGCAGATGAAGTGAATTTCATGGCCTCCAAGAAAAAGACCTAATTCAAACTCAAAAATCAGATTGGTCCATTTATTGTCAACAATAGAGAAGTTGTGAATGAAATAAATATCAAATTAAAAGAGTACAAATTCCAATACAGCTTCATGTGGAAATATGACCCTCAGGGTGTTTTGAGCACTATTAGAGTAAAATGTAAGTTGAATCCCTTCTTACATGATTCCAAACCACATATTGAGAAATTTTCCAATCAGATTGAGTGGGAGGCACATGCTCTGATTGATGATGATACACGGAGTATGCAGGCAGATAGTGCATAGGAAAAACAGGTTGATAATTCACAGGTTGTTATAGTTGACAAAGAAACATAGGTTTCACACAAAAGAAGCAGAGAAGAGGACAACTATATAGCAGAAGCTATTTCAGACAAGAAATTTAGAATTCCTTATAGCAAGAAAAGTAAATTGACTGTTGAAGAAAAGGATAAGGAAATAGAGATTTATGATAATAATGGCCATTAGACTGATGATGAGGCAACATTAAAATTAAATGAGACACTCAAGGAACATCAAAAGGTCCAAATTGAAGCACAGGATATAGACACAATGATGGTTGAAAAACAAACTGATGTAGAATTTCATTCTTCTTCAAAGGAAATTGATAACAGAGAATCAGACATTCAAATAAAATTCAGGAAAATCAGGGAGAAGAATGAAGAAATAAAAAATGAAATATATTCCAAATTTCTCAAAGAGAAACCTGGAAATAAGGATAGACTTCTCACTGCTTTTGATTATTCTTCCAACAAATTGATAATGTCATTCTTGAAGCCTATAGTGGTTGATCCTAAGACGGTAGCAGATTATTCAAAGAGAGATTTGGAGGTAGATGCAGATGCTTTTCATGAATTAGATCAAATATATTTCCATATAAGCACTACAGAGATGTTATATTCAAAAGTGGTCAATAAAACAATGATTCCTTGTAAGCTTCAAAAAACTGTGTCAAATCTACAGACACAAATGAAATTGGACAAAACATCTTTGCATGCTAAAGATTTGAGAATCAAAGCATTAGAGGACTTGGTAATTGAAGCTGGAGCTGACCCAACTAATATTGAAATAGCAAAGGATTTAATCAAACAGAAGAATGAAGATATTGTTGCTCTCAGGAGGAAACTCAAATTGCCTCTAAGTGAGCATCCCCAAGCCAAAGAGATCCTTCAATAGAAGACTGAAAATGATGAATTAATTTAGTTGGTTTTAAAGATGACTGCTCAACTTAGAGAAATGGAAAACCAAACTGAAGCTTTAATGAATGAAAATTAAGCTTTGAAAAAGGCTAAAGAAGTCATTCCCACGGTCACTCCATTAGTAAGTACTATTGTACCATCTATCTTAGCATAAAATCTGGCACCAAAAGGGAAATTAGCAACTGCAGTGTCAATTTCATCAAAAGATGTTTCTGTTGTTGCATCTTCAAATACACAGGTACAAACAGGGACAGAAACAAGAGCCAAATATTTGGTAAAAGCTATGGAGGAAGTGACTTTGAAGAATGATGAGATTAAAAATTTGAAAAAAGAAAATCAAAACTTGGAATCAGCCTATAAAGATGTTGTTATAACTTCAAAGGGTCATGAGCAAAGAGTAAAATCTTTAGAAGAAAGGGTGTTGATTTTACAAAAAGAAGTAAATCTCACTGATCAGGTTGCCAACATCAAAAATTATTTATGGACCAATATCATTGAAGGAATTCACTCACAGTGGCCTTCTATTCAGATCGTTTATGAGCAGAAAGATTTTTTACAGGCTGCCATTGCAGAAATTGATAAAACAAAGAAGGAACTTGGAAATAAGCCACCACAAGCAGTCCAACTCATATCATTTTTGAACAGCAAAAACGAGGAAGAATTAGAAGAGTTGAAAATTGCTGACAGAAAAGAGGCCATCCTTCAAATCAGAAAATTCCTCACTAAAAGAAATATTATGAATAATCTAGAAGAAAAGTGTGATACTATGAATATATCAATTTCTAAATTCAAGACCAAATATGACCTACTGCAAGAAGCAGGCCTACCATATATTCATGCTTTAAATGAAAAATTGATACCATAGAAGGACTATGACCAGAAGATCAGAGCATATGCTAAAGAGCAAGTGAACAAACCTTTGCCACAAGGATCTCCAAGTGGTAAAGTAGTTTTGCAATATTTTGAGAATTTATTTTTTCTAAAGAATGAAATCAAACACATGTTCATAGTGAAACCAAATTTTCAAAGTATATAGAAGATGATGAAAGTTATAGAAATCTAAAGAATATGAAGATTCCCACTGCTAACAGTGGCAATAATTCACAGATCTGATGTGAATTTGACAGACAAAGAGCAAGAAAATCACAATAAGAAGCCAGATTTTACTGCTACATCAGGGTGAAAAATCAGTGTCAAAGAGTATCAGTTGTCAAAGTGTATCAGTGAAAATAAAAGTCATTGTTGGTTATTTCTCATCTACTGCAGTCAAACAGTGAAAAACAGAGTTAAAGAGTATAAAAAAAAAATGTGAAAGAGGAAGTGTATACTACAAGTTATCTTCCACAAGATAATGTCCCAATTTCCAGCAATACTTCCAGCTAAACAAAAAATTAGTTTGAGTAGATAAACTGTTCTATTTTTCTTGTAAAAGAGGACAACTTGCAAACTGTTTTACAGTTGTCCCTCTTCTTATGTAATAATTCCTATTTTTTCTTGAGATATTCTCTCAAACTTTTGAGATATTTTGTAAGCAATTTATTTGTATAAATACTTCATCTTTCAAAGTATTTGGGGTAGAATAAAATTATCAAGACTACTATAGACTTTTTTGTTGAAAACATAGGGATTTTATGTGAGTTAAGTTGAAGCAGCAGGATGGAAATTGAAGCAAATAGACATCATAACTAATGATCCTCGTGCTGATCAGATGAGTATTGTATCTTCCATTTTTCATTGTTTATTTCTTTAAGTTTCATTCATACATCTTGTGTTATTTTCTATCTTAAATGAATAACTAGGAAAGGTATTACCGAATTAGTGTAAAAAGCTCTCTATTTTTACTAGTTTTCATGTTTATGTTTTCTGCTGATTTCTAGAATTTAGAATTCTTAATTGCTCTTTAGTCTCATTTGACCTCAATTTCCCTCTTCCTTTTCTGTGATCTAATGATTCCTAATTGCCCTTAGTCCATATCATACCACTTCATCAAAATAGCCTTTTTAAACCCTCCGAAGATCATTTATCTTGCCCTTAGTATATTTGTTCTTTTGACCTTAGTTTTCTAGTCTTGTTTGCTATAAATTTGACTCCATTTTCCAATGGTTAGGTAGATATTTCTATGGTTTCCCTTGTAGTCCTTTATTCCTACCAACATTCAAAAAATCATACCAATTTTTCCACTCATAACTAGCCTAAAATCCATTATAAAATAAAGCTAAATCCTAAGTAGAGATCCCTCTCCAGAACTCAGGAAGGCTAGATCCTGAATTCTAAAAGAGGTTCTTGGTTACCCCTAGTTTTCTTTAACTATAAACAAAAATCCCATGACCTAAGAATTACTAGGGTGATAACATACTGGCAACCATACTGGGGAACTAACCACTCTCCAGTTTTAAGTTTAATCTTGAAGGAAGATTTTTAAACATATCTTTCCTACTTTAAGATTAAGTTTAAATGTTGTGGGTATTTACACAATAATAATTCTGGCTCCAAAGAAATTCTATTATACTAGATCCAACCCTGATCCCAACCCTCCAGATATAGTAGACAATCTAGACCAGATAGGAAAAAAGAAAAAACAAAATGTTAGTTTAGAAACTGAAGTACCCCTGAAAAGTGTTGATTCTTTGCCCAAAGAATTAGTAAGCTTATCAGATATTGAATTTGATTTGAAGTTTGAAAAATCACTATTTCGAACAAAGTCTGAAACTGATTTAAAGGAAACTATTTTAGATCATGTTTTTACTTCTTTTGTGAATGAGAAACATAAAGTTATTTCAGCACCTATTAAATTAGACAAAACTGAAAGTCAAAGTCCAGTAAAAAGGGTAAGTGTCACAAAAGTTAAAGACATTGATGAAGCTATAAAGTTAGCTAATTTTTTTGTCACAATTTAAACCTCAAGTTTCTCAATTATATACCACCATCTTCCCAGCATCAGATTCTACTCTGTATGCTGCCACCTCATTTACAGATTCCACTATCAGTTCACCCCCAGAGCCTGTTAGTCCTGAGTTTCCTTTGCAGCCTAGGATCATATATTCATCATATCCTCAATCCACCACTAGCTCATCAATAGAACCATTCATCCCTGAGCTTCCCTTGCAGCCTAAAGTAGTATTTCCATCATTCACTAAATCCACTACAACCATCACCACCATAAGCCCTAGCTATACAATTTCTTTTTCAACTCCTTTTTCAAGCTCTTCAAGTTCAGCCTTCAGCACATCTACTATTACAACCAGTACTATCCCTGCCACTACTACTATACCTCCCAGTTTAGCAAGCATCCAATCCATGGTAGCCAAAGATGCTCCCTTGGTCTTACCTCAAAATCTCCATGACATGCCCCAAAATTACCAAAAGGACATCCCATTGTTTGATAATTTTTCACAAATTACTGCACAACAACATATCACCAGAATGAACTATTTTTGGGAAATTTATGAGATAGTTGAGTCTGATGTCAGAATGAAATTATTTGCATAAAGCTTAACTGGAGAATTAAAAACATGGTTTTTAAATTTAGGTGCTGGTACTATAGCAGACTTAGCTGCATTCCATAGAGCTTTCCTAAATAAATGGGAAAAGAAGAAGAATCACTTACAAATATTATCTGAGTTTGATGTTGTTAAGAGAGTCCCCAATGAGTCTATCCAATATTTTTGCACCAGATACAACAGTATTTACAATTCTATTCCTGTAGACCTTAAGCCCACTCCATATTCCGTGCTGCTCAAATTCCCTGATTGTTTTGATGTAGACATGGCATATCAACTTAGAGAAAGGGATGCAAACACCTTAGAACAAATGAAATTAAATGTTGTTGGAGTAGAAATCAATATCCTTGCTAGAAAATCTAGAATAAGAAATGAGAAAATGGTTAATATCAAAGAAGAAGCTTCAAACTTAGATGGAAATTTTGATTTTATTAACAAAACATTAGAAAAAGTAGTTGAGAGACTAGACCACATTGAAAGAAAACCACAATGGGAAAATCAATTCCAAATCAGGAATCCCAACTACAGGAAAAACAAAAATCCTAGAAAAAGGTAAAGAAGCCTCCCCAGATCAGAACATAGGACCCCCATTCCAAGAAAAATTTGCAGAGGGTTCAAAAAACAATGTTGAGAATGAGGAAGAAATCAACATAGTTATGGGGATAGATGAAAACAATACAATTTTCCTCACACAGGAGGACCAGGAACTCTTTGAGCTACAACAGTTCAAAGTGGAATATGGTGAATCCTTTGACTATAAGCAAGGTTATGATTTCGCAATCAATGAAATTCATAGCCAATATAACCTTGGGAGCAAGAAAACTAATGAGCCTACTACAAAGAACAATGCTTCAACCCAAAAAAGCCAAAACAAAAAGAATATTGAGGCTCCCAAAATAAAAATTTTGCAGATTCTTCCCAGAGAAAATAAACAAAATTCAAACCCACCCAGTCCTAAAAAACAACATAGTCCAAAGATTGTAGATATCACTGATGAGGTGGCTCAATCCTCTAAAGATGCCCAAAAGGCTAACACTACAAACACCACCAATTTAGCAACAGTCAATGATCCAAGAAAGAATCCAGCTGACTCAAAATCATCAAATCCTAAATCTTCTGTTGAGAATTCCAAAACTAATAAAGCATCTGCTAACACTCAAACTATTCCTGAAAAACAATAAAAGATAGCAGAAACCAGGAAAATCAAACAGAGTACAAAAGAAAATCTCAAACCAAAGGTAAAACTGTTGAAACACAAGAAAAATCATCCCAAACCACAGTTCCAAAGATGAATAATTCAAGCCATCATATCTCAGTCAACATTTAACATGCAATCTGAAATATCCAAGTTAAAGATAGATGTTCCCTCAGTAGAATTGGCTAAAAATGACTTGAATAGATCTATTATTACTGAAACATTGAATGTAAATGAAAATGAGGATACAATTAATATGAGTGAAGATAGACCTGAATTAATATTTGGTCCAAATGTGGATGGTAAGCATTCAGATGGGTCAGTACCCCCATTTTATTTAAGTCTTACTGTACATGATCAGATATTACACAATGTTATGCTAGATACTAGAGCATCCCACAACCTAATCCCCAGAGCAATAATGGAAAATCTGAATCTAGACATAACTCGGCTATATAACTATCTGTTTTCATTTGATTCATCTAAATTCCAATGCATACGATTGATTAAAGATCTGTGCATAAAATTAGTCCAATATCCTGGTAAAAGCATGATCATGGATGTTGTGGTAGCTGATATCCCGCCAAAGTATGGCATGCTTCTTTCTCGCTCATGGGGAGAAAAGTTGGAGGGATCTCTACAACTTGACATGAGTTATGCCACTATCTCGGTATTTGGATAGCCCAAAAAGCTTTACAGAGAAACCTTAATGAAGTTTATGATAAGCACTGCTGACAGACCTACTAATTACCCAATATATTCAACTCCTACTGATCTTGATTCCTTTATTCTCTGTAATTTTGATCATAATATTAGCCAAACTGAACTCACTGATAAGAAACTTAAAATAATGGATGATTACATTGGTCATGAGGCTGTATGGCATTTGGATTTTGATGGATCAGTGAATAAATCAGGAGCTGGAGTTGGTGTATGGATTACCAACATTGAAACAAGCCATTCCCAAGGACGTGCCTTTAGATTGAATTTCAAATGTAGCAATAACATGGCTGAATATGAGGCTTTAATATTAGGTCTTCAAATTATTATAAAGTTGGGAGGGAAAAGAATATTGGTTATGGGAGATTCAAAGTTAGTTATCAAGAAAATAAATGCAGAATACTCAGTTCACAATCCCAGACTGGCTAGATACAGGGACATAGCACATGATTTGGTTGAAGATTTGTTAGAAAGCACGTTTGCTATCATCCCTAGAAAACAGAACATGCAAGCTCATTGTTTAGCAACCTTTGAAATCACTTGCAAACTTCCATTTTCACCATTAAAAAAATACACTGCTAAAATCAAACACATACCTATTGTCCCAGATAATGTGAAATACTGGAAAATTTTCTCAGAAGATGAATAAATCTATCATTTTTTGAACAATGAAAGAGAGTTAAAAATTTCCAAATTGATAATGATTGTAATACAGATTCACCTTGTAACATAGATTCAAATTCTTGTCAAATAGATGATTTAGATAATTTATATGTACATAACTTTGATAGACCTACTATATTTACTCAGAGTGACATAGATGAATTGGAAAAAGTAGATATAGATGAAATGATGAAAGATGAACTAGATTTGATTGATTTGAAACATAACATTTCACCCAGAGGTTTAACTCCCCTAAAAGACTTGTTCAATTCCAATGATGTGCCCAAAAGGCCAAAAATGGAACATGTCAGGTCTGATATAGAAGAGTATAACTTAGGGAAAAGTGAAAAAACAAAAATGATCAAACTATCAAAATACTTATCATCAGAAGAAAAGTTTAAATACATAGAACTTATGAAAGAATATCAGGATGTTTTTGCATGGAGTTACAAAGATTTGAAAACTTACAACAAAGACATAATTCAACATAAGATTCCTTTGAAAGAAAATCAAAAACCTTTTCAACAAAAACTAAGAAGGATTAATCCAATATTGTTACCTTTGATCGAGAAAGAAGTTAAAAGAATGTTTAATGCACAAATAATTACACCAGTTAGGTATTCTGACTGGGTATCTAATTTAGTGCCCACCAGAAATAAAATAGGAGAAATTCGACTGTGTATAGACTTTAGAAATCTCAATAAAGCTTCCTTTAAAGAAAATTACCCCTTGCCTAAAATGGATCATATTTTATAGAGGGTGTCAGGTTCTTCAAGAATTTATTTACTAGATGGTTTCTCTGGTTATAATCAAATTCTAGTTCATAAAGATGATCAAACTAAAACTTCATTTACTACTCCTTGGGGCACTTTCATGTACGTGAAAATGCCTTTTGGATTGAAAAATGTAGGAGCTACTTTTCAGAGGGCAATGGATATTGCATTTGCTAAAGAGATCCATGAATTTTTGTTATTTATCTTGATGACATTATTGTCTTTTCAAAAACAAATGATGAACACTTAGATCACCTGAGACAAGCCTTTATCAAGTGTAGAAAATATGGTATATCCCTTAATCCTAAAAAGACTCTTTTCGGACTAGAAGAAGGAAAATTGTTAGGTCACATAATCTCCAAAGAAGGCATTAGAATAGACCCTACAAGAATTGAAGCTATTTTGAAAATTCAACCACCAAGAAACATAAAGGAACTTCAAGAATTCTTGGGTAAAATCAATTTTTTAAGAAGATTTATCACTAATCTGGCTGAAATCATAAAATATCTCAACAATATGCTTAAAAAGTAATCTGCACTAAAATGGACAATAAAGGCCAAAAAATATTTCAAATCCATAAAACAAGCCTTGACAAAAGCACCAGTCCTCATCAGCCTAGATTATACAAAAGATTTCATAATCTTTTCCTTTGCATCTAATCACACCATAGCTGCAATTCTTCTGCAGAAAAACAATCAAGGTTTTGAACAGCCAATTGCATTCTTTAGTAAAGCCCTCGGGGACACACCTATGAAGTATAATATAATGGAAAAACAGGCTTTAGCCCTGCTTAAAGCCATCAAGGATTTCAAATTTTACATTCTTCATTCACACATCATTGCATATGTCCCTAATGCGGTAATTAAAGATATTTTGACACAATATGGACCTGATAGTAGGAGAGGAAAGTGGATAGCCACTATCCTTGAGTACGACCTAGAAATCAAACCAACTAAGCTCATTAAAGGACAGGGTTTAGCCAGATTGATGGTTGAATCAAATTGCAATGCTTTAGATATTAATTTCATTTCACAAATAGAAGACTAGGAAGAGATGGCGACTCCATTGATCAGTGAGGCCTATCTAGACTCACCATGGTACTCTGATATTATCTTTGTACTAACACATTTACAAGCTCCTCCTGGGCTAACTAAAACCAAAGCAATATTCATCAAACAGAAGAAATGAGGTTTTGTATCTTAAACAATGCACTTTACTAGAAAGAAAATACTGGGATTTTACTAAATTTTTTATTAAAATCTGAGGCTGACAAAATTCTTGAGGAATTTCATGCACGTGACTCTGGAGGCCACCTATATTGGAAGAGTACAGTAGAAAAAATACTGAGACCTGGTTTTTACTGGCCAACTTTATTTTCTGATGTCAAAAAATTTGGTGCCTCCTGTCACAAATGCCAAATTTTTGAAGGGAAAAAGAAACTATTGCCTTTACCTCTTAAGCCTATATAAACTGAAAAACCATTTCATCTATGGGGTTTAGACTTCATTGGTGAAATCCATCATCCATCCTCAAGCCAACATAAATGGATTTTAACTGCTACAGATTACTTTACCAAGTGGATAGAAGCCATTCCTACTAGGCAAGCCACTAATTCAGTTATAATCTCATTTATAGAAAGTAATATTTTATCAAGATTTGGATGCCCACATAAGATTATTACTGATAATGCAGTAGCATTCAAATCCAAGAAAATTATTTCTTTCTGTCATAAATACCATATTACCTTAGGCCATTCCACAGCATATTATCCCCAAGGTAATGGTTTAGCTGAATCATCAAACAAAATCTTAATCAATATCATTAAAAAAATACTCTAGGACAACAAAAAGACCTGGAACAAAAAGCTGGTATATGCCCTATGGGCTGATAGACTTACCACAAAAAATTCTATTGGAACTTCACCTTATCAGATTTTTTATGGAACAGATGTAGTTTTCCCTTCATCCTTGGGTGTTCCAGTCATGAGGATTATCCAGGAATCACAGGTGGAAACAAATGATATTCAATGAAGAATAAATGAAACCATACATCTCCAACAAACTAGGGAAGAAGTTTATGAAACATCAAAAGTTTTACATGACAAAATCAAAAATATATTTGATAAAAAGGTTAAAGAAGATGATTTTTTCAGAGGAGATCAAGTTTTGATATGGGACTCAGGAAGAGAAGATAAATTCAAACATGGAAAGTTTGACTTTCTATGGCAAGGACCTTATGTGATATATGGTTACAGAGGTAATAATTCCTTTTTCATCAGGAATTTGGATGGAACTGAACTTCAAGAAGGACCAGTGAATGGTAGGATTCTAAAACACTACTATTGTTCATAGTCACTCAACAGTTAGATTAATTTAATTTATCATCTTAAATATTCATTGCAAGTGTGTATATTGGATTGGAGATTTTATCTACAAAGTTGAAGCGCAAAGAGAAGGCACTAAGCTTTGCAGTATAAAATGTCATAAATATGAATTCTTGCAGAAAAACAAAAGACAATTACAAAATCACCAAGGTCAAAGATGAAGGCTAATGATCTCAGAGTTCTTGACATTCCACGAGGAAATGCCATCCCCAAGTGAAGCCAATGTTAGTGACCTATAAATATAGGATTCATAATTTTGACTTGACTGATGGTAATCTTGTAAATATGTACATATTTTGCCTTCTGCAAGTTGTATTCCCATATTTTGTAAAAAATCAAAAAATCAAAAAAATCAAAAAGAGGGTAAAAAGCCCTAAAAGAACAATCAAAGGACTTAGAAAAAATAATAGACCCCAAAATAAAAAGATGAATAAAACATGAAAATGTGCAAGTATAAATGCCACTACTTTTACCTTTTGCAGTTGATTATGGCAGAGTGTCAATAAATGCCATAATCCATGATGAGTTAAACAATTTAATCTTAACTTGTCATGTTTCAATTTCACTTCTTGTAGATAGAGAATAAAGAATTGTCATACAATTTAATCATGACAATTTAGTAGTTAGATAGAGAATAAGTGAATACAACAGTTTAATATGGATTCGTGAATGAAATAAGTGTAGAATTAGATATTTTTATTGCTTTCAGAAAGAATAAATGTTGTAAAGGTTGCTATCTCAAATGCACCTAATCAAAATTGAAGAAAAAATGTTAGCAGTTAAAATTGGGTAGGTAGAAGAAGGTGAGAAGCATCATTGTAAATATTATTCACCAAGACTGCAAATAACTAACTTCCCTTCCCCATAGACATTTATCATTCTAAAATATCAGTCATAAAGGCTAGAGGCATTTCCTTAACTTCTGTTGGGACCGGACCCAAGGCTCTATGGCTAATTAGTTGAAAATGTTAAGTTGTTATATTAATCCCAAAAATCACATCATTTTCCATTCATGCACTCATTTCCATGAAAATTCATAAGTAAAATCCTCATTTTTACTTAATGATGCTCTAATCCCCATTTGATTAATTTCCCAAATTTCATGAAAGCATAAAACCCTCAAAATGATATGTTATCCTAAGTTGAAGTGATGAAGTTATTATAATGTAAAATTGTCTTTAAACTTCACTTTTCTTAGTCTTTTGAGTATACATTTTTCCCTTGTCATATTAACTCTAACTTATTTACTAATTCCTTAGAAAAATAACCTTCTCATATTAGTATGACTCCCTTTTTATTAAATAGCCCCAAAATCCCATTATTATAACTTTAGCCAAAGTTTATTATCCCCACATGTTTTAATAATACCCAAAATAAACCCCCTTTGGCTAAAAATAACTTTATTCAAATATCTCGCCCCTTATGGTTATTAAATCAATTTTATTTACTTAACTATATAATAAATATACAAAGAAAATATTTTAAACATATTTGATATATGTTTAAAACAAAAACCAAAATTCCTGAAGTTTAATTTAAACCAAACTTCACAAAACCCATCCCCCTGTTTAATGCATCCCCTTTCCCAATTACCCTTAACCCTAAGGTTAAAACCTTAACATTTTCCACTTTCCCGATAAATATTCCTTTGCCACATTTTTTATCTTGGTTAAACCCTTTTTAAACCCCTCCCCATCCACTTTATTCCATATATAAAGCCTTTTTATATATAAACCTTCCCATATCCGTAGTTCCATCGGATTCAATTTCAACCATCCAATCTTCCTGAATTTTTTATCTAACGGTTTAAAATGTATGTAATAATCCTATCCTCAAGCCCCTATCATTCCCTATCGCGTTGAACCCCAACCTTCTGATCATTGTTTCATTATAATCCAACGATCCATGATAAACGCGATCACTTGACTTCATCTCCCATTTGTCCCTGACGCGTTGAGTAATAACCGTTCAATCTCAAAATCTGACGGTCCACATAGAACCCGATAAAACATTCCCCTGTCCCCACCACTCCTCATTGCATTAAGTCTGAACCATAGATCCTCACTCGTTAGATCAACGGCTAATATTATAAGTCCTGTACCCATTGCACTTACCCCGCAACTTTGCATCAAATCCCGACCGTTCGCATCGCAGAGTCAAATCCAACGATGCAGATCCCATATCGGGCAACTAAAGTAATCGACCCAAGTTTTAAAAAAATCGCATGATAAAAGTTGTTTCTTAATACCACCCATTGTTTATGTGTCCCCTTTTCATTCGATCACATCCCAAAAGGTAAATACAGCTTACCACCCCAATGCTACACGAAAACCACCAGCTCCATAATAAAACCGCTCCCGCCATTTATATCCTTCCTACAATAAATGTAATTGAATTTTGATAAGACTTAAGGTTTTGCCTTAGGTTTTTCACTGTTTTCACTATATTTAGTGCATTCACCATATAGAGAACCCTTATATACCTGTTGCAGAGCCTGGAAATGCCATTGTCGAGCCTTTTCTAAACCTGCAAATCATTTTTGTGCTGAAATTCGTCCTTGGATAATCTCCAAGTCTTCGGCCAAGAAAATTCAACCCAATTGAAGACTGTCACAGACCTGCAACCATTCCTCAACATAAACCTTACCTATCAAAGGTATTTTTCATCAATCGGACTTGTAAAATCTTCAAATTCAAAGGAAAAACAAAACAATTAGACTGCCTGTACTGAAATAAACCCAAGTTATCCCTCTTGGAAGTCTTTAAACCTTCAAAATATAGGGGAAACCCTGTCGAATTTCTTTCAGAATCCACAGTTTCAGTTTCAGAGAGTTTTTATCCATTCCAAAGCTACTTTCACTAATTAAAGTAACTTGAAAGCTCTTGAAAGCTATCTTCTAGCCCTATGTTCCTTATAAACCTTTTCTATCACCCTAAAACCCTACTCAGAGTATAATTTTTTCCTGAAAATCCTTTCAATTGCCTCTTGTTTCTCAAAAATAACTTAGAAAACTAAATAATATTGCTCTTTTCATTCAAAATGACCAAGAAACAAGTCACTCCCAAGTCTGGAGGTCCAAAATCCCAGAAAAATGTCTCTAGCAAGTTACCACAGCCTGAACCTTCTAAAATCAATAAGCCTACTCCTGCCCTTACTGCTAAAACTACTGAACTAGTCAGACCTATTCAACCACCCATAACTTTTCAAGAAAGTAGCTCATTGATTGATGTTGATTATAGAATCTTTGATCCTTCAATTGAATTCAACCTGCTAGAAGTCCACAATTTGTGTTTTGGAAAATATGTAGAGAAGGTTAAAAATGATGTACCCATTTGGGATTCCAATTTTCCAAAATATATTGTTCCTCTTACTCATCAGGCTCAAGATTTTGTTAGACTATGTCAGTTGTATTACCTTCCAGATCAGACGTGTATTGTTAATAAAGATAGGGAATTCATGTTCTATATCAATGCTAAGTCCATTAATGCCATGCTGCAAATAAACCATGACCCTATGGTAGTTTCACTGTCAATTGAGGACTTGACCCAGCTACACTTGGATTTAGATTTTCCTACCAGGTTCAATATCTTTCAGACCTTTTTGCTAACTCATGTTAATGTCCCCAAAGTAAATCCACCCTATTATACCTTTGATTTCCTGAGGGTACAAGGCAGATTGTCTCCATGCTATCATTCATACTGGGATATGACAATGATGAATTTACAGATGCTTCTATCTCGGGTTTTCTATCCACATTAACTCCAAGCTAGCCACCATCCATAATATTCAATTTTTCTAAGCTTATTGCTAAGGACATGCACTACCAATTGAAAAAATTACCAAAGGAGGGGGTATTTAGATATACATCATATCTACTACACATTTTCTTATATTATCAAGCAGAAAAATTCCCTATTGAGTTGCAGAAATTGGATGTTGAAGGGAAACTTCTTTCAGTTATGTTTTGGACATCTTTTTTAACGAAAGATAGCAGTCAGTATAAGTAAAAATATTTCAATTATTTGTTCATAATACCAGCTATGAACTTGTTAAATAAAGAAGAAACTCCCAGAATAAATGAAGAGATGAAAAGGATTTCACAGTTGTCTGAGAATTGTAAAACAAGGGATTGGTATTTATACAAGCATCATATAGAGATTAGACTGTATGGTGCACTCTTGGCTCCATACAAATTACCAAGGTTTGTAACTACTAGAATCTTTTCCTTAGAATATTTAAGGCAAGTCTTAAATGCAGATGAAGTGAATTTCATGGCCTCCAAGAAAAATACCCAATTCAAACTCAAGAATCAGATTGGTCCATTTATTGTTAATAATAGAGAAGTTGTGAATGAAATAAATATCAAATTAAAAGAGTACAAATTCCAATAGAGCTTCATGTGGAAATATGACCCTCGGGGTGTTTTGAGCACTATTAGAGTAAAATGTAAGTTGACTCCCTTCTTACATGATTCAAAACCACAGATTGAGAAATTTGCCAATCAGAATGAGTGGGATGCACATACTCTTATTAATGATGATACACAGAGTATGTAGGTAGATAATGTATAGGAAAAATAGGTTGATAATTCACAGGTTGTTACAGTTGATAAAGAAACAGAGGTTTCACACAAATGAAGTAGATAATAAGATAGCTATATAGCAGAAGCTATTTCAGACAAGAAATTCAGAATTCTTTATAGCAAGAAAAGTAAATTGACTGCTGAAGAAAAGGATAAGGCAATAGAGATTGATGATAATAATGGCCATCAGACTGATGATGAGGCAACATTAATAGTAAATGGGACACTCAAGGAACATCAAAAGGTCCAAATTGAAGCACAGGATATAGCCACAGTGATGGTTGAAAAACAAACTGATGTAGAATTTCCTTCTTCCTCAAAGGCAACTGATAATAGAGAATCAGACATTCAAATAAAATTCAGGCAAATCAGGGAGAAGAATGAAGAAATAAAAAATGAAGTCTATTCCAAATTTCTCAAAGAGAAACCTGGAAATAAGGATAGACTTCTCACTGCTTTTGATTATTCTTCCAACAAATTGATAATGTCATTCTTGAAGCCTAGAGTGTATGATCCTAAGACGGTAGAAGATTATTCAAAGAGAGATTTGGAGGTAGATGCAAATACTATTCATGAATTAGATCAAATAGATTTCCATAGAAGCACTACAAAGATGTTATATTATAAATTGGTCAATAAAACAATGAGTGCTTGTAAGCTTCAAAAAAATGTGTCAAATCTGCAGACACAAATGAAATTGGAAAAGGCACCTTTGTCTGCTAAATAATTGAGAATAAAAGCATTAGAGGACTTGGTAATTGAAGCTAGAGCTGACCCAGCTAATATTGAAATAGACAAGGCTTTGATCAACCAAAAGAATGAAGATATTGCTACTCTCGGGAGGCAACTCAAATTGCCTCAGAGTGAGCATCCCCAAGACAAAGAGATCCTTCAACAGAAGACTGAAAATGATGAATTAAGTCAGTTGGTTTTAAAGATGACTTCTCAACTTAGAGAAATGGAAAACCAAACTGAAGCTTCAATGAAGGAAAATGAAGCTTTGAAAAAGGCTAAAGAAGTCATTACCACATTCATTCTAGTAGTAAGTACTGATGTACCATCTACCTTAGCAGAAAATCTAGCACCAAAAGGGAAACTGGCAACTGCAGTGTCTATTTCATCAAAGGATGTTTCTGCTGCTGCATCTTCAAATACACAGGTACAAACATGGATAGAAATAGGAGCCATAGATTTGGTAGAAGCTATGGAGGAAATGACTTTGAAGAATGATGAGATTAAAAATTTGAAAAAATCAAATCAAAACTTGGAATCAGCCTATAAAGATGTTGCGATAACTTCAAAGGGTCATGAGCAAACACTAAAATATTTAGAAGAAAGGGTGTTGATTTTACAAAAAGAAGTAAATCTCACTAATCAGGTTGCCTACATCAAAAACTATTTATGGACCAATATCATTGAAGGAATTCACTCACAGTGGCCTTCTATTTAGATCATTTATGAGTAGAAATATTTGTTACAGGCTGCCATTGCAGAAATTGATAAAGTAAAGAAGGAACTTGGAAATAATCCACCACAAGCAGTCCAACTCATATAATTTTTTAACAGCAAAAACAGGGAAGAATTAGAAGAGTTGAAAATTGATGACAAAACAGAGGCCATCCTTCAAATTAGAAAAGTCCTCACTAAAAGAAACATTATGAATAATCTGGAAGAAAAGTGTGATACTATGAATATATCAATTGCTAAATTCAAGACCAAATATGACCTACTGCAAGAAGCAGGCCTACCAGATATTCATGCTTTAAATGAAAAACCGATGCCACAAAATGACTACGACCAGAAGATCAAAGCCTATGCTAAAGAGCAAGTGAAAAAATGTTTTCCACAAGGATCTCCAAGTGGTAAAGTATTTTTGCAATATTTTGAGAATTTGTTTTTTCTACAGAATGAAATCAAGCACATGTTCATAGTGAAACCAAAATTTTCAAAGTATATAGAAGATGATGAAAGTTATAGAAAGTTGAAGAATATGAAGATTCCCACTACTGAACACTGGCAAGAATTCATAGGTCTTATGTGAATTTGACAGACAAAGAGCAAGAAAATCACAGGAAGAAGCCAGATTTTACTGTTACCTCAGGGTGAAAAATCAGTGTCAAAGAGTATCAGTTGTCAAAGTGTATCAGTGAAAACAAAAGTCACTACTGGTTATTTCTCATCTACTGTAGTCAAACAGTGAAAACAGAGTTAAAGAGTATCAGAACAAAATGTGAAAGAGGAAGTGCATACTACAAGCTATCTTCCACAAGGTAATGTCCCAATTGCCAGCAATATTTCCAGCTAAACAAAAAATCAGTTTGAGTAGATAAAATGTTCTATTTTTCCTGTAAAAGAGGATAGCTTGCAAACTATTTTGCAACTGTCCCTCTTCTTATGTAATAATTCCTATTTTTTATTGAGATATTCTCTCAAACTTTTGAGATATTTTGTAAGCAATTTATTTGTATAAATATTTCATATTTCGAAGTATTTGGGGTGGAATAAAATTATCAAGACTACTATAGAATTTTTTGTTGAAAACATAGTGATTTTATGTGAGTTAAGTTGAAGCAGCAGGCTGGAAACTAAAGCAAATAGACATCATAACTAATGATCCTCGTGCTAATCAGATGAGTATTGTATCTTCCAGTTTTCATTATTTATTTCTTTAATTTTCATTCATAAATCTTGTGTTATTTTGTATCTTAAATGAATAACTAGGAAAGGTATTACAGAATAAGTGTAAAAATCTCTTTGTTTTTACTAGTTTTCATGTTTATGTTTTCTACTGATTTCCAAAATTTAGAATTCTTAATTTCTCTTTAGTCTCGTTTGACCTCAATTTCCCTCTTCCTTTTCTATGATCTAACGATTCTTAATTTCCCTTAGTCCAGATCATACCACTTCATCAAAATAGCCTTTTTAAACCCTCTGAAGATCATCTATCTTGCCCTTAGTATTATTTTTCTTTCGACCTTAGTTTTCTAGTCTTGTTCGCTATAAATTTGACTCCATTGCCCAATGCTTAGGTAGATCTTTCTATGGTTTCCCTTGTAGTCCTTTATTCCTACCAACATTCAAAAAATCAAACCAAATTGTCCACTCATAACTAGCTAAATCCCATTATAAAATAAAGCTAAATCTTAAGGAGATATCCCTCTCCTGAACTCAAGAAGGCTAGATCCTAAATTCTAAAAGAGGTTCTTGGCTACCCCTGGTTTTGTTTAACTATAAACAAAAATCCCACGACCTAAGAATTACTAGGTTGATAACAAGTGGGGAGTGATCTACTCATTGGAGGAGCTGCAAGGAGGATTCTTCGGCTTCATCACACATCTTTGGCACTTTTCCAACATTCCATCGTCTCCCACTGTGTAGTCCATAGCAAAAAATGCGTTATTTCAGACGAGGCAATGAGAGAGGGGTTCTTAGTTTCATAAGGAAGAGTGTTTTTGAGGTAAGGGGATTAGCCCTATGCTTGGAGAAATTATCAGAGGGTAGTCATATTTTATATCAGCCACAACCTCATTCTTATTTTGTACCAATTGCAGTGACAACTCAGTTGTCACATTTTGTATTCTCCGGCATTTCTAGCAATCTCTCCTAGATTGGCTAGAAATCTTGTATTTCATCCCATGTCCTTGTTATTGGGCTTTATCTTTGTATCCTTCAGCATCATTATCATTTTATACATATTCAGAAGCTGCTACTTCATATGGACTGTGCAGGCATGGTCCTCCGACATTTTGTATAGCTGCAACAACTTTTGCATTTCATTGAATATCCATGGGAGATTGGTTCTAAAGGTTGGAGTGGCTTTTCCCTCAACTATTTCTTGTATTTTATTGCTGATATCGTAATATAATTATGTTTGTAGCATTTTCCCTCTTATGATGTATTCATAGTTGTAGAGTTAATGTTAATGTTCATATATTGTTGTAAGCTCTCTCATTGAGCCTTGTTTTGGAGATATAGTTTGGGGAGGTCTGTATAACCCATATAGAATCATTTCTTTGAGCTCGTTTTCTGCAAGGGAGTTGTATTAAGTATTTTCTAGGGCATCTCATCATTGGTTTTCCTTATTTATGCAGTGAATTTCTTACACAACGTCCTCAAGGACCCTGTAGAAGAAATTCCCGAAGTGGAGATATTGCATATCCATAGACAGAGTCTGTGAAGGGCAAGATAGCTTCTGGATCTCACACTTCCTTGCGAAGGTGACATATCTGGTAAATGCCCAAACAGTCAATCTATGGAATGGACTTGTGGTATTTATATAAAAGGAATTTTGGAATATCTTAAGATATTCCCGATGGAGCAGGAAATTCCTGATTTGGAACATTACAGTGGTATCAGAGCATCAATCTCAGCTCAGCATGTGCTCAAGATTTAATTCCATCAGCAAGAGGAGCTTCTCTCCAAGGAGAGGAGATTTATAGAGGAAACAAGGGAAAAGGAATGATGGAAGAGGAGGTCTCCCTTCTTTTCCACACCATTGAGAACCTCATTGAAGATCTGATGAAAGGGAAAATTGGGAAGATTTTTTGAGAGGGTTTGTGGATGGAGAAAACCCTAGCTATTTCATGAAGGGTGTGAGCATTCAGGCACACATGCAGATCCACAGCGCAGTCCTTTGTCCACTTGCATTGCAAGGGGAAGAGAGGAAGGAAATGAGGCCATGGGAGGAGTAGCGCTGCAACTCAAAGGTATGGCTCATGATTGTTGGTTTGAAGGTTCCATTTTTCATTATCATGCAAATGAAAAAACATATGATGCATTCACTAAGGGTTTGATGGAGGAACTTGGTGAAACTCATTGTGTAATAAACACAAACACTTTTCATACATTGGAAAGAACTAACAGCGTTGTCACATTAGGAGGAGATCCATCACCACATGGAGGTGAAAGGGGAGCCATTGCTTCCACTAGAGGAGCCCTTGTGTCTCTGCAAGGAGTTCCAAATATTTTTACATGTGGGTACCAAGACACAATTCTGGAGCCATATGTAGCATTTTCTGGGGATTGTGAGATGGAGAAAGAAGAGGAGAAGGATCAGCATGAAGGGATGAATAACATTCACCCTTATCTATCTCAAATATTTTCTGCACAATGGAAAGAGACTGCACTGTGCAAAGGAGAGAGGGACAAATCAGTCCACTCATACATGTAGTCTATTTTAGATCTTGATGTCTCATTATATGGAGGCTTTCCACCTAGGAGGCCACCTGATCTAGAGATGATGAGAGGCATCATATCATTTAGTTCACCACTCTTGGATTCCGAAGAGGTGGAGACATTAGAGGAATCCAACACAGCGCATAGAGTTTGGGATAAGCTCAAGGAGGAGGGATACACTCTCTCATTTTCAGTCTCACCCACTCTCATCAGCTATACTGCGCTAATAGAGTTTGCTGCATGGATGGAGGATAGCATTTTCATGATGGAGGGTGACTGCTCCATGGATTTGGAGAGACAAAGGATTCTTCCTGTGAGGGAGAACTCTTTCATGCATTGGAATAGATGGAGGCCACTCATGCTTACATTGGCCATGATCGGGAGATTCTTTGGGGGTGATAGTCTCTCATGGGAGGCTCATTTTCAGAGAGCATCATTTTTATTGGAGAATGAGCAGCTGCATGGTGGGAATAATAGCAACTTGGAGGATGAATTTGGCATGGGGGATATCAATGTATCAGGCAGTAGCATGAGGGGAGTACCTTATTGTAGATCACCAGCACTGTCTATGAGGGAGATAGATCCAGATTGGAGGCTTCAAATTTTAGTGGAGTACTCCAAGGATATAGGTGCATGCATGATTTTTTCCCTGATGGAGATGAAAGATATAGATTTGATGATATGGTCATCTAAAACTATGGCAGACTCTTCTTGACTAGGGCTTCTAGTCTCAAGGAGAAACTATTGCATGCAGCATATGAGGACTTTCTAGCTATGCATTTGGATGCATACTTTGCTTTTCTAGAGGAGTTCACTTGGGAGGTCATTCAGTATGATCTACATCAGCATATGGATAGATGCATAGCCCGGATGGTTTTGGAGAGGTTGGCACAACCATTCCCTTACTCATTGGAGGAGAGGGAGAACATTTAGATGGGCCATTTCAGCTCAAGGTCTCAAGTACATGGTAGATAAGGTATAATTTCCCATTATATTTTGTATCTATTTAATTCATATGAGCAGCATATTGTCTCAAGAAAGGTCATCCCTTCTTTCACTTGGTATAATGTACTTGCAGCTACTTGTAGCCTTGATCTTGGCTATTCTTATGATGGTTTGTGGGGGAAGCCACATGCTTCTTGGTGTGCACCATTGGCACCAATTTGTACTTTCATGATCCCATCTTATGAGATGTTTGTGGCAGCACATAAGTGGCTTGTTCAGCACTTGTTAATTTGGATTTGGAGGTAGGCCAAAGGGGCACTGTGCAAGTTCCATGAGTGGAACTTTGAACTACTCTCCGGTTGTCATTTGGCAACTTGTTTTTATTGCATATTTCTCCTTTGTATTTCTAATGTTTTCACACATATGAGGATAATTTTTTGGAGAGTATGGGATGTACAGCCCATTGGGAGCATGATTCTCCCTATTATACATGTTTCATTTTGTAGGAGACACCATGGGAAAACCATGATTGCCACATTGCTACTTGTCTCTTCTTGTGGGAGGAACCACTTGGAAAATTTGAGGAGGCATTTCATGGTTAATTTTCTTGATGGGGTATCTTGGGCCATTCTTGGAGGCCATACTATTTCATCCCAAGGACAGAGGCAGCCCCATGGACACTTCAAATGGAGAGAGGAACATCTTTAGAAGCACAAGCACAACTCTCCATTTAGCCCCAACACATTGAAGAAACCAGGGGTTGAGATTTTTATTTGGATGATTGCATGGATGAGAGGATCATCATTTGGGGAAAAATTATCCCATGTATATCATCACTCCTACCTTGAGGAGGCCACATTCCAAAAATAAGGATTCCACCTACACCTTCTATCTTTCCATTCCGGTCTTCATACCTGGGAGGAAGCATTTGAGGACAGATTTATTGTAGCATGTTTGAGCAGTGGTGGAGATCATTGATGAGGAGGCCACAAGAGAAGAAGGGGGAGAAATTTTTTTTCTCTATATGCAGTTGCTTGAGGACAAGCAACATGTGGGAGGAGAGGACTGTAATGTTCCCAATTTTTAGCTTCAAGCTAAATGGAACATTATAGTTTACATAATTTTATTCTGTTAAATAAAATGGGGAAGGAGACACCTTAGCCCCTTTTTGATGGAGAAATAACACTCCTTATGTGAAAAGGAGATGAGTAAGCAGATGTATTAAAGCACCCAAGGGTGTGAATGGAACCTGGATCACTTGATTTAGTCCTCTTTGACTAAAGTCAACAACGTTGCCTATAGAGGAGAAGCTTGCTAGAGAAGTTGCGCAGTTTTAGAGGGAGGACATTCACATGAGGGTGGAAACACTAATTGGTGGTATCATGGTGGAGAATATTTCCCTTTATTTATAAGGAGGATATGGCAGCCCATTTTTATCATGTTTGAGTTTAGAATTTCGAGTTGGGTCTGCAAAGGCTTTCATCCCCGGGCTGTTTAGCAGGGTGATGGTGCCCTCGGGCACTAGGGTGTTCCCGGTCGAGAATCCCTACCTCTTCCTCAAGGAAGGATGATAATTGAGCTTCATTTTCCTCAATTCGGCATTGGCCACGGCTACTACCATCATCTACAGTGTTAGATCTACAGCAGAGAAGACGTTGTGTTGCTGGGGCAGCAAAGGAGGAACTCATGGAGTCATTCTTGGCTTGTTTTCTTTAGTGGGGAGAGATATACTCATTGGAGGAACTACAAGGAGCTTCATCACACATCTTTGGCACCTGGCCAACATTCCATCATCTCCCACTATGCAGTCCATAGCAGAAATTGCGTTATTTCAGACGAGGCAGTGAGAGAGGGGTTCTTGGGCTCATAAGGAGGAGTTTTTTTGAGGTAAAGGGATCAGCCCTTTGCTTGGATACATTATCAAAGGAGAGAATTCATATTTGAGATCAGCCACAGCCTAATTATTATTTTGTACCAGTTGCAGTGACAACTCAGTTGTCACATTTTGTATTCTCCGGCATTTCTAGCAATCTCTCCTAGATTGGCTAGAAATCCTGTATTTCAGACCATGTCCTTGTTATTGGGATTTCTCTTTGTATCCTTTAGCATCATTATCATTTTATACATATTCAGTAGCTACTACTTCATATATACTACGCAGGCATGGTCCTCTAACATTTTGTATAGTTGCAGCAACTCGTGCATTTCATTGATTATCCATGGGAGATTGGTTCTAAAGGTTGGAGTCGCTTGTCCCTCAACTATTTATTGTATTTTATTGTTGATATCATAATATAATTATGGATGTATCATTTTCCCTCTTATGATGTATTCAGAGTTGCATAGTTAATGTTAATGTTCATATATTTCTGTAAGCTCTCTCATTGAGCCTTGTTTTAGAGATCTAGTTTGGAGAGGTCTGTATAACCCATCTAAAATAATTTCTTTGAGCTAATTTTCTGCAAGGGAGTTTTATTAAGTATTTTATAGGGCATCCCAGCATTTCTTTTCCTTATTTATGCATTGAATTCCTTATACATTGTCCTCAAGGACCTTGTAGCACAAATTCCCAAAGTGGAGATATTGCATATCCATAGACAGGGTCTATGAAGGGCCAAATATATTTTGGATCTCACACTTCCTTCTGAAGGTGACATATCCAGTAAATTCCCCAACAGTCAATCTCTGGAATGGACTTGTGGTATTTCTATAGAAGGAATTTTGGAATATCTTAAGATATTCCCGATGGAGAAGGAAATTCTTGATTTGGAACATTACACAAGAGCCTCACATAACCTCATGCCAAAGGTAGTTATGAAAAGACTTGGCCTTGAAATAACTATGCCATACAAAGACTTATACTCCTTTGACTCCAGTAGAGTTAAATGTCTAGGCCTAATCAAAGATCTTCATGTTACTTTAGCACAAATACCAGCCAAGAGCCTAGTAATGGATATTGTAGTGGCTAAAATTCCCCCTAAACATGGTATGCTCCTATCATTCTCATGGGGAGCTAACTTGCAAGGCACCCTCCAAATGGACATGACCTATGCCACCATACCTATCTTTAATCAGAAAAGAAGATTATATATGGAAACTCATATGAAATACATGGTTAGCAATCAAGAAAAGCCTGAAAACTCCCCTGTCTATTATGTCCAAATAGACCTTGATTCATTTATTCTTTACAATAACAAAAACATGAATGAAAAAGTAGAAATGAATTAACAAAAAGTTGATAAAGAAGAAGAACAATCAGAACAGTCTGACCAGATAGATAAAGAACAAAATAATGGCGAACCTAAAACTAAACCTCTATGGAGCATGAGTTTTGATGGTTCTTGTGGTAAAACTGGATCAGGAGTAGGTGTTTGGGTGCACAACACTGAGAACAACCATGCAGAGGATTATTCATATAAACTAAACTTCCAATGTACAAATAACATAGCATAATATGAGGCACTCCTTCTAGGGCTACAATTACTAAATAAATTAGGAGCCAAAACGATCTTTGTCCATGGGTATTATGAGCTAGTCATTAGGAAAAGTAAAGGATAATGTTCAGCTAAACACCCTAGACTAAGATCACACATAAATGCTGCCCTTCACCTCATAAAAACATTCAAAGAATACAGTCTTTCCTTTGTCCCAAGAAATCAAAATATCCTTTCCAACGGGCTAGCCTTTACATCCAGTGCTTGTCAAAAACCTCATCATAAAAAACAGTATACAGTTAAGGTTAAATATAGACCAGTAGTCCCTGATAACATACGACACTGGTAAGTTTTTAAAAATGAAAAATAGATTGAATATTTCCTGCAGTCCAAGGATGAGTTTGAAATGCCAAATTCAGACTTTGAAGAGGACTTCCCTACTGAGGAACAAACAGTGAAGGAGGAAGTCACTCATAATGCGGATATAAATCTATTATCAAAGGAAAATCCATGGAAGAATGAAATGTGTGAAGATCTAGGAAAAGAAGAGGTTGAAGTGTTGAAATCCAAAGATAATACCTTACGAAGAGGGCTTGTCCCTCTAAAAGAGCATTTTGATTTTAATGATGTTTCTAGAAAGCCAAAGATGGAAACTACTGAAGCAGAGGTAGAAGAATGCAATATAGGCAGTGAAAAAGAACCCAAAATGATAAAACTGTCAAAAACACTACTAGCACCTATAAAACAGAAATATATTGAGTTTTTTCAGAGAATTTAGTGATGTGTTTTCTTGGAGTTATGAAGACTTGAATTCCTGTGATACTAAGATCATCCAGCATAAGATCCCTCTCAAAGAAAACCAGAAGCCCTTCAAACAAAAGTTGCGCAGAATAAGCCCTGTTCAAATGCCACTGATTGAAAAATAAATAAATAAAATGTATGATGTTGGCATAATAGTCCCATTAAGGGACTCAGAATGGGTCTCAAATATTGTATCAGTGAGAAAAAAGACAAGAGAAATTAGGCTATGCATAAACTTTAGAAATTTAAACAAAGCATCCCTAAACGACAACAACCCTTTACCAAAAATGAATCACATATTGCAAAGGGTAGTAGGCTCCAAAAGAATATATCTTCTTGATGGCTTTTCAGGGTACAATCAGGTTCTAGTACATCCATATGATCAATACAAGACAACTTTCACCACCCCTTGGGGCACCTTCATGTATGTTAAAATTTATTTTGGGTTAATGAATGCTAGAGCCACTTTTCAAATAACCATGGATATTTCTTTTTCTGAAGAAATAGGTTACTTCATTTTCATATATCTTGATGACATCATAGTCTATTCAAAAACTAATGAAGAAAACCTATCTCACTTAAGAAAGGTCTTTGAAAAGTGCAGAAAGTATGGTCTATCTTCAAATCCCAAGAAAAACTTGTTTGGCCTTAAAGAAGGGAAGCTACTAGGCCACATCATATCTGAAGAAGGGATCAAGATTGACCCAAAAAGGATTTATGGAATATTGAAAATCAACCACCCAAGAAACATCAAAGAGCTACAATCTTTCATTGGAAATATAAATTTCTTAAGAAGGTTCATACCAAACCTTGCAGAACTCCTAAGAAACATCACCAACATGCTGAAAAGAGAATCAAGAGTCAAATGGACCATAGAAGCAAAGCAATCTTTTGACTTGGTGAAGCAAGCACTTACACAAACACTAGCTCTAATCAGCCCTAACTTCACCAAAGATTTCTTCAGTTTTTCCTTTGCATCAGAACACATAGTTGCTGTTGTCTTACTACAAAAGAAAATAATGGGACAAGAGCAACCCATATATTTCTTCAGCCAAGCATTAAGATATGCACCTATGAAATATAATATAATGGAAAAATAGGAATTTTCCTTAATCAAAGCACTAAAGGATTTCAGAGTTTACATTCTACACTCACACATCATTGCTTTTGTTCCTCACACAGTGGTTAAATACATACTTACACAAGATCCTGATGGAAAAAGAGTTAAGTGGATTGTTTTCAGACTGGAATATGATCTGGAAATCAAGCCCACTAAGCAAATCAAAGGACAAGGACTGGATAAACTCATGGCTGAAAAACATTTCAAGCATTGGACATAAATATGATTCACTCATTGGATGAACAAGAAGAGATGGTGACTCCACCTATTGAGGAAGAATTCCTAAACTCTCCCTGGTATGCTGATATATTATATGTGCTTTTTAATTTAAATGTTCCTCCTGTTTTTTCCAAAACAAATTTCAGATTCCTAAAACTAAAGGCTATAAATTTATGCATTTTAGAAAAAGTTTTATATTGGAAAAATTCTGGTGGTGTATTGCTTAAATGTTTGCCTGAAGAAGGTGCTGATAAGATTAAGCATGAGTTTCATGAAGGAGAATGTGAAGGCCACCTCTATTGGAAGACCACTGTTAATACAATCCTTAGGGTTGGTTTCTATTGGCCTACCCTCTTCCAAGAAATCCACAAAATGGTAATTTCCTATCATAAATGCCAAATATTTAAGGGTAAAAGGAAGTTTCTACCTTTGCCATTACAACCAATTTCTATTGAAGCTCCTTTTCAGCAATGGGGTCTATATTTCATTGGAGAGATCCAACCTATCTCCTCTTCCTAACATAAATGGATCCTTACTACAACTGATTATTTCACTAAGTGGATAGAGGCCATTCCCTTCAGAACTGCCACAAACTCAGTAATTATTACATTCCTTGAAAACAAAATTCTATCTAGGTTTGGTTGTCCTAGAAAAATCATTACTGACAATGCGACAGCTTTTAAATCTAAGAAAATGGTAGATTTTTTCCACAGATATAACATTACTTTGGGGAATTCTACGGCTTATTACTCTCAAGTAATGGGTTGGTTGAATCCTCAAAAAAGAACATTAAAAAATTGTTGGATGAAAACAAGAAATCATAGCACAGCAAGTTGGTATATGCACCATGGGCAGAGAGACTAACAAGTAAGAAATCAATTGATATCTCTCCCTTCCAGCTGGTTTATGGAAAAAATGCAGTCTTCCCAACAAGCTTGGGATTTCCAATAATGAAGCTCATTCAAGAGGTGCAGTCTGAAGAAAATGATATACAAAGAAGAATAAACCAAATTGTTCAGCTACAACAAAATACAGAAGGAGTGTACAACAGAACAAAACTAGTACAAGAGAATATCAAGAATATTTTTGACAAAAGGACCAAGGCAAATGATTTTAGCATTGGAGACAAAGTGCTGAAGTGGGATTCAAGCATGGGAAATTTGACAAGTTATGGAAAGGTCCATACATCATCCACTCTACAAGAGGTAATAATGAATTTTTCTTACAAGAGATGGATAGAGCAGAATTGTTTGGGGGTCCTGTCAATGGTAGGATGCTCAAGAATTATTTTAGTTGAGAAATATCAGTTTAAAGTTTTCTTCATTGTATATAACATTGTTGAAACAAAAACTCAGAAAAATTGATACCAAAAGAAAGAAAGAAAAGAGGAAAAGAGGGCAGATAAAAAGAAAGAGTTAAAGCCCCATACCAAAAAATAAGTATTTATGAAAGTGTGAAATCCAAATGCCACTACTTTTGAAAAGGAAATCTTGTTCAATCATACAGCCTAATCATGATTGTACAAATTTTTAATTTTTGCTAATACGTTAGAAATAAAGATTTTCCAAACTACTTAAACTTGTCTTATTAGTAGACAGATAAGAAATGACATTGGTTCCAAAGTCTAAATATGAAACCAATAAGGAAAAAAATAATGAATGATAAATGAAATATTCAAGAAGAAAACCCTCAGTTTAGTTTACTTTTTGCAAAATAATATTGTCTGCAACTTATCCAAAATGCCACAATTCATGACAATCAAACTGTTTAATCTTGAGTCATTCAGCTTTAAATTTCATGTTGATAGTTAGTGAATAAAAATCTATCAAACTGTTTAATCTTGACAGATAAGTAGATTAGTTAGAGAATAAAAAATCTCATCAGTCTAATCCGAGCCTTTGGAAGCTATAAGGTTAGATTTAGATAGTTTTATTTTCAAAAGAAAAATTATGTCAAGGTTTGCAAGTCTAAATTCACCTCCAAAGTGAAGAAAAAATGCTATATTAGAATGATGGGTAGGTAGAAATACTTTGCAGGAAGCATGATGTTTAATTTCTAAAGGCCAAAGTTACAAAAGTTGCATCAATTCAGCATTACAAAATGGAAAATTAGCCAAGTACATAAGGCACTAATCTAAAAAATCCAGATATCTGAGATTTGAGATTCTCGACACCTCCTAAAGGAATTTCCCTCCCTAGCTAGAGCCAATGTTAGTCTCCTATATTCTATAGTATCACTAGGTGACTATGGATTTTCTATAGTCCCCTGAAAATAACATTCCCTGAATATCATTTATTTTCAGAAATCTCGTTTCCTTCACTATTTTCCATTTAACCTATCTAATATATCTCATTTTTCCTTCCCCGGCACTTTAATGCTCTGAAAAACCCAAGTTTAAACCACAAAACCATCATTTTTACCCAAAATTCCACTCCCATTGCTTAAAAACACCATTATCCCCTCCTTGTAACTCATTCCCCTCCTTTTTCTTAAAAACAATGTAAAACCCCTTTTTACATTGTTTTTGAAACTAATATTATTCGAGCCTTTCTTTTAAATAAAACTCTGTTTGTTTAAAATACCCAACCCCTTTATATTTAAAGCCCCCAACTTTATAAAGCCTAAACCCTCCATCCCCATATAACCCTAGCTGACTATGCGATTAAGCGCCTCCACTTTACCTTACACTGGGCCCCGCTTTATGAAAAATCGCATGTATAATAAACTCCCTGCCTCATTATACCTCCTCACCCCACCTCCTAAACCTACCCACAGTCGAGATCACCTGACCACCCTCCAATATTCTCTACCAAATCTGACGACCCGCATGCCCTATCGCATATCTAAATGCGCAAAGGTTAAAACCTTTGAGACCATGTGATATGGGTGGTTTTATCACCGTCTCATCCCTCCACGTGTCACTCCCTTCGTGTTATCTCATTCACCTGACCAATACCATTAATTTCCTAACACCCCATGCAATAAACCGTTTTCTGCTCTCGAGCCTAAAACGAAACTGTTGACCCCCGTTCAAACATACCAAAGCCCCGAAATGTCTGCGATAAACCTCTATCTACCATGTAAGCCCCTGCAACACTCCTAAAAGCCTGTAAGGCCATAACCAAAAGCAAAAAACCTTAAAATATGCCATTATCCGTACTCTGTCCACAATGCATGGTTTTAAATAACAAATTTTTTTTTAATGTGTAGGTGATTATACATGGCATAAATGCATAAATTTCATTTCAAAATCCCACAAATTTTTTAGAACCCGTCTCTCTGGGTGACGATCTAGAATGCCCTGTTCACCAAAAGGACCAGGAGCGCAATTACATCATAAATTAGTGATGGATCATGACCATTAATGATTGTATAATTACTATAGAGACAACAAGGTTTCATCAATGGAAAGGATAAAAGAAATAAAAGAGTTTTATAATGGTTTTGTAGCAGATGAAGAAAAAATATAAAATCACAGGTAAAGGATTAATCAAAGGGTTAAAGTTAAAAATAGAGTTAAGACGGAGGAAAGGAAATCACTGAAAGATCAAAGATAAAATTGTCAAAGGAAGAAATAAATAACGGAGAAGACAAAAGAGAAAAATGAGAAAGAAGAGTTTAGGAGACAAATCAGAACTAAGGAAAAGACAAATCCAAGTTTAAAAATAAATAAGAGGTTAAAGGACAAATCAGAAAAAAAATTAACAAAGGAGACAGATCTGAATGACAAAGAAAAACACCATTTACTTCTTCTAAACCACATTGGCCACCTACAACCACCTTTTGATTTAAGACAAGCTACCTCAATTAATGCTTTTAGTTAGAGATATTTTAAATATCTCAATAGTTATTGTAAAATTTAATGTAAAGGCAAATAGTCAAAAATATCCTAAAGTTAGCTCAACGGTTAAGTTAAAAGTTATTATTACAGCAAGTTAGTTAGTGATATTTTTCCTTGGGCCTTGCATGGTCTCAAAGGTCAAGATTACATTTACTCTGTAATAAATACAATCTGAAACTCTAGAATAGGGCAACCTCCTCATCAGTAGTTAAATACAGCATGTATTGTTCATTATTATTGTTGGTTAGCTGGGTGCCAGATTGATTGCTAGGTTGGATTTTGATCAGAATCTGAGTTGCAAAGATCATTACAATGGAGTATTGTAATTGTTTTGGGCATCATTAATACAATCATGTTCACAGGATTCTTAAGCTATCTTAATGGCGATGTTATCCCTCTTTGTCAACGTTTCTCCTTTTTTTTCCATATTGTACATCAATCTTCTTTGATAGTAGAACATATATTTTAGATTGAGATATGTTGTTTTGACACCTTAAATTTTTCTATCATTATTATCTCTATGTTTTCCTCTTAAAGTAATAATTATAGAATTCTTAATTTCTCTCTAGGATTACTTGATTGTTGTCTTGAGATTTTCTTGGTGAAGTATAATTAAAGAATTCTTAACTCCTCTTTATTTTTACCAAAATTTTATCTTAAAGGCCTTCTTTGAGTTTAATTAAATAATTCTTAATTTCTCATTAATTTCACTGAACTGTTATCTTAAATTTTTTTATTTGTCTGAAAGTAATAGTTAGAGAATTCTTAACTGCTCTCTAGGATTACTGGATTTTTTTCCTTGAGATTTTCTTAGTGAAGTATAATTAAATAGTTCTTGAATGCTCTTTAGTTTTACCAAGATGCTATCTCAAAGGCCTTCTTTGAATTTTAGTTAAAGAATTCTTAACTTCTCTTTAGTTTCACTTAACTGTTATCTTAAATGTTTTCTTTGTCTGAAAGTAATAACTAGAAAAATCTTAACTACTCTCTAGATTACTGGATTGTTGTCTTGAAGTTTTTCTAGTAAAGTATAGTTGAATAATTCTTAACTGCTCTTCATTTTTACCAAACTGGTATCCTAAAGACTCTTCTTGTTTGAGGTATAGTTAAAGGATTCTTAATTTCCCTTTAGTTTTTTTGAATTCAAAACTTGTTGTCATCGCATACTCATTTTATCTAAAGGATCCATTTGATATAGTTATATTGCCCTATGAAAACCCTTGAAGAGTTGATTTATAATTAAAGCCTTTTATGACTCCATAGCCCAATTGATTGATGCTTCTCACATTCTATCTATTCAACTAAAACAATCAACCAAAAATCAATCAAAAAAAAAAAAAACCCAAGCTTCATAACTATCCTAAAATCAGAAGAACATAAGCATAAAGATAAATAGTTACAAACAAAAACATAGAGAGAGCCTTCTCTGAGCCCAGGAAGGATAGGTCATGGACTCCAAAGTAGGGATACTTTTAAGGATGGAAAATTATCTTGAAGTTTAAAAAAATGGAGAATCTCACTAGTCCCTAATATGAAAACTATAAAATGTTTATTGATGTATTTGTAAAATTATTCAAATTATAATGATCTTATATATATTTTCTATATAATTTTGGCAATTTTGAAGGTAAAATAATTTCATATTATAAAATTTTGGCGAATCATTTTTATAAAAAATTGGAAATTGGCGAATCTTTTTTTTGGAAAAACCATGGAAAATTAGCCCACCTACAAATATTAGCCCCTAAAATTTTCCATGCTCCAAAGTGGTTTTATGTGGTTCTCTGTAGATTTGTTTTTTCCAATATTGAAAATCACGGGGAGCCAATAGGTCGTTCGACTTCGGGATGCAGATGTTCTGGAAAAAAAGAGACAAGATCTGGATCAAATTCCAGTTGAAAAACGTCATCTTTGGGATGTATGGTCTCACTGATTGGATGGATCATGACCATGGGTAGCTGTGAGGACTCTGTCTAGACAATAGTAGACAAACCAGGATTTGTAGAAACAACTTGTGCTGAATCTGGTATATGGGAAGATGATGCTTCACTAGAGGTACTGAGGGTACTAGTTTCGGCAGAGCGATGTTGCCTTCGCTGCCTAGAAGATACTTCCGGTGGTAAAGTTGGTTTCAATGCAAGTCTACACAAATGACGGGGAAAGGGATTTTATTCTTCCACAATGACTGATTTATTTTATGACCAAAAAAAAATAAAAAAAATAAAAGGGTAATGCTAGGAAAAAGGATTACCAAGAAACTGTGAACTACAGAATACCTCTTGGCGAACCAAGAAGTACGAGTAGGCAATCTCCCTGAATGTTGTGTTCGGTGTATCACAATTTACAAGGCATCTGACTCGGTTCAATATGGATGGATAACAACCTAAATTTGTCCTCCCAAATATACTCGAAGGTAAGTGGAGGCCCAAGTCCATATTAGCGTTGTCTAATGCAAAACCGCACAGTGAGAGCACCCCTTTATACTTTTCATACAATAACACCGCCTAATATACCTGAAGGTACGTGGACAAGCTATGATATAATTACGTACATGGAGTGAGGTATCACACTTAAAATGTATCACAGAAAATTAACGACAACTACTATTTTTTCCAACGGTGGAACATGTCTCTAGCCTAGACCCTCTAAATGTTATTGTTATGGTTCCAATGCTTTTTAAGGTAATTTGACGTAAATTTTAAGTTGATCTTGTTTATCTATTTTCCTTTCAAGGTTCACCGTGATGATGTGATGGAAATTCCGAAAATTCAAACTAAAATGATAAGCAAACTTTTCACTTTTATCTTTTTCAATGAAAGTATTAGCTACTAAAGGGAAAGAGCAATCAGTTTTGATAGAAAACAACAAAGAGCACAAACTAATATGCAGCTTTCCTAATTTGTTCCTATGAAAAACACACAATTCACTATATGAAAATGCAATTTTTTTCTTTTTAGTCCCTTAATGTGAATGCAAAAAGGAAACTATATGCATGAAATAAAAAACAAATGCTTTCTTCTTTGAGAAACGATGAATTTAATAACAATTTCTCTTTTAGTAAAAATGAAGAATGGAACTACAATCTTTCCTATAGGAAATAAATAATTCAATGACAATTTCATTTACAAAAACAAATGGATCTAATGTTGAAAAAAAAATACTTTTAATTTTATTTTTCAATGATAAATAAAAACACTTAAAGAGACATTGAACAAACTTACTTTTCAAAGGAGGAAGATTCAAGTAAATTCACTGGTCTCTATGAGGCATCAGACAATTAAAAACACAGCAAACAAAAGGTTGAAAGTGATAGCAATGAAAAATTCAAAGGGAATTTGGTTGGATTAGGGGGAAACACAGTCTCTAAGGGGATACAGTGTGTTGCAAAGCACCCTTGAGTGGGAGACAGTGTTATGAAAAGCACTATGTCTTGACCAACAGTGTGTTGGGCGCAACAGAGAATAAAAAACTCAAACTGCTGACACACTTCTAATGCAATTATTTTATTCAAAGACCTAATAATTGAGAGTAAATGCTATTGGGTGGATAAGTAGAGGAAAAAACACACCAAGGATGAAGGTTAACTCCCCAGCGGATCGCCAATTTGTTATGTGGAATTATGAATTATGGATAAAACACATTTCCTAAATGTGGTGATATGCATTTATAACAACAAATCAAAGACTTTGTATATACTTTTCCTAATAGTAAATAGACACACAGAAAGATTGGGAAACTTACTTGGAGTCCAAGTGCTTCCTATTCTCCTTATGTCGCTCTTGTTGTAGCTTCCAATCCAAGCTTGATCACCAAACTAGTTCCTACAAGTATAAACACTAAACAAAAAATATATTGCAGTATACAGTTGGCTATTCACTTTAATCAGTTAGATCAATGAAACATGAAACATATACATCAAATAAGAATACATAATATGAAAGACAGAAGCTTATACAGATACATATGTGGGAAAGTAAGCATCAATATTTATTAATGGATAGAAGGGGGAGGTTACAACCAGTGATTGATTTGATGTCACCAACTCCAGCATCATCCCAGCCTCATCACAATGAACATCCCTCCAATAGAATATCACTCAAATCAAACTCTCAATTGAGATTCCAACAACATTTCTCTACCAAATTTCTTCCTTCTCAAGCACTAGGATTTGTGCTCAATTTATAGAACGACTGTAGGTAGTTTCACAATAAATGACTTTCTAATAATAGGCAAGACATGTTTCCCAGCTCAGAGATGTTGAATAGACACATGGATTCGAAGTTTGACACATATGCACTCTTCTAAAAGGCATTATCCATGTGGAGATTCCAGAACAATAAGAATTTCGCTCCCAATTGACCAACGCACCTTTTATTTTCGGGAAGTGCTTTGCAAAGCACCCTTGAAAGGAGGTAGTTTCATATGCAAAGCAGTTAGTCCCTTGAGAGACTGATTTGGTAAGCTCATAAGTGATATAAAATATACTTCAAACCTTGGAAACCTTGCAATGGAAGTCATGGATGATTTGTTCTTGTTCTTTGTCTTAGGCACATAGCAACTAAAATGATAGGGGATGATAGACCCTATTCATCGGTTCTTGGGATGATGTCTATTTTAACCAGGTCATTGGGAATGGTGTCAAAATTGACCTATAACATCCACTATCAAGGACTCATTAAAATTCTTGTTGAGTATCATTTGAGAACCAAGGGTGTGATGTGGAGATAGTTCCTAACTCAACATCGATTTGCATAACAAACCATAGAAGAAAAATTGAAACTAGTTTAGGAAATAAAGAGTATAATGAATTCGCCCCTTTATCCAAGAACAAGATCCAAAAAGCAACAATATAAAATCATGATTGAAAGAGAGGCATCCTTATTTTCCATTCCCATGATACAATGAAGAAAGAATGCAACAAACATAAGTAGTAAGGAAAAATAACCTGAGGTGCAAATTGTTGAGACATCTTCCATAACAAAACAAGTTGATGAAATTCTTGAAAGATTGCAGAAGGAGGTCTATGAAAACACATTAGAAAGAGACTCATATTTTGATAATGATGATACTAAAGCCACTTCATTTTCTAAAGACACCAAATAAGAATAAAAGGATCAAAACCTTAGCAAAATCAAAGAATTCACTGATCAATTGGAGGTAAGCAGGATATTGGAGAGGCATTTAAAGAGAGAAAATAGTACATACAAAAAAAAAAAAAATTATCAAGGAGAATGAGGAAGTGGGAAACTTTAAAACAAAGAACAATCTTCTTTCCATGCAATCATTCTTATGGATCAAAGAGAAAAACCCATGGAAGATCAAGTATGAAAAATAGAAAGTCAAGCTTCGATCTACAAAGAGGAACAATATAAAGGTATAGGTTCTCTTTTGCAAGCAACACATTAGGAAGCATCTGGATTAGGTACAGTATCAGCATCAAAACTCAGGATATCCAAGAGAAAGAGGCAAGCATGATGACATGCTTGTAGATCAGCATGCGGGAGATGTTGGCCCTCATTTTTTATCCAATGTTTTTAAGTAAATACACTATATTACCATGTTATCAGTCCTTATACCATAATACTCACTCTATTTTGTCCAATTAATTCATATCTAGGTATATAGATTAAGTTTGCAATTTTTAGAAGTTTTTATAAAAAATGAATTTTAAGTGCATTTTTGGAGTGGACCAGGAATTCCCCTAATGGCTTCATTGATGTCATATTTGCAGGACACCTAGGCTCAAGCTCGATAAATTTATAGAAATATTGGGAACTAAGATTGGATTTATACCTATTGGTTCAGTCAAACTGAGCTTAAATAGGCTCAGTCAAAGGCGGTCAAACAAGACCTATTTTTATGGAAATCCCTAGGAAATGGGAAAAATTTAGTATTTTATGGGATTTTCCATATTTTGAAAGATTATGTTAGTCATCAGTATTTTTCACTTGTTTTGATGACTATATGCCTTGTCCAGGTTTTCTAGAAACCAATTTCAAAAAGTCAATTTTTCCTCTAGAAACCCCATCAGAGAAAATTTTTATCTCCCCCCCCCCTCTCTTGCATACTGTGATTGAAGTGGTCATCAAGCTTAAAATCCTATCCTAGATCAATAGGCCTTACCCTATCCACAAATTTCACAAACCTATTATCTCTGATATCCAAAATCCTCCTATTTCACAAAACAGTCTATCCAAACATAAGTCAAGTTGTTCTTGTTACCTTCTTACTGACTGAAGTTACTATTTGATGACCTGAGTATGTCTAGGAAACCCTTTTGAAAGGTCATAACAAAGTGTCCAGGTTAGGTGATGGTGCTTAGAATGAGTATCTTAGAAGACCTGAGTCTTGTTAAGAACTCTGTTTTTACCATCAGTCAAAGTATCCTGTCCTTCTAAACAAATCCTTTTGTTATCCCTAGGTCATGCACCATCAAGTTGTCATATGTCTCGTTTCAGAAAATTTATCAGTCAATTCAAGAAGAAACAGGGTAAGAATGGTCCCATGACCAAAGAGAAATTGATCAAGTGATTTTCAAAGTTTATCCTTATTATACCACAGACGAGTTTGCCAAAAATCAAGCCACCTTATCAGGACATCTCTGCAGGGGTGCCAAGATGAATGGCATAAATCAAAACTGGGAAAAGAAACATTTCAAAGAAGGGCTTCAAGTCAAAAGACAGTTGAATGTTTGGAGATTAAATGAAATGCAGGGCTGAGAGGAAGATGGACAAATTGGTTTATCTCTGCAAATCAAAATTACCTAAGAATGTCAAGGAATCATACATTATGGAAAATAAGCACAAAAGGCTGAAAGACGATTCACCAAGCACTCCATGTCACTCCACAAGGTACTTTTCTACTCTTTCCAAACATCTAGGTTGCAACTCTGAAAAATCAGTACTTTAAGATTATATATCGTAGTTCAGGAAAAAGGACCTCCAACAGTCTTTATGCATCAAAGTGAAAGACATAAAAATGGAACATATGCCTTTTTATACCCCTATAGCCTAGACTCTAAACCATCAAAGACATTGTCTTCATAAAGGAAGCTAAAGCTACTACAAAAGAGAGTTAACCTAAGAGACACAAAGAAGATATTTTGGAGTTTGAAATATCTTACCTGTTCACTATCTCCACAGTAAATTTCTACAAGAATCTTGTCTCATACAGATTGATAAAGGATAAACCATTTGAATTGCCTCCTTCAATGATAAGCAAATGGAAATCACTTGTTTTTATGAATTTCCTCCTTAAATGATGATAAGCAGAGGGCATAAACAGATCTATTTGTATTACCTCATTCATTGATAAGTAGACACACGGCACAAAGTTCAATTTTCAAGAGGGGTTTCATTCAAATCATAAGCCGAGATCCTAAGCATTTGTGTTTGCTTTGCCTCCTTCAATGACAAGTAGAGGGAAAAGTTGCTTTAAAGGGCCTCCTTCATTTGAAAAATAGAGAGGCAAAATTTTATAGGAACTACCTTAAAAAATACAAAGAAAGTGACATCTCCTTCATATATAAGCAGATAGTGTAGGGTTTTCAAACTGGTTTCACTGTTTGAAAAAATTCTGATTAAAAATACCCCACAATGAAAAATGTTTCAAAATTATTTCATAGAATTTGGGTAGAAGTGCAATAAACATCAAAGGGTACATGGAGGCAAAATTTTAATGAAACTATTTTAATAAAAAATCCAAAAGGAGAAGATTACGTGCCAAAAAATCATTTCAAAAGGCAGAAAATCCCTCAAAGGGCATATCTTATTCTCATTTTGTTGATTGGAAAATGGAGGGGGCTTTTCTGGTTCCTTGGCAAACGCTTTGTGCATGTTTTCTAGGATGTGACGCACCTGTGCCTAAGCGCTACACACCTGTAGCAGCTTACCAAAGAAAAATACAAAGGGCGTGATGCACCTATATGCTAGTGTGATGCGCTTGACATTCTGCCCAGCATTCAGCTTTTCCACCCGGCGCCCACAACAATCCAGTGTGCAGATGCTACGCGCCTGTGTGCAAGGGTGTAACACCTGCTCATTTCATTACAAAGGGCCAAAAATTTCCATTCTTGCTCAAGGATCATTTTTTATCACACTGGATAATTTCTTTAAAGGTATTTCCCCATATTCTTCACCCCTCAGCATTCCTGTTTCTTAAAGAAAAATGTTTGAAAGATAAATTTAAAGAGAGGGAAGTTTGAAGAATAAGTGTCTATTACACTTGAAAGGTTGTTTTAGTTGAAATTGGGGAGAGACAGAAAAATCAAAATGCCTCCAAAGAAAAAGGTAAAAAGGGGAGGCCAACATAATAGATTTGAGCCCACCACTATTCAAGAAATCACTGCCTCTCCCTCAGTCTTGTCCTGCTTTCAAGAAGTAGACTGCTTTGATTTTTGCATTAGAATACTAGAGGTCACTAGCCACCCTGATTTAACTAAGCTATTTACCCTGAGATTGGTTGGAAATAAAGTTCACATAGCAGGTCTATATTTTGAATTAACTTCTAGAGTTTTTTCTAAAGCAACCAAAATCCCTTACATAGGAGAGGAGTGGTTCAAACAATCATACCTTGACCTCAGCCACCATCAGCCTTTTCTAAATCCAAATCACCAAAATGCATGTAGCTCCATTTTTCCTTTTTCACACTTGTTGGATGACTATGCAGTCCTCATGAAGATAATCATGAATTTTTTCACTTATGAAGGTAGATTCTCCTTAGTATATTCTTATCACATCAGACTCCTTATGCATTTCAAAAAAGCTAAGTTGCTAAACCTACCCTTTTTCCTGTGCAAAATTATAGAAAAGATGTCTTCCATTGTTAAAAAGAAGCCTCCATCTCAGCAGAAAGCAAGTTCATTTCATCACTCTCTCATTAAGATCATTATCCTTCACCAGCTGAAACAAAAGGGCATCCCTTGGGAAACTTTCATCTCTCACCCTGATTTCACTTTTGCATCTTCTATACCACTAAAAATCAGGCCGTTTTCATCCCGAGACCCTCCTCATGCTCATTCATTTCTTTCCACACCCTATGTTTCCTCTTCTTCTCATGAGTCTACTCCCCAACAAAAACCATCCTCCACATATGACAGTGAGAAAGAAGAATGCAGTAAAATCAAATAAGGAAGTGATGGTGACAAAGAACAAGGAAGTGATGGTGACAAAGAACAAGAAAGTGATGAAAGCAGCAGTAGAGGGAAAGGAAAGCATGATGAGGCAAACAGCTCACAAAGGGATGGCAAAATCAAAAATAGTGAAAGTGGTAGCCCACAAGGAGAAAATGAAAGCAGTGATCATGAAAGTGGCAACCCACAAGGAGAAAATGAAGATAGTGATCATGATGAAGGCAGCCCACATCAGGGAAACATTGAAAACAGTGACAATGATGAAGCAAATAGTTCAAAGCTCAGTAAAGACAACAAATTTGATGAGGAAACAGGTAGCCCAAACAATAAAAATAATTAAGGCCTAAAAATAAAAAATAGTGACACCTTTGAAGACCAAGGTCAAGATGAAAATGATGGAAGCAGTCACAGCAAAGAGGGAAGTAATAAAAACAGTCATGACAGCAAGAAGATGGATGAAGGTAGAGATATTTTTGGAAAGGAAAGAACAGCAGACCTAGACATCTCTCACCAAACAGAAAAAGAGCATGATATTTTTGAGATTACTCCTGATGATGAGTTCATTACAAATATCAAATTTAATGAACAAGGAAATTCCCCATAGAAAAGTAGCCAAGAAGTGAAAACAGAGAATGTTTTTGGAGAAAAGGATAGCCTTGACGCTGTAGGAGACCAAACTAAACAAGCCCAGGTATTAACTCCTCCTCTCACTCATCATCAGCAAGGTCAAGAACATGTGTTTACTGCCTCTCCAGGGCAAGGGGCCATGCTTCCTTCATCAAAAGTAGCAAAGGAAAAAAACACCAGAGCAGCAAAGAAGAAAACCACTCAAATAGTGACTAGCAATGTCACTAGGGCACTAAGGAGTAGAGGCAAGTTGCCAAAGAAGAGTAATGTAGAATTTCCCAAGAAAACCAGAGGAAAGAAAATCAATAAAGGCAAGGGAAAAGAGAAGATTGAACAGCAAGAGAGCATCCATGAGCATGAAATGGAATTCGACATAATACAAATAGACAGTGATGCTGAAGATGATGAGGCCAGTATTCTTAGATCTCTTTTGCAAAACCGGGAGGCTCAGATTAAAGACTTGTAAAATGGCCTAGAAAGGTCAAAAGACATCATCCACTATTTTCAATTGCAAAATAATCAAATGAATGGAAATATGGCAATCTTTGAGGCCTAGGCACTCAAATACAGCAGGGAAGCTCAAAAGTCACAAGTGAGGCTATAAAAATACATGGGTGAGTATGCGGAAGATGATGAAGAATAAGGGCCAACAAGAAAGAGACCTAAGACCATGGGTCCTAGAAGAGCATTGCAAAAGCAGAAAGAAGAAGAATCAGCTCGTGCACTGCAGTACCCTCTTATGGAGCTCCTTGCCTTAGAAATTGAGAATGATAAAGAATCTTGGCTTGAGAGGGAAAATCAGCATTTGGAAACCAAATTGGAGAAAGCTAACAAGGATTTGGGCATACAAAGAATAATGACCGAGCACTACAAGAAGTTGAATCAGTTTGCCCAAAGGAAACTCAAAGCTGCACAAAGGAGGCGCCCGGAAGAAAAACATGTAAAAGGCCTATCCTGGCTTGGAATTATTTCTCAAGCTTCATTGCATGTTTCTAAAAACCCTTAAGGGGTTTACTCACCAAATTTGGGCATTTTTGGACACATTCTTGGTTTTTGTGAATTTTAGGCCTAAAAGCATAAAATCATGGGTGCCTTAACTTTTTCTCAAAGCATCTTCAGCTGAATAAAAATATATTTTTGGATTCCTTGACATTAAAGGAACATGCTCCAAAATTTTCAGATCAAATGAAGCTATTTTGGTCCCTCAAAAAGGCCAAAAACAACCATTTTTTACCTTTCTTCCCCTAATATCAGCAAGTGATACACTCCCAGGGTTTTTCACTATTTCTACCTTTTGACTGACTTCTAGGCATCATATTGTAAAACTTCCAGTATTTTTGGAAATTAGACATCCGTAGCTTTCCAACGACCCATCACATGACTCATTTCGACATCGGGAGGTCTGCCCAAATTTCACTGTAAAACAGAGTTTTTCTGGTGCTACGCTCCTATAGATTTTGCTGAAAAATAGTTTTCTGAGAGATAACTAGGCCAAATGTGCCTTAAGCAAGTTTTTCTTATGTGTCAGGACTTGAAAGTGATTCTTTTTTGCTATTTTGGTCTGAAAATATATTTTTTAAGGATATATTGTGCCTTGGACTTTGTTAAGCCTCAAGGACAGTTTTAGATATTTGTTTTTGGCCAATGGCCTTCTAGTTGCTCTAGGTGGGTTTTCCTCCTCTTTGGCTTATATAAACCAAGAGGATTCATTGTAAAAAAGAGGCAAAACTTGATATATTTAGAGCAATACATAGCATTATGAGCTTGGAAGAAATACTTGTTTTATGAAGTGGATGATGTCTTGCTTGGCTTGATGGTGGAGGAGCATTGTGTGCAGGATCCCATGGCTTGGTGAATGGTGATGTTTCTCTAATTTGTTTATCTTTCCTTGTTTTCATTAATGTTCCATAATTCTCATTTGTTGTATATTAGAAAATTATATGTTGAAACATGCTCATGGAAGCACCTCAAACATCGTGCATGTTACAACTTTGATTTTTTCCTCTTCTTGATCATTTCTAAAGGATTCTTAACTGCCTTTTAGGTACATCAAGAAATTGTTATTTGTTTCATTTATGGTCAGTATGTGTTGCTTTCTTGTATGATTTAAGGTATGCCCTGCTTACTTATAGTTTCTCAAAACTCCATTTCTAAAATCTTTCTATGAAATATTGGTTGTTTTAGTTAAGTCAAAGAGGTCTTGTTCTATCTTGCCCTTTGTCCATGCTTACAAACTTATTTCAGAGTTCTCGATAGCTCAAGATATGTTTTTTATGATTTCCCTTTTCATATATTGAGTTGTTTGTTTATCTTATTTGTTTTCCCAACAACTGAAATTGATTTTCTAGAGTTAGAGGTTTTTATGCTTCTATGTATCTCCGGATTGTTTATCTTTCATATGTATCAGTTTGAGTTTTATTCATAGAGATTTATGGTTTGCCCTACCTCATGAATACCTACTTTAAATCTATATATGTTTAAAATCCCTTTTTCTTTCACAAACTTAATGTTCATTTCACTTCACTTTCACCCAAAGAATCCATTTACCTTGACTAAATCAGCCCTGCAGTAATACCTTGTCCACCATTTAGACAGTCTTGACTTTATCTGACCCCATAACCCTATTGATTTGATGAACTCTCTTTATATTTGTCCTTTTTGATCAGTTTACCTCAAAAACCCAAAAAAAAACCAAAATATACTTAACATCTAGCCTAAAATCACACATACAAAGCAAACAAGTTCACATCCTTCGCATAATAGAGAAAGCCCTCTCTGAGTCCAAGAAGGCTAGTTCCTAGGACTCCAAAGCTTGGTCTGATGTTACCCTGTCATTTGGTTTACCAATCTGCCAAATTACGGGACACTAATAGATTATATGGATGAGCTCGACATGAATAGATAGGATAAGGATATACATGGTTTTAGGGGACAATTTAGATGATTTTGTTTCATATTTTCTCTATTTAAGCCTAAGACATTGAAGGCATTCATATGTAGAATTTGTATAACTTAACTTTGATATTTCTGAAACTTTGGGAGCTAATTGAAGGACCTGTTCTATTTCATCATCTATTTTTCTATATGGGGAATGCCTGAATTAGTTTCAGTAGCTAAAATTACTCACAATGTGCGAGGCAAGGGTGGAGGGCCCCCATACCGAGCTAAGTGCACTTTCTGGTTAATTTAGTTGCAATTTCCTGAACTAGTTTTGTTTTATGCTTAATCTGTTAATTAGATGTATGATGATGTGTTATGATTGCTGATGAATCTAATTCTAATTTCTATTTTTCATATGAAGGGTCAATCCAGTGTTTAAGTTAAACATTCCTTCTTTCTAATCAAGAACTAGAACTAGAATTCATCTTTCGTGCTTTTAAGTGATTTTATAAAGTTCTTGTTTTCTAACAATGGCATTAATGATGAATGAATATGTAATGAAGGATAGCTAGGATCTCCTTATTTAGGAGCTGCTTCAATTATTCTATCATGCATATTGATCTATTGTTCATTAGTGTTTTTTTATTTCTAATTCATGAAGTAGTATTGTAAGAGAATGACAAACAAGTTCCCCTAAGTTAGTAGCTTCTTTCGTTGCTTATTACATAATTGAATTAGAAATTATTCAGTTAAGATTTATATTTGTAATATTCATTTCCTTATTATTAATAATTCATCTTCTAAACTTGACTACAGCTAAAATCCATATATCTTAGAGATGCTTCTAAGTTCTACAAGCCCAAATTGATAATAAAATACTTGTGTTTGTTTACCCAGTAAACAACCCAACAGCCTTGGTCCAACTTCAAGGATATAAAATGAGAATATCTAGGCCTAACACAAGTTGATATAGAGGTTAGAAAACCCTGAACAAGGCTTACGGAAAACCTTAACAGTCACAGAAAAAATCCCGAAAAAAGTTGCAGCTCGCAAGTACTGACCTCTAAGCCAGGAAAATCGCAGTTTCTAGGCTGATAGCTGTGAGCTGAAGTAGAAATCACAGGCTTTGGTCCAAAAATTTTGAGTTACAAATCTTATATCCTTGGGTGGTAGGTTGTGGAAAAAGTTTTCGTCGCTGGTGCAATTGATACCTGTTTCCTGCAGAAAACACCCAAAAATAGACGGAAGTTAGAATTTTTACTATTTTAGGGCATAAAAGGTAAAAAAAAACATCAAGAGACTAAAATTAGCTAAATAAAAACCCTAGTTATTGAATTTTTTGGTCACGTGGAAATCTAAATTACAATAGTGGTGTCGCCATTTGTTAGCGACAAAGTTGTATTTAAAACCCTTGTGGAGTCACCATTTGTTAGTGTAAATTCTTAACACAAGTGTACGAAAAGAGTTCACTTTATCTATGTGTGACAAACATACCTAACAATAAATATGATTACTTAACTTCCTTAGATCTACAATAGACAGTCGAAACAAATGCAAAAAAAACCCAGATATGTGGAGTAAAAGGAGTTAAATAGTAAAACGAAATAAGAGTTGCTCCAAATATCCAATGGACAAGAAAAGACATATAAATAATATATATGTGTTAACACATGGGAAGAGGAAAAATAATTTTGTTACCAGTCTCCCTCAATGGGATGGGTTCTTATTTGTCCTCAACGCTTCAGATCGAGAAGTTTCTCTCTCTCAATGGTGTAGAAAACTCAAGACGTGTTGAACTTTATGGGAGCTCAAGAAGAAAGAAAATAGTAGCAGTAATGAGAATGATCAAAGCACGACAATGAAAGTGATCAAAGTGAATAATGAATGGAAACGCCTCCTATTTATAACAAAATATTCAGTTATCCTCGATAATGGTGCATAATACAATATTATTAACCAAGATCTAAATCTAACTGCTTGGAATATTTTATTATATTTTGTTGGAGGGAAAAGGAATTTAAATTGGTTATATCCCTTTATTTAGAAATAATAAACAATTAAATGATTTACTTATCATTTCAAGAATGGGTTTAAGGAATATTCTAACAAATAATGATTTGTTTAATTATTTATAGGTGATTTAGTCAAATTTAACAAGGAATAATAACTAAATAATAATTTAATTAATTATTTCTAGACAAACATAAGATAAATAATGATTTATCTAATTATTTCTCGTAATTGGGTTAAATATGACTAGGAATATTATTTAAACAGTTGTTTAATTAATTATTCCTAGAGGAAAATCAAATAAATAATGATTTATTTAATTATTCCTCATGGGATTTCCTATTTGAACCAGAAATAACTTAATAAAATATGGTTTATTAAATTATTTATTATAGTGAAAGAAAAATTTACTGTGGTAAAATTGGTATTACATGGTGTACTTCGAGCCATATAAATGTAAATGGTTAGATGGCCAAAAACTGGTGTAACAGCGGAAGAAAAGAAAGACGAGGGAGAAGGAAATCATTTCATTGCTCGAAGTGGCCCTTGAGAAACATAGGAATGCGAGGATGGATAACGTTTCCCAGATCCTTCATCAATTACCCACTAGCGACCCATCTACATCTAGCATCCACTCTAGAGGCACCACTCCTTTTACGATACAAGTTAATTTTGACATTCCCATATTTGAAGGCTAAATAGATGTAGACTTCATAGATTGATGGTTAAATCTATTGGAAGTATATTTTTCAGTTCATGACTTTTCCAATCAGGAAAAATTACTTTTTCCCTCCTCAAAGTCGCTCCCCATGTCAAGGACTAGTGGGAAACCTACTGTAATAAAACAGATGAGAGGGAGTCCTCACTTTTTTTAGCTGCACCCACTTGGAATTCTCTCTAAGACGCCATCAAGGAACAATATTACCCCTTCGGGAGCTATGAATCTAAATACATAAAGTGGATCACGTTGAGACAGGAAAGGAACCAATATGTGTTGGAGTTCACAGATGGATTTCACGCCCTTCGCACAAAGTTGGGTATCAAATATTTTGAGTGGAATTTGGTACTCAAGTACTGCAGACTTTTACATCAATACATCTAGGATGAAATGGAGTTTCTAGACATCTCATCACTCAGTTTCGCCTATCGATATTTTTTCAATATAGAGAAGAATTTTAAATAGAAGAAGCAATACTTTGGATCTGTGAATTTGAAGCAGGGGAATGGCGCCCCCAAACTGCAGAAAAAAAAGGACAAATCCAAGGCGGGGTAACCCAAGACAACCCATCGAAGCTGCAAGCAAAGAACAACATCACAAAGGCAAATAAGGGCACGAGAAAGTGATCTGAGTTCCATAAGATCCCCACTCACAACAAGAGTGAGTGTTGAGCCAAGCAGTCACTGGTGGTCAAGATAAAGGCTTCTGAATCATATGCATGTTCTGACTCTGAGTTAGAGCCCGATAATGGGAATGATAGAGTGAAGAAAATTATTGATGTGCAGCCCAGTTCCACTGTTGCCACAACCAAGATCCAGAAATATGAGTCTGAAGATCCAAAGGACGGGGAGTGCCTCTTCCCCTCATAGATGTGGGTAAAGGGTTCCTATTATAGTTCATTTTCAATGGTGGGAGAAAAAATAAATTCGTTTCAATAGAGGTCGTGAAGTGGCTGAGCCAACCAACCATAGCACTTGCACAACCATACACCATCGAGTGGCTTCAGCAAGGATGAGATCTCCGCATCAGCCAACAGTGTTGTCTCACCTACAACATCAATCCCTTCACATATGAGGTATTATGTGATGTTACTCCTCTTGAATTTTGTGATGTATTATTAGGCCAACAATATTTTTGGAAGCCGCATGATGCATATGAATCTAATCCTCGCACTTTTGTTATTACTTTAGGAAATAAGTTTCACAGGATCCCAAAGGTATCACTGCCTACCGCCATCTCTTTGATCACTGTGAAGCAATGTAGTAAGATCATTTCCCAGACTGGGAATTTTTTTTTCCTTATGATTCACCCTCAAGGAAAGAATAATATTTTTTCCATGACCTCCAAACATGGCTATGTCTCATGGAAAAAATAGATGTACAAGGTCATGGAGGAGTACATGGACATCATCACATCACCTGTAGGGGTACCTCCACACTATCAAGTCAAGCACCCCATCAATCTGACTCTGGGTGTGTCTTTACCCAATGTACCAATCTATCGATGCGCTATTTTGGATAAAAATGAAATAAATATGTAGATTCAAGAGTCATTGCTGAGATGGGAAATCAACCCATGTTCATCACCCTATGGGAGCCCAATCGTGTTGGTGCAGAAGAAGGACGAGACTTGGAGACTCTGTATTGACTATCCGGTGCTGAACAAGATCATTGTCTGGAATAGGTATCTGATCTGATGGATTGATGACCTTTTGGAAAAGCTTAAGGGGGCCAAATATTTCAATAATATTGACTTGAATTTCAGTTATCACCAGGTACCAATCGAACTATCTAATGTGTGGAAGACTGCCTTCAAACCCAAGGAGGGCCTTTTTAAATGGTTGTTCATGCCTTTTGGGTTGATGAATGCCCCCGCAACCTTCATGAGGTTGATGGAAGACATATTGTGAACCTTTATAAACTCATTCATGGTGGTGTGTTTTGATAACATCATGATCTTCAACCAAAGTTGGGAAGAGAACCTCCACCACATTTGATAGGTCCTTCAAACATTGCGGCAACACAAGTTGTATGCCAATTTGGATAAATGCTCTTTTGGCATGACCCAGGTTCGATATCTGGGGTACATCATTAATGAGCATGGAGTGCATTTGGACCCAAGAAATACACAGGTCATTTGGGATTTTCCAACCCCAACCACTCTAGCATAGCTCTACAACTTTCTAGGTCTTTCCAACTTCTACCGCAGGCTCATGTTGGGGTTCTCTCATATCACTTGGCCTTTAAGTCAAGTCCGCAAGGGAGGAGTGAAATCAAAGCTATTTTGGTACAAATCCAAATAGAATGCATTTGCCAATTTGAATCATCACCTATGCTCTGCACCAGTGCTAACATTTCCACACCTGCAACAACCATTTTAGATTGATATAGATGCCTCTGACTATGCTATTGGTAAACTTCTTACTTAGTCCGAGCATCCAATGGTATATTATAGTGAGATAATTTCAGACATAGTCTGAAAGTATCCCACTTATGAAAAATAGATGTATTCCATTGTGCAGGCATGCCGACAATGGAAGCACTACATTCTGGGAAAGGAAACAGCCATACACATAGACCACCAACCCCTGCAGTTCATACTGACATAAGGGAAGTTGCATAATGATCACCATCAGAAATGATCGACATACCTACAAGACTTCCATTTGTAAATTAAGTATAATAATGGAAACACTAACAATTTTGTAGAATGCCTCAGTCGACCACTGATCGTGGCACTAACCACTGTGCTCGACTCTTGTGGGTAGGAAACTTCGAGGTGGCCGCATCTTTACAAGAGAAATCCAAAATTTGGCAACACATAACATAAGCTCCTGGAAGGCAGGAAAGTTACAAATTTTCACCTCGAGGATGAATTTTTATGCCACCTGGGACACCTCTGTGTTCCTTCAAGTGAGCATTACAAGATGAATTAGGAAGCGCACTACAGTCAGGTCGCTGGACATTTCAGGGTAGAGAAAATAGTGGCAGTGTTACAGAAGTATATCTATTGGTTGAACCTTCGACATGATGTTGGGAAGTACATCATATCCTACACTTCCTATGCCATTTCCAAACTTTCCATCAAGAATAAATGCCTATATATTATAGTTCCTACTCTCAGTCTACCTTAAGAATCCATCTCCATGGATTACATGTCACGACCTTCCTTCTACTAAGCATGGCAACAACTACATTTTTGTGGTCATAGACAGATTATCTAAGATGGCCATTCTGGCAGCTTGTGAGAAGAGTATCATAGCAGAAACCACTTCTAAGATATTCTTCGATCGAGTGTGGATATACTTTCGGATCTCATAGTCCATTATCTCATTACGGGACAGTAGTTTCGTAGGTACATTTTGGTCAAGTCTCTGGTCGATTTTGGATACCAGGATCACTAAGTCCACAGCTTTCCACCCCCAAAATAATCTCCAAACAGAGGTCATTAACCAGATGATCATACATATTCTACACGTGTACAAATCAAAGAATCCACGCACATGGGATGAAAGCCTCCCCTATGTCCATCACAGCTACAACCGACCTCTCCATAGCTCAACTGCACACAACCCCTTTCAGGTGGGGTTTGGTTTCCAGCCACTATGTCCCATTGATGTGGCCATACCATTTGTAGCTACTCAAGAAGATTCAACTCATATGCAGTCTAAAGCAAATAGGGTGAATAGATTCATTGAGCATATTCAACATATCCACTAGCAGTTCCATGACATATTGGAAATATTCAGTGCTAATTTCAAGCAACAACATGATTACCATTGGGTGCCACACAAGTTCCAGGTGGGTGACAAATTTTGGCTACATTTTCAAAATGAACTCCTCGCGGGGCCCCACCGCAAGCTTCTCCCACTCTAATATCGGTCATACACCATCACCAAGGATGTAGGGGAAAATGAATTCGAGCTTAGCATTCCACCATTCCTTGGTCTGCACACAATGTTCAATGTGGACCACCTTTAACCATACTTTCCGCCATTACTGGACACATCATACATTGCATAACATCTCACACAAACAAGATAAACCGAGACTGCATGGAACAGGGAACAATTGATTGGATCATGGAAACATATATCATTAACACTTGTTAGTAGAAGATCCAACTCTATTGGGTTTTCAAATCTAGCCAACTCCTGCACCAGGGCAAGTGGCTCACCCAAGATCAAGTTTAGCAGAAGTTCCCCATCTCATGGAGGCACTCAATTCAATGGGGACCATTTCTTCCTAAGGGGAGAGGATTGATCCAAGTGGATATTGGTGGCCACCTACCTATTACTCTTGGACGCCCACCATTGTTTCTTTCAATTTTTTAGTTTCCCTAATTGTAGCACGGTATACTATTTTTGGCATTTTTCGAGTCCTGATCTTCCAGAGTCGTTTTAAGGCCTTAAACGACGTGTTTTTGGAAAATAAGTAAACATGAGGTTTTCATTGATGTTTTCAATAGAAATTTTTATTCCTCGGATATATATTTCTAACGAGGTGTTGCGCACGTCAAACGGAGATCGTATACCAAAGTTACGACCACATGAAGTTGATGTACCAATGTGGTCCCAATTTACCCCAATGGGGCCCACAATTTTCGCAATTCATCTCCTAGGGTTAGGTTTTGGGATGTTTAGGGTATTACATCGTTTATCAATAATAAATAGGCCTTTGAACCTCATTATAACATATTTCAAAGGCTTGTAGCCACCACATCTCTTCTCATATATAAGCTACCATCGCCTAAGCTAGTTTATTTTCATTTTGTATGTAAGCATATTTTTTGTTCTTTGATATTAATGAAATGAGGTTTTCTTTCTACTGAATATGTATGTTTTTGTTTATATATGTATTATATTGTGCTCCTGCATAAGTCTAGATCAATATGTTCTTCAACGTCAAATGGGTTTCTTATATGCATTGTCCTTCATTCCCATTCCAACTTTTCCTTGCCTAGTTAAGGCTTGAACTTTACTCGAAAGCCATACCTACATGATGATTCTAATATTTTATACATAATCCCAAACCTCTTCTCCACTTGTTCCATCTTACTCAAAAATTTTCTACTAAGGTGTGCCCCTTTCCTCAATGGCTTGAACTATCAAATTTTTTATTACCCAGATTAACTTTATGGTTTTAAATAATTTGGTGCCCCTGGCTCTTGATAACTTGGGATCGTACACCCATCCTTTAAGTTCTTCAATTTGTCCCCTAGTCTTGGTATTTTTCTTCCGATTGATGAGAACTTCAATCTTATCTATTTTTTTCTTGATTTCAAGAGTGAAGTTAGAGTAATAGAATTTTTTTCCTTTGCAAGCTTCCTTTTGTTTCCTAGTTGGATGCTTTTGTTTTTTATTTGGGTTATAAACCCTAGAATTTATTTTCCTTTTACCTTTGGTGTCATATTTAGTAAAATCCAATTAGTTTCCCATTACCTTGTTTTTCATGCCTCTTTTCATTCCTATACAAATTTTATGTGCACCATAAGTGTACTACATACTTATCCCCTCAGTAGACAAGCTTAGCACCCACAAAGAGATTTTCCAATTGAACTCAAGAATAATGCAAATAATAGGAACTTTGAATCACTTGTCCACATGTTAATTATTGATAGAGTGAGGAATAAAATATGGAAATTTGTAGGAGTTACCATAGTGACAGCCACACACCCAAGTCTCCCAATATGTTGGGCCAGAATTTTGCAAACCAATGATATGTAGAATTCATAGACTAAAACATATTAAAATAACAAAAAAAACCAACCAAATTGTAAGACTAACGAAGTGAGCTAACCTCCATCACTAGCTTCCTACTCCTAAATTGATATCATTAGAGCTTGAAACATTTGGGTTAATCAAATTATCATCCAATCTTGTCTTTATACCCTTGATACTAACTTTGAGGTTGAATGGTTCAGTTCTAGCTAAAATTTCATTTTGTTACAAAACTCTACAACCCTCAAGGTTATAACCACCCTTTGAGAAACATGAATGAGTAATTAATTTTCCTTGTACTTTCCCAACACCTCTTCTTCATCCATGTTTTATGTAAAGGTGTTATGACCAATGTCCTCTCTAGACCACATCGAAGTTGTTTCATTCATCAAATATGACACCCTATAGAGGAATTAGTGGATGCCATTTTAATAAGCTATTGAGGAAGAATTTTTTTACTTGTTTATTACATAATAGTCCTCTAAAATGTTGTCATGTATCTTGCCCAACTTTTCAATTACTCTAATTTGATTAACTAACACTACAAGGAAAAGACCCTCTAGAGGACGTTTTTGAGGAACCCCTTATAAAAATAGCCAAGATATCCATTTGTACCGGAGGTCTCTAGAGGAGGTTGGTGGGTGGAGGTTTTTGCGGATATTTTTGTCTAGTGTGTTTCTCATCCTAAATTGCACTGGTGCGTTTAACTCACAACACACGGGTGCATACTAAAAATTGGTAAACTGAGACATCGTGCTCTCCATACAAACCCGCCCAGTGTGTCTCATTACTGTAGCGCACCAGTGCATTACTCAGAAACAGGCCAGGTGCATCTTAAAAACTCATGCTCAAACATAAACAAGCCCTGTGCGCTAGGCAGAAACCACTCGACGCGCCTCAGAAATTTGTGCACCAAAGCAAGGTTAAATAATAAAAAATTACCGGGTGAAAAATTCGGATTTTCACTTCTTCAATGCTCTCGGGCTCTCAAGGACCAGTGCGAATTTCCCTTGTGAGAGGTGCCCTACCATCAGTGCTCCCATTGCATGCATTGTTGTTGTCCATTGCCCACCTTGTGGAGTTCAAATTTTGGAAAACGGTGGGAAAATTTGTTTTTTCAAATTATTCAGCGAATATGCCTCCTCTACGCCCAAATGTATAGGTATTTTACTTTTTTCTCAATAATTAAACGTTTCAATGGATTAGATTTCTCAAAAAACTTAACTTTTACCATTAAAAAAAAAAAAAACTTGTGTGGTGCGCTCGAGCTGTTCAGCTCGCACCATTCCTGATGTTGCCTATAAATTTACAGGCTACATCGCGAACAGTGCTAATGGAAACTGCACTGGGTTTTGGTGCAATACCAAAAATGCGCACTGTGCTTTTTTTAAAAACGTAATATGGCAGTGCAGTCATTTAAACGACTGCACCATTGACTATGTACCAGTGTCGGGAGGGTAGTGTGCTCACCAAACTATGCGCCCCGGGGCAGATATTTTGGTCAATGCACCACCCTCCTGAAATCAGTACATAGTCAACAGTGCGGTCATTTAAACGACCGCACCATTCACCATGTACTGATGTCAGGAGGGCGGTGTGATCACTAAACTATCTGCCCTGAGGTGCATATTTTGGTCACCGCACCACCCTCCTCACATCAGAACATAGTCAACGGTGCGGTCTTTTACAGGACCGCACCGTTGACCATGTAATAATGTCAGTAGGATTGTGCGTTGACTTAAATATCTACCACGGGGCACATAGTTTGGTCAGTGCACTGCCCTCCTGACATTGGTACATAGTCAACAGTGTGGTCATTTAAACGCCTGCACCGTTGACCATGAATTATTGTTGGGCGATGTGTTGACCAAGCTATCTACCCTAGGGTGGATAGTTTCGTCAATGCACTGCAAAAGAAAGTACATTTCATGTTTGGTGGCGCGCTGAAAATTTCCATGCACACCACAGACAGTTCGTGATAAAAACGGGCGCACCAGTACCGGTGTAATATTCCTATTTTAATAAGAATATTCGATTTCATTTTGTTTTCTTTGCTCAAAGAATAATTATGCAAAGGAGGGTTAAAACTCCTAATAAAATAATAAATGCATGCCCAATGTGAACAGAGGTAAAATCAAGGTTGTCTTGATAAAATCCACTTGTGTGTGAAATGAGATTGAGCCATTTGACTGGGTCAACAAGACCAAATCACAACACAGTCCAGATGCATTGAACCTCCTAGAGGATCAACGCATTTCTAGAAGGAGGTCCTCCATGTGAAAACGGTTAAATGAATGAAGGTGTCTTAGGGTTTTGGCAAGCTCTCATCTTATAAAAGGAAGGGAAAGCAACATGTTGAGGGGTTGATGATTTGATTTCTAAATTGTTGTCTGTTTAGACAAACAGCTTTCTTGGCTACTTAGCCTAGATTGCATTGGGATTTCCTATTTAGGAGTTCCATCTCTTCCCATTGAGGAGCTCTTGGGAGAGTTTGTATTGCTTAGTCCACTATCAGGTTGGATACCAAGCTACTACTTCCAACTATAACGCAGATCCAGTGAGGATTTGTTTGCTTTTGTAAGCTGCAGCAAGTGGAACTCTAGATCTGTTCAGATCTAGCTTGTATTGGAGCCTCTTCTCAGTGAGTGTGTCTTTTAACCTCCTGGAAGAGTGCATCCATTGTTGGAGCTTAATTTTTTGATCTTGGCATCAGGCCAAATTATTCTTCATCACCATCAGCACAGTTCCTTAAAGATACTTCATCCTTTCTACTGGCAGAGCTGCAGTGGGGTTTGTGTAGCAGCTTGAAGGAAAGATCTCAGGTGAAAGGGACCCTTCCCTTCACTGTGGTGATCCATGGATTGGCCAACCAATCCATGTAAATTTTAGATCTGATCTACTGCATATCATATGCTTCAGAAAATTCTAAATATTACTGTAGATCTATGGCTTAGATCTCACATATATTCATTGATATGCATCTTTTGCTGAGTTCCCCAAGGGGAGTGTAAAGAAGAGCCTCTTTGTCATATATATCTGTAATATATATATATTTTTATGTAAATATCTGCCCTAGATATGATATATAATGAAATACTACTTCATCCCTCTGAAAATTACGTTGTGAAGTTCTTCGGTCTTAATACATGGTGCAGCACCTCTATTTTGAGGGTTTATTCATGTTAAATCTCTGTTTTTCTCTTGTATATTGTTTTATCCATATCATTGATCCAATTTAATGATTTTTAGACCCTATTATACTTAAAATATTCAGAAAATCACGTTGTCTGTGCTTCAGTAATTTCTGCATACTCTAGGTCATGGGAAATCAGCATTTTTAAGCCATTTCGGGAGTGGGGGAACTGTTTAACTTAGCTAGAGTGATTTTTTAAAGCTGAAATTTGGTATGTGAGTCCCTCATGACCTAAGATAACATATAAAACCATCACTTTCCTCTTTTTTTATGCATATTTCTGAAAATAACCATTTTAGATCTTAAATCACTGCTTTTCCCCACTTTGGGTTGAAGGGATAGATCAATTTCCTTTCTGATGTATATGTTACTTTTAGTAGAGGGTTTATTAACACCTCCCATTTTTACTTAGCCTACTTCTACTCCAATACATTGTTTTTATATTGTTGCAGTCCCTCATTGGACATTTATCAAGCCATACTAGGTGTGGGAGGCCTGTTTGCCTCACCTATTTTGTTTTGTTTCTGATTTCCACTTGGAATTGGGTCTTAGATTACCAAATATAAGGAATCCAAGTGCTGGTCTTGGTTTTTGAAGCACACATCCCTGAAAAATGCGTTTTTTAGGCCTATTTTGTTGAGATTCCCTTTTGGGATATTACAGTGGTATCAAAGCATAGTCTTGGCTCAGCTTGTGTGTCTAAGCCCAAGAAGATCAGAATGATGAAGAATATGAGATTAATCTCATTAGTTTTTAGATCCAGAGAGAACCTCTCCAAGGAGGTCAAGAAGATTCAAGAAGAAGAAGAAGAAGGACCAGGAACTTCCTATTATCATAGAGGGAGTGAAGAGTAAGAAGAGCACTTAGAATACGAGATTATAAGTAGGTACTTGAAAAAGTACAAGTGTCACTCTAGAGCCTTCAAGGAGACTCTGACTTTTCCTCAACTCATCTAGATGAAGGAAGAGAAGAGACCTTGTAGTAAAAGGGTGATCAAGACATTTGAGGAAGAGAAGTCCCCACTATCTCTCGAGGAGATTTGCATTAGCAACTTCTTCAGGAGGAGGAAGAGAGGATATGTGCCAAAGGGAGGATCTAAAAATCCAAATCCACCTATGGAGACCATTGAGGAGGATGTGAACTTGCTTTATACCTTGCCAAGGGCAAGATCCTCATGGGATGAAGAGTCTTCTCAAAAATAAGACATGAATATTCCTCTTTCAAAGGTAGACCAAGGTCTAAGGTCTCTTATTAATGATGAGGCACTTCCCACCATTGGAGAAGAGGCTAGGGGTGACAGCGCAGTCATAACAAGGGCATCTCTAGCATTTCATGAAGAAGAAGAGAGGGTAGTTGTTCGAAGAAGAGGAGCTCATGCATTCTTGCAAGGAGTTTCAAAGAGTCTCACATATATAAATTATGCCACCATCCATGACTACCATGTGCCATCAATATCATATGGTGAGATCTTGAATAATGCATAAGGTAAAGGGGAGGGAAATTTTCATAGGGTAAGAAACATCTACCCCTCTTTATTTCAGAGAAGTGATGAACTAAGAAGGCATGGAGATCTATATAGGAAAAGTAAGGACACATCAGTCCATACATCTTTCTATCATGATCTATGCCTTGATGTCTCCTTACTTGGGAAAAGCCCACCAGGGCAACCCCTTGATGGAGGGAGCAAAGTGTTCTCTCAACCTTGCACATTGATGATACATTTGGCCAAGAGAGGCACTTTCACAGCGCTGGAGACTTTGGGTAAGCAGCATGCTTATGTCCATCAAATTTTACTTCATGATTGCATGCATTCTTTTACTTTACATGTGCGGGCCATGACTCATAAAAGGAGTGTCCTACCTTATAAAATCCATGGCCAACTATGGCCCAGAACTATTTTCACATGTGGCCACTCCCTTGATGAGCTAAGGGAGGTCTTGCAACATGATGGGTGCTTCCCTAAAGCACCAAATATACATTTCACCTTTAGCCATGGTGGGATGGTGAGGGCAGCAATTAGGTGGCATGTAAACCACTTACCACATCCAGATCTGAAGCAGGCAGGAGATGACCTGCACTGGTTTCTATTGGGTGAGTGTGGATACCACCCAAAATTTTTTATTTTCTTGTCTCAGGCCTTGAGTCTCATTGATAGGATGCATAAGAAGAAGTTGTTGTGGTTGTTAAGAAGATAGTTTGGACATCATATGAAAAATCTTATGTCCATATATTTTCCTTTGTTTGATATATATCTCATGAGCTCACATGTATGTATGCTTGAGATGTATTTCATGTATATGCAATGTTTTTGGAGGGAGGATAATTTCCCCATGATGTATAAGGGAGCTGGTTTGTGCTTGATTGATGAGACAAGTTACATGTCCATCACTGTGTTATTGCTCCATGATCTGCATTTTGATAATGCAAGGAGGCAGCAAGAGCCATTGTTGCTATGGCTATTATTGAGGGAGTATGGGAACCCCATGATGAATTCCATGTCCATACATTTTCTTATACCTATAATGGATGTACATGTATTTCTGTTTAAAACGAATATCATAATCATGTATGTATCTTGGGTTGGGGGAGAATGTAACCTTCTCATGAGTTAGTATGAGGGAGCTTGTTTATATCATGATAATGATGATGCTCTGATCTTTGTTGGGAACATGAGATCAGGGATGACACATTGGTTGAGTTTGTCCTTTGGGAATGAAATCTCCCATATTCATTCATGCTTCAAGAGGAGGATAGAAAATTGTGTGGCTGCTATATTATATCATTTTCTTACTTATGCTAGAAGCCATATGTTGGGCTTATGTCATTGGAAGAAGTCTCTCACCTGGGAGAATTTGCAACAAGACATGTGTTGTTTGAATCATAATCAGCCAACATCTATTACCCTCTACTATTTCCAAGCTTTGAAGAACCTTTTTGTAGCAAGAAGGTGGTGGGATGGCCACTTATTGTACTATGATTTGAGGCAACAAGGTGAAGGACAACACTGGTCTCAAAGGAGGGACTATTGTCACCATCCAATACATCACATGACACTTAGTCCATATTTATTTTGGAGCACATATAGTGAAGATACTCTATTCACTATATGCATGGAAGAATGGGAAAAAAGGCTCACTATGATCCATGAAGGGAATCATGAAGTCCCAATTTTCTTTTGGCTTCATGAGGATTATATTGTTGCAGCCCAAGATCATCAGCTCCATATGTATCATAAATGGAGGGAGAGACAACGTGATTTGAGTATTCTTATCTCTCATTTCCAGCCATGGAGCCCCTACACATTGCATATGGTGGGGATTGGTGACTATTTCTTTGAGCTATCAAGGATGGCTCACTTTGTTTGTATGATAGCAGGGAGATTGGAGTTTCTCATGGGGGTTGAAGTGCCCAATATTCACCCTCTCTCATATCTTGAAGCGACCAATGGAAAGAATATGATTCTTTTATGTATCTCCCATTACCTCATGATGATAGCTATTTGGTTCATCCATCAAAGGCAGACTTGAATTCTTGGGAGGAGACAGCCCCATTGGATATTTTGCAAAGTCCTTGTGAGCTGCTTGAGGACAAGCAACATTTTGGAGGGGAGGACTGTAATATTCCTATTTTAATAGGAATATTCGATTTCATTTTTTTTCTTTCTTTAGAGAATAATTACGTAAAGGAGGGTTAAAACTCCTAATAAAATAATAAATACATGCCCAATGTAAACAGAGGTAAAATCAGGGTTGTCTTGATAAAATCCACTTGTGTGTGAAACAAGATTGAGCCATTTGACTGGGTCAACAAGGCCAAATCACAACATAGTCCAGATGCATTGAACCTCTTGGAGGATTAGCGCAGTTCTAGAAGGAGGTCCTCCATGTGAAAAAAGTTAAATGAATGAAGGTGGTTTAGGGTTTTGGCAAGCTCTCATATTATAAAAGGAAGGGAAGGAAACATGTTGAGGGGTTGATGATTTGATTTCTAAATTTTTGTTTGTTTAGAAAAACAGCTTTCTTGGCTACTTAGCCTAGATTGCATTGGGATTTCTTGTTTAGGAGTTCCATCTCTTCCCATTGAGGAGCTCTTGGGAGAGCTTGTATTGCTTATTCCACTATCAGGTTGGAGACCAAGCTACTACTTCCAACTGCAACACAGATCCAGTGAGGGTTTTTTTTCTTTTGTAAGCTGTAGCAAGTGGAACTCTAGATTCGTTCAGATCTAGCTTGTATTGGAGCCTCTTCTCAGTGAGTGTGGTTTTTAACCTCCTGGAAGAGTACATCCATTGTTAGAGCTTCATTTTTTGATCTTAGCATCAAGACAAATTATTCTTCATCACCATCAGTGCAGTTCCTTGAAGATACTGCGTCCTCTCTGTTGGCAGAGTTGCAGTGGGGTTTGTGTAGCAGCTTGAAGGAAATATCTCTAGTGAAAGGGACCCTTCCCTTCACTGTGGTGATCCATGGATTGGCCAACCAATTCATTTCCATTTCAGATATGATCTGTTGTGTATCATATTCTTCAGAAATTTCTGAATATTACGGCAGATGTGTGGCTTAGATCTCATATCTATTCATTGATATCCATCTTTTGCTGAGATCCCCAAGGGGAGTGTAAATAAGAGCCTCTTTGGCATATAGATTTGTAATAGATCCATATTTTTATGTGAATATCTGCCATAGATCTGTGATATAATTAAATACTACTTCAGCCCTCTGAAAATTACGCTGTGAAGTTCTTCAGTCTTAATACATGGTGCAGCACCTCTATTTTGAGGGTTTATTCATGTTAAATCTTTGTTTTTCTCTTGTATATTGTTTGATCCATATCCTTGATCCAATTTAGTTATTTTCATACCCTATTATAGTTAACGCCTTTATAAAATCATGATTTCTGTGCTTCAGTAATTGCTGCATACTCTAGGTCATGGGAAATCAGCATTTTTAAGCCATTTTGGCAGTGGGGGAACTGTTTAACTTAGCTAGAGTGATTTGTTTAAGATGAAATTTGGTATGCGAGTCCCTCATGACCTAATATAACATATTAAACCGTCACTTTCCTCTTTTTTTACGCATATTTCTGAAAATAACCATTTTAGGGCTTAAATCACTGCTTTTCCCCACTTTGGGTTGAAGGGATAGATAAATTTCCTTGCTGATGTATATATTAATGTTAGTATAGGGTTTATTAACACCTCCCATGTGTTATTACTCTGATGCTACTCCAATACAGTGTTTTTATATTGCTGCAATCCCTCATTGGACATTTATCAAGCCATACTAGGTGTGGGAGGCCTGTTTGCCTCACCTAGTTTGTTTTGTTTCTGATATCCTCTTGGAATTGCATCTTATATTAAAATATATAATGAATCCAAGGGCTTATATTGGTTTTTGAAACACACATCCCTGAAAAATGCGTTTTTCAAGCATGTTTTGCTGAGTAGTCCCTTTTGGGATATTACAACTGGTGCATGACTGTTTTTTGGGGTGCACCGACTATTTTTTTTCAAAAAAAAAAAAAATTATATATATATATATATATATATATATACATGTCTCATTTAATAAAAGAAAAAAGATGTAATATTTGAAACATTCAATGACATAAAAGGAGAGAACAAAGGAAAAAACAACAACATATGGAAGACCAGGATAATGTGGTTCGCCTGTGGGAGGCACAAGAGAGGGAGAGACTTATGAACCCTCTCCCTATTATGGCAGCCACGCAATTGCTCCTAAGGGAGGTAGGTCTCCTCAATTTCTATGAGGAGGCTACATCCCTAAAGGGCCATAATGGGTTATTGGCACATCTCATCTTTAGGCGGGATGCCCTCCAACAGGCTTTATGGGTTGGTCCTAACCAGTGGTACATGCCCATTGAGGAGGACATATATTTTATTACCAGTCTATATAGGAGAGGGCAGTATTTTCCCCAGTTCCTAGAGGTCCCCATTGGCTATGAAGCAAGGATTCAGTTGGTGTACTCCCATAGATACATTAATGACTATATACTTTCTCATACATATTTTAAGGCGTCCGATGGTCAGTTACGTATTGCTTCATTTGGTGCAGAAGAGGTGAGGTGCCTCTCACTACTACTGACGACCATTGCACACCATACCCGTGATGGGAAATGCATTACTTTCCCGCTTTTATTTTATGTTGATTCTTTATTATAGGCGCCATGACTTGTGAGGTGGTCTACAATTTTTTGTGGTAGTTTTGTACAGCATTAGATAGATGTCATGCTCAGACACGTGGGAGGTTGACCTTCCATTTTTATTCAAAGTTATTTTGTTTATTTTTTGATAGCTTTCCACAGATGAGACCTAAATTTTTTCAGTAGCCTCGTAGGTCAATGTTGCACGTATGGATGGAAATGTGGCGCCAGATGATGCCGAAGAGGGGTGAGTCTCAGTTTTTCGCCAGGATATCTCCTGATGCACTGGAGTTGCGTTCCAGTTTTGTTTATCACTCCTTCATTCTGGTGCCATTTCTGTACACTGGTTTGGATTGGCAGGGGTGTACCAACATCCTCTTCACACAGGATGAGTCACCAAATGAGAGAGGTAATATTAGTGTTTTCTTTAAATTTATTCTGACACGTTCTTTAACTTGTTTTATTAAATTTTTTAATAAATTTATCTAATTATTTTTGTGTACTTATATATATTTTGTATATATTGGGTCATTCGTTGGTGATGAGATTCCACCACCACCGAATTATCCAAGTGTAGATCTTGCTGATAAGGAGATGGCAGAAGTAGAGGATCAGGGTTGTGACAGACTTGATCCAGCTTATCAGGCACAGATACTGGCAGGTGTGAGGCGTAGGCCTAACACTCGATATAGGATGGATTTGGGAGACCAAATCTATCGACTCCTAGTTGAGGAGGGAGTCAAAATGGTTACTATAAGAGAGATACACGTTGATGATAGGCTGACAAAGATATGGAGAGTCATGCCCCATGCTATTTTGACCCTCATGTGGCATATCATTGGAGCTGTTAGTCCTCCATAATTTTGACTATCTGTAGATGACTATAGGTTGGTTCTATATTTCTAAAAACAAAATTCCCTAAACATTGTGAGTTTCATAAATCTCACTACCTTCATTATCCTCGTAGAAAATTTTTCACTATTCTATCATTTTTCTATTTTAGGGTCACCTTGTAACTCCTATAGACTCCTTATGGCTTGTGCCTCTCATTCCCATCCTTTTTTCTACCCATAACCTCATTAATCTATTTTTTCCCTTACCTATAACTCTGTTGTCCATCTAAGGCTTTCCTATAGCCAACTCATTTCCCATGATTCCCATATTCCTCAAGCATTGATGGTCTCAAAACTATCTCTGTAGGCTCTTTAGATAAATCAAATACATTGGATTTTGGATCTTCATACACCATTGTGTCGATACTCTATTTTTACACTTGAAGCCTCCAAACTGGCTTTCAGTCAAAGATCATGGTCAAAAACCCCCCACTACGTCAATTAGGGTTTTACATGGTTGAAGGTCATCATTTCCCAAGAAGAATATCATTCATTTCCAAGGTCTACACATGAGGTAATGGACAAGCTTGACACTTTTGTAGAAGTGTTAAGAGGTCAATAACCAGAAGAAATTGATAAGGTAAGTGGTTTGTGCCTAAAGGATGACATCTTGCAAAAAATGAGAGAACAAAACACTTGGCCTTGTAGGAGAATTAGCGTTTTGATCTTGAAGTTCCATAAATATACCAAGACACTTATAAATTGCAGAAATGGGAGCAGAGGAAGATTTAGAAGCTATTGGTGTGTGCAATCATTCCAAATTTTTCCAAAGAGACTCAAGAAAAACTTGCAGGGCAAAGATGAAAGAGTATAAATGAGAAAGATAAAGACAAGGTTTTCAGTCACTTGCCAAGCATAAGAGGATTTAAAACTCCATGGTGCAGACAGAAGAAGGTTTTGAAAATACTACTGTGAGAAAACCTCTCAAAGGTATTTAAAAGGTTGTCATGCCTAAATGAGCAAAAGAGGTAAGTTCAACTCCATGTTGCAAGCAAAAAATGATCAAAAAAGTAAAGTTGTTGTTGTGTGAAATCATCACATAGGTGTTAAAAGCAACATATCATGCCTCCTTGACCAAAATAAAGATCAAAATTCATCACTTCATCAACCTGAAGGCAATGGCATAAAGAGATGTCAGTAAAAGAGAAAAAAGGCTTAAAAGCTCAGAAAATAGTTTATCAAAGGTTAAAAATCAATTCACAAGCCCATAGAATTCATTACACACTTCTCATCAATCATGGTTCACTTGTAGAGAGTTGAAGTTTTCAAAGAAAGAATAAATTCGAGTTTTTAAGTCAAACTGGGAAAAATTTTGTGGCATTGCACATTCAGGATCAGTCGCTACGCGTTTAGAGGAATTCCCTGTGCAAATTTTCACTGCGTTGCGCATTCAGAGGCAAGCGATGTGTGTTCATAGGCACGCTACTCATTCACCTAGGAAGCCTGACAGGCCCATTCAGAGGCATTCTAGCAAGTGGTACACGTCGAGCAGGGAAGCCCGACAGGCCCGAAACGTGTGCAGGAATTGCGCGTTCATAGCCCGACAGGCCCGAATCTACGTTCAGGAACTGGGCTTTCGCTTGAAGCTCCTCCTTCATTTGAAAATGCCAAAAAACCTAAAAAAATATCTCCCAACTACCATCAAAGGGTTTTCAAGAGCATTTATATGACTGGTAGGTGAATTTCATGCTTTTTCCTCCAGTGAATTTTGATGGTTTGAAGTTAAGAGAAATTGTGCAAACCCTAAAGGAGTGAAAACCCTAAATCCTCATGCTAAGTTACTGTAAAATAATAATTATAAAAATTAATTTATTTTTTTCCTTGAGTTCTAGCTCTCCCTCACAGTCATACACTTACACCTTCATTCATCCCTCTCACTCACTTGCAAAAGTTGCATTTCACCATCATTCCAATTCACTTCTCATATGAGCTTCACAAAAAGAGATAGGGTTTGCTATGGAAAAGAGGCATAAGGGAAGAATATCCATATGCTAGGTCATATCAGAAATCATGAAGCCATACCAACTCATAAATATCATGCCTCCAACAGTTTCTAAGAAGCCATTCCAAAGAACAAATCGTTTGCTACACTTAGGGCCAGTTTTTCTTCAAACTACATTTATTACCAAATAGAGGTGAATTTGAAAAACATGAGAGAGGTTTTTTTCTATGATATTTCAAAAACAAAAAACCCCCTTCCTATTTTACACAGGTGTCATGGTTTAAAGCAATGTCAAAATTACAGGTGTCACGGGAGAATTGCTACACTTCTGGAGTGGCCTTGTGAAAATACATTGTTTTCATATATGGAGTGTCCAAATGACTTACTTAATGTGTTAAATAAAAACCATACTCGAAGAGCTTTCCAATGAGCTATCATGAGCTCCATTTGGAGTTGAGGAAGGCCTCCAAACGTTGTATGCATTTTTGCACCATAATTCAGCACTTTTTGACCAGTCTTGGAAGAATCAACGTTTGACAAGTCAAATCAACTCCAATAAGAGAGAAAAAGGTATATTTGGAACGTAGACTAGAAGATATTTCAAATGAGATATCATGAGCTCAATTTGGAGTTAAGGAAGGCCTCTAAAAGTTGTCTGCACCAGCACTCTGCATTTTTGCACCATCATTTAGAACTTTTTGACTAGTCTTGGGAGAATCAACTTTTGACAAGTCAAATCAACTCTAATTGGAGAAAAAATTGTATATTTGGAAATCATATAGGATAATATTTCTAACAAGCTTTCATGGACTCAATTTGGACATTAGGAAGGCCTCCAAATTCCCTCTTCAAATTTGCGCTGCGCGTTCAGGAGTTGGCACTGCAATTTGGCAAAAGGCACTGACCTGACTTGCCCGACCTGACACCTCGTTCAGGAACTGCGCATTTGGCTAGGATGGCTTGTAAGTAATATAAACTCTCCAAATCACCTCTGATCACCTGAAAATCACTTCCAAGGATCTTCTAAGCACAATCAAGGGGTTTTTTGTGTAGTCCTAGGGTTTTGTTCAAAACAGATTGACCCTACATTTCCTTTTCTTCATTTCAAATTGACATCAGTGCAAGATGTTGCACAGAAATGTGTGACATAGTAGTTAAGGTTGTCCTTGGGTTTTTTCCTCTCACTCATATTCCTATATCCTTACACTTACTCACCCATCCATATCATTCATTTTCAAAGACTGCCATCCTCCATCCCTTCATCTCATTCTATTGTGCAGTCCTAAGGTATTTTAAGGCGATTTTTACAATATTACAAGGTAGTGGCAGTAAAAAAGAAGGCCAAAGGCGAAAGAGGAATAATCAAAATCAAAGTTAAATAAAGGAGAAGTAAAATTTCAGAAAGGCCAGTGCCAATAAGGGAAGCAATAATGATGAAGAAAACAATGATGCAAAAAGAAATGAAACAAAAACCGGTGATGATAAAGGCAAAGAGAAATGCAAATATGACAATGAAGAAACAAACAATGAGGGAAATAAGGCTAATATAAATGAAGAGGAAATTAGTGATGATAGGGTAGGATAAGACAGTAAAGAACATGGCAGTGTGTCCTATTAGTCATCAGTGATTTTTACTATCTGAAGATGACTAAATGTTAGTGCTAGATTTCTAAAATCAAGATTCATGAATATTGTGAGTTTTAGAAATCTCACTGCATTCATTATCCTTAGGATATTTTTTTCATTTTTTTACTGCTCTACCATGTCATGATCAGACTACCACTCCTAGAATACCCATCATGGGCTCATGCCACTCATATTCACTATGTTTTTCCACCTTTGACCTTAGCACTCAATTTTTCCATGCCTAACCCCTCCACTTGCCACCTAGGGTCACCAACCAAATTACTCCTTCCTGTGTTTCCTAAATAGCCTCCCACTAGGTCACTAGGGTTTCATAGGTTGTAGGATTGTATTTGATTTTCTAAAACACCAATTTTATGAGCCAAAGGTTGCATCAAGTGTGAAAGAAGGGTAAGCAACTGCTTGTCCAAATTAGATTAGAAAGACCTTAAAAAAGGATTTCTTTGTCAAAGACAACATTCTACAAAAGGATAAATGTGAATCTTAAACATTTCTATAAGAATGATTGAGATAATTATCATACAAGGGAATACTATTGAAAGGTAATTTATAGGTTTTTCAAAGGTAACCATGCTTCACTACATCAAAGGGAGGAAAATACAAATATTATTAGTGTGAGGGAGATCAAGCCTTCATTTTCAGTCATAGCCCTCTAAATGGTCAAGAAGGCATAGGGTTGAGCTTCAAAATGAAGAACCAAGCTAATAATTACTTTACTGTTGAGTAACTGAGGTTGTCAAACTCCAAGGATGACAAAGGGGACAAACACAATTGTGTCATGGCACCTGCAAAAAAAAATCAGAAGTGGCTAAGAGGAGATAGCCTACATGATGGTAAAAACTATGGTGTCAGTACGAGATGGATTTATCATGCCTAGAATATCAATGAGGGAAATGAAAACTAGTTTCCTCAGTTACCCATCAAACATGAGGCAATTTAAACTCCTAGGTAAGAACATAGAGGTTTTAAAGAGGCTGCCATCATGCAAAGTGCATAAAAATTTAAGAAAGAGATTGGAAGACATGAACATGGCTAAAAGCATAGTGAATCATATAACTCCAACAGGCATCTACAAAACAAGTTTCTAGAAGCATCAATAGCCCAAAGAGAGCCAAAATCCATCATATCAGCTACTTGAAGAACAACAAAGAGAAATGGTTGAGAGGAAAGAGGTCATTTTTTTGTTTTAAGTCACCTCGTGCAAAAGGTAAAAGAATATCAGTGATAAAGTGACGAAAAATAGAAAACCTTAGCAAAAGTGGGTTTCTGATTTTAATTTATTTTTCCAAGGGTATAAAGGCATCTTATTTATCACTCAAGCTCATTTTTCATCTGCAAAAGAGGGTGAAAGGCTTTCAAAGAGAAATTTCAGAATTTTTGGAAAACTTCGGGAAAAATCTTCCCTATGTTGCATGCCTGGAAAACCCTGCTACACTCCTGGAGCCTGTCTACCTTGTGAAATACAACAAGCGTTATGCACCTGTGACCCAGTGTTGCATGTTCACCAGCGTGCAGAACCAACAAAAGTGCCCGTGCACCAGAACGCGTTTACCAGCGTGAAGACCTGACAGCCTTTGCCCACGCACAGAGCCCGTTCAACAGTGCCCGACAGGCCTGATAGCCCGTGTAGCCTCTGTCAGTGCTATACACCTACAATGCACATTCAATAGCAGCTCGACAGCTCATGCAGAGGCCTGACAGGCCCAGGTGCTATGCATAGAGCCCATTCAAGAGTGCCCGACAGGCCTGATAGCCCGTACATCCTCTGTCAGTGCTACGCACCTGTGCTACACATTCATTAGCAGCCCAACAACTCGTGCAAAGACCCGACTAGCATGGTGCTACTCTCCTGTGCTACACGTTTAGCCAAGAAGCCCTCTATGCCTGTGCAAGCTTCTAAATTCCTAAAAACTCCTCCAATTTTCGGCTTCATACCTCCTAAAGGTTTTTAAAAGAGGCATGTAGATGTCTTGCCTCCTCTCATGTTGTTTTAAAAGGTGAACTTAGAGAGAAATGTAAAAAACCCTAAAAGAAGAGAAAAAATTAGTCTCCGTGCTAACAACAATGTTGTTTAAAGGACACTCATCCATCTACATGATAAAGATCCACTAAGACTGCTTTGCTAAGAAGTTGCTCCTCTACAAAATAATATCTGCATTTGCAAATTTAACCTCCACACTACCAAGCCTTGACATTACTTTTCCTCACCCTCTCAGGTTGTTGTCATTACTAAGGTACCTTCACAGCAATTTTTGGCATATCAGTGATTTTTCATTCAAAATTTCTTGACCTTCTTATTTTTCCCAAATTTCCCTTCTTCACTCATTATTCCCCTTCACTTGCAAATAATTTCCTTTCTCATCACCATCTCACTTGCCCTCCCCATATCATTTCACAAGCAGATCTAGGGTTTTTGGGCCTTCAAGGCAAGAGTAAAGGAGCAAAATGTCAAGGGAAACTAATATTGGCAGTGATGAGGAAGGCCAAGGGCCTAGAAGACAACATAAAAAAGGTGGAAGGGTAAATATATTTGAGCCACTGAATACCAAGGAATTGATGGGCTCTCGTATGAAAGTTGCATATTTCCAAGAGGTGGGTTATTTTGACTTCTGTGAAAAGGTACAATAGGTCGATAGTCATCCTAAGTTGACCAGGCATTTCATCCTTAACCTTCATAACCATCAAGTAAACTTAGCAGGAGAAAACTTTGAGCTATCCACCAATACCATTTCTATGGCCACCAGAATACCTAGTATGGGAGAAAAGTGGCTCAAACAAGAAAATTTGGACCTGAGCCATTATCAACCCTTCTTGAAACCCAGATACCAAGCTGATTTCAAATCCATTTTTCCATTTTCACATCTATTGGAGAGATATGCGCCCTTAATGATAATCATCATGAAATACTTCACCTGTGAGGGTAAGTTTTCTAGGATTTATTCCTACCAAATAAGACTGCTCATGCACTTCACTAGGGCCAAGCTACTACATTTTCCCTATTACCTTTATAGAAGTATTGGTAAGATGCCATACATTAGGAAAAAGAGACCTCCTTCACAACAAATTCAAATTATTTTTCACCATTCTTTTATCAAGATGATTGTGTTGCATCAATTAGAGCAACAAGGTATCCCATGGGAAGTGTTCATCGCCCATGAAGTTTTCACAAATCCAGAGCCTCCTCATCAGCCAAATTTACCCTCATCATCTCATCCACCTCCTTCCACTCCTCCATCACCCCCCACTGACCATGATTCCTCATCCACACTTGAATCCTCTCCTCAAGAGAACCTCCCTCCCTCACCTTCTCCTAAAGAATCAAATCAAGAAGGGAATGATGATGAAGAGGAATAAAATTATGATTAGTAAGAGGAAGAAAATGATGATGAGGAAGAAGAGACAAATGCTGAAGAGGAAGAAAATGATGATGAGGAAGAAGAGACAAATGATGAAGAGGCAGATGATGAGGAAGAGGAAAATGACAATTAACAAGAGGCAGGTGATGATGATGAAGAAACATATAATGAAGAGGTAGAGAATGATGATGAAGAGGCAGAGGCAGATTATGAAGACAAAGGTAGTGAGAAAAATAGTGAAGAGGAAACAGATAATGGTGAAGAGGCAGATGCAGATGTTGATAAAGAGGAGGAAGAGAGTAGTGATGAAAGGAAAAGTGACAAAGAGGCCAGCATTGATAAATATGATGATAGTGAGGAAAGTGCATAAGCTAAAGGTATCATATATGAAAATGAAAATAGTGAGGAAATTATAGAGGACAGTAAAGAGGTTGAGGAAAATGAAGATGAAAATTCACAAAACATTAATGAAGACACTGATAAAGACACCTCTAATAATGACAACATAGAAAATAATAATGCCCATGATAATGTTGCAAACACATAGGAGGGTGATGAAGAAGAAACCATGATGACTAGTAGCCCTAATAATAATGACAGCAGTGACTCTATGAACCAAGAAAGCAGTCAAGAGGTTGATGACAGTGGTGAAGATCATAATAGTAATGTTAGCATGGAGAAAAATGAAAGTGACTTTCAAGAGGGTAGTCAAGAACACAATGCAGAAGACATAAATGCAAAGACCATTGATGAAAAGAAAGGCAACCTTGAGATCATCCATGGTAAGGGCATTCTAGTAGAAAAATTGGAGTTTTTCCCTTTCACATATAAAAAACGGTCAAGGCTTGTGTTTGTTGCCTCCAAAAGGAAAAAAACCATGCCATCCATCTCAGCTCAACCACTAGACAAAGGGAAACAAAAGGTAAAGGAAGAAGAATAAGATCATGAGGTTGTGAGGGAGTTTGAGATCATTCAGGTGGATAGAGATGAGGAGAATGAAGCAAGGATCACAAACTTGCTCCTCCAAAATAGGAATGCATAAATTGAAGACCTCCAAGCACATTTGGATAGGGCCAAGAGTGTGAATGATTCCCTTGACTTGGAGAAAAGACAACTAGGAGCACAAATTGCAATCTATGAAGCTAGAGCCATCAAGGCTCAGAAAGAAGCCCAAAAGGCACAGGTAAAACTAGAAGAGTTCATGGGAACTTATGAAGAGAGTGAGGATGAGGAAGGAAAATCTAGGAGGAGACCTAGAACCATGGGGTTGAAGAAGGCTTTGGCAAAGAAAAGGGAACAAGAATCAACCCTAGCAGAACAACTCCCTCTAGATGAGATTTTGGCCATGGAGATAGCACATGATTGGGAGCCTTGGTTGGAAAGAGCCAACATACACTCGGAGGCTAAATTGAAGAAAGAAAATCAAGATCTTGACCTCCAAATAAGGATGACTAAACATTATGCCCAGAGAAACCAAATTGCAAGGCCTAAACTCAAAAAGGCCCAAACCAAGATCCAAGCACTAAAAGAGGAAAAATGCCAAGCTAACCTTGGAATATTGGCACAGAATTCCCTATAGGTCTCTCAAAATCCATGAGGCACACTTCCACCAAATTTGGGAGAATTTTGACAAATTTTGATTTTTTGCTAATTTGAGGGCCAAGGGGGTAGAACCCATGGTGTTACGCTTTTTCTAAGAGAATTTTCAGGAGGAAAGTCTTACATATTTGGAATCATCGGCTCAATTATAGCATTCTCACAAATTTTCAGGTCAATTGGAGTTGTTTTGGACCTCCAAAAGGGTCAAAAACACCCTAATTTTCACCTTTCTGCCTAGTTTTTGGGATAGGTGTTGCACCTTTACCAGCCTTAGAATTTTTTCTTTTTGAATAGGTTCAAGAGGTCCAATCAAAGAAGCAATGGTATATCTGGAAATTATACTTAAAGGGCTTTCCAACGAGCCATCACGGAGCCTATTACAACATTGGTAAGGCCTCCAAAACATTACTGCAAGTTGACCCATTTTTCTTGCTCCAGTGCTACGTCGTTGACATGGAAATTTGTCCTAAAATTCAGTGTTGCACTCTTAGCAGAGGAAAAGTCAACAATGTATGCTTGGAAATTTTTAGGAGGCTTGGGAGAGCCCAAATGTCAATTTCTTTGCTAAAAATTCCCGAAAAGATATTTTGTTTTAAATATTTTGTGCCTTGGGCCTTGCAGGGTCTCAAGGACAATAGTGAGATTTTTTAGTAACCAATAGGCTTCTAGAGACTCTATTAGGTTTTTCTCCTCCTTGTTTGTTAAATAGATAATTGAGGATTCATGTTTTATGGTTGTTTTTATGACTCTTGTGAGTAATACATAGTCTTTGGAGCTTGAAGAGAAATTAGTGGTGTGGAGCTTGTGAATGGATTGTTTTGCTTATTGATGGAGAAGGTTTGCTTGCAAGATCCTGAGCTTGGTTAATGGTGAGGTGCTTCTATTCAATTATTTTTTTCTTTTGTGTCATTGTTTTTTCATCCTTTTATATTGTAGTAGGACAAAATATTTAGACTAAGAAATGTTGTTCATAGGCACCTTAGCTCTGTTTATCCTTCACTGATTATATGTTTTCCTCTGCTAGGTCAGTTTAGAGAATTCTTAGTTGCTCTCTAGACCCACCCAAGCTTGTTTATCTCATGAATGGTTTAACATAGTAGATATCATAGATGTTTTATGGTAATCCCTGCTTGTTTGATATCACTAAAACATTGTTTCGAGGTCTCTCTTTGAAGTACCATTGTTTAGGTCTGCCAAAGAGGCTATGTTTCGATCATACCCTTTGTCCATGCTTGAAAAATTGTTTCAAATATATTTATAGCTCTGATCAATGATGTCTAGGAGTTCCCTCTTCCTTGATTAAATTTATGTGTTAATATTAAATGTTTTCTAACCTGAATGTGAAATCACTAGAAGTTAAATGAGTTTCTCACATTTTATATTTCATTGGATTGTTTGTCTGAAATTATTACTTGCTTGAGTTGAATCAAAGAGTTACTGATATGCCCTGCCTATTGATTACTTCTTTATGCTAAAGAGTGTTGAAGTCCCTTCTTGTTTTAAGTATTTTACAATGGATTCTTGATTTCCCTTTTCCCTACATTGTTCACAAACTTGATGTTCATTTCCTCTCACGAAACCTTGAGAATCCATCTAACCATGCTAGATTTTCCCTGTGATGCTCCCTGATCCATTGTTGAACCTTCCATGACTTTTTGTAGATTTCATAGCCTAATGACTTGAAAATATCTCATTCCATCTATTCTACCTGATCATCTACCCAACCCAAACAGACAAACAAACCCTACACTTAACAACTAGCTAAAATCAAACCCTAAAAGAAAACAGGTTCACATCCTTTGCACAAAATAGAGAGAGCCCTCTCTGAGTCCAAGAAGGGTAGGTCCTAGGACTCCAAAGATTGGTCTGATGTTACTGTTACACAGTAATTTTTCACCATCCCTGCAATCCTCATCCCGCACATTGGAGGGCTCATTCCGTGACCTGTGAGCAAAGACATAACTTGAAAACTCCTTCATGCTATTCCCCTTAACATGTACTTTCAGTGCCCTGAAGACAACTCCTTGTGAAAAACCCTAAAAACACCTCTTTTTGCATTGGCGCGGGTAGCCAGTTCAGTACACGTGCCAATGGGGGAAATCCTTCAAATAGGGCACGCCAATTGGCGCTCTGTCGCAGAGTCGCACTCGCACCAGCCATTTTAAGGAGTGTTTTTTAAAAATAAATGGCGGAAGTTTCATCCTAACAAATTCCTGGACTGCTATCTATCTTGAGTTGGGAGGTTTGGCTACGGATTTCCATAGAGAGGAAGTGGTTTGCCACCTCTCATGGAAGCTTCCTTGATGATAGGGCCAATCCCATCATTATAGGGATCCCAACTCCCCTTCCTCCATTTATAAAAGCTTTCTCATCTCTATTGCAAGCCAGTCTTCAAGTTCCCAAATTCCCAAGAGCCTTATGATGCAAGAGCCTCCATAATTCCCTTAAGGCCAAATTCAAGCAAGGAGACTATTGTCAAGAGCTAAAGAGAGAGGTTTGTCCCATCCTTGACAGGCTTTTCGAGACGTGTTCTGCTGGAGACCCTCCAAAGGAGAATTCAGCGTCAGAACTTGGCTGTAATTTTCCTTTGATTGATTATTAATGAACGACTATTGGTTATGGTTCCACTCTTGTTGTTGTTTATGATGATGAGTTATGTCATTTCTGACTGACATATAGTTGCATCGACTAGATTTTACGCTTTCGTTTGTTTTTTTCTCACATGTGTAGGTGTCCTATCATGGATATCGTGGGGATCGTGATCTGCCAGAGCTGAGGAACGGGAGCGCTACCTCTTCTACAAGAAACAACATTGGATTCCAGGTAAGCATTGATCACTAGTTGGTCTATTTTCAATTAGGAACCTGCACCGTAGCATGAAAAATTGTTGCTAGACCCGGTCTAGGCTAGTAGGGATCACCTCTGTCCGCAGAGGGGATTTACCTCCACAAAAAATTGGCTACTCCACTGGGGAATCTAGACTCTTCTTCTTAGCCACCTGGTTACTCGAATCTAGACTTTCACCAGGCGAAGTAGAAGAGGAGGACGCAGAAACAGGCGAAGAAGGGGAGAGGCTATCTCTGCGACTATTGCGCCTAAGAAGCCTTCCGTCGATAAACCTCCCAACCCTCCGCGAAAATTCAAGTTCCCTTGCATGTTGTGCACGAGATACCATCTTCTTCGAGACTACCCTGGCATTCCCAAGGTGCCCGAAGCATGGTCCAATAGTCCCCCGCTATTGCCTTTGGCTTCCGGGAGTCAGGTTGGGGGCACATCTCCAGCTAGTGCTGGTAAAACTCTTAAGAAGCAGGGTAAGATTACCAATCCCTGTAAGTTGTGTGAAGGGCACCATGCCATTCACCTTTGTCCATATATGGATGAAGCCAAGCAAGTTTTGGACAACCTGACTGTTTCTACACCATGCCTCCCGACTGGTTATAAATGACTTTCTTTGAGTCCTCCACCAGCTGATCCTAAGATTGGTCAAGAGTCATCCTTGGTCGACCCCACTCCCTCGGAAATTCAAATTCAGGAATCCATTCCCAACCAACCATTGGTCATGGGATCGATTGAGTTGGCCCCTTCTACGGTGCACCAGGTCTTTTCCGTGGAGAGTGGATCTCACACCCCCCATGTTCTTCTGGTTTCTTCAGATTCTTTGGACTTGGAGAAAGATTCTCCTGTCCCTGCACCTCAAGAAGTGGCTCCTCCGCCTCCCATGATGGAGGTGTTAGAGGATATCCCTCCCGCTTTCAAGATGGAAGTCGTAGAGGATGCTCCTTCTTCTTCCGTAACACCAGGGGAAGACCTTCTCAGTTCGATGGTAGCCCCTCCGAGTAGTTTGATCGCTTCCTTTGATTGGAATCAATTTGCGGGATACCGCCTTCCGTCTTATGTGCCTTTCGAGATCACAGTACAAGATTTTGTTTTGGTCGTACCCAACACCATTATAGATGAAGGCGCATCTGTTAGTATTCTATCCTCAACTACTTGGAAAGCTTTTGGTTCACCACCGCTTGCGCCTGTTACGCAGAATCTGATGACATTCAACAAAAGAACTAGTCAACTGTTAGGGATCCTTCCAAGGTTACCTGTTACATTGGGAGGTAAAACCGTCCATATGGACGTGATGGTTGTTCCAGGCCCCTTGGATTTCAATCTACTCTTGGGGCATGATTACACCTATGCCATGGGAGCACTTGTCTCCTCCCTTTTTCGTGTGGTCTTTTTTCCACATGAAGGACAGATCGTGACCATTGATCAACTTTCATTCTTTGGTCCTGATGTGGCAGCTGGCCTGCCATCATCCCTTCCCAGTTTTTATCCACCCGTTGTATCTGCTCCACCGCAGGTCAACTATGTGGCTACCTACCCCGTGCCTATGCTCAATGATGATGCTGTCGTGCATCAGGTGTTGGGGGCACTGGGTCCTGACTTCCAGGATGTTTTCCTTCCATCAGGAGTGGAACTCTTGGAAGCGATGACTTCTTGTTCATTATGATGAGGTCTCCGGAGCATGGTTCTTGTCTTGTGTCAAGCTCCTTTAAAAATGAAACCAGGTCGTCGAAGCAGAGTTCATTTTCTTGTGTCAAGCTCCTTAAAAAAATGAAACAAGTTGGTCAGAGCAGAGTTCCTTGTCTTGTTTCAAGCTCCTTAAAAAATGAAACAAGGTTGTTGGAGAACAGTTCCTTGTCTTGTGTCAAGCTCCTTAAAAAATGAAACAAGCTGGTTGGAGCATGGTTCTTTTCCTGTGTCAAGCTCCTTAAAAAATGAAACAAGGTCTGTTAGAGCAGAGTTCCTTGTCTTGTGCCAAGCTCCTTAAACCATGAAACAAGGTGTCCTGAGGATAGTTATTTTAATGTGTCAACCTCGTTAAAACAATGAAACATGTTCTTGTTCAATTCGAGTCTTTGATCAGATCTCATAAAATCCCAGTCAAGTCTTTCTTGATCTCATATCTTGAACCTTCACTCCCTCCATATGTTTACTCAGGTGCATGGATTGAAGCTTGGGGGGCATGTACCTCGAATTGAGTCACCATGCTGGGGGCATGCTTAAAATTTTCAAGCATAGTTTATATTTTTTTCAAGCTTGTGTAAAAATGAAACCAACTTCAAGCAAAGTTTCCTGATTTCAAGCTTGTGTAAAAATGAAACCTTTCCCATTTTACCTCTTGTGATTTCCATTTTTATCAGCCTGTTTTTCCAAATGAGCCTTGGTTTTCTCACTCCATCGTCACTATCTGCTTGGCCGATCATATGTCTTCACTTGGTTGTCTTACCCATTCCTGAGGAACTACTGCAATGAGTGGTCTTGTTAGCCAGCCTCTTAACCTTTATTTGGTCAGATCAGTTCCACCATTACTAGAAACAATTGCTACCCTTTATACCACTCATTCCTCCAGGAGGAGTCATCTTTTAGCTCTTTTCTGACTCTCTAAACATGAAAAGATTGCCGAGTCCCTTGTCATTTCGATCTCGTTAAAGTGGACACGAAACGGCATCTACCTAGTATACGTTTACCCCTTTTCGGGCTGGGATAGATTATTTATGAAAAAGGAATACCCTAGCTTATCGCGACTAGGAGGTTTTCTCAGACATAGTTTTCTACCTTTTCGGATCTGAGGAACTATTTACAAAAAGGGATTGTTGGAGTTTACTTTTCCGCTGTCTTTTCAAACTCTCTAAACATGAAAAGACGCCGAGTTATTCCTCTGTCAGACTCGTTAAACTCTAATGACATTGGATTCAGTCGTAATGACGGTATCTGAGTTCCTCCTTCCTACGGCTCGTTAATTGTACTAGGATGGACTTATATTACAAGCATATGCTATCCCCTTCAAACTTGTTGTCAAAAATAATTGGGGTACTCGCCAGAAATGGTGGGGAAAAATGGAACCAGAATCGTTTTCGTGTCGGTAGTATGTCGCTCTTGAACATGGCACTTGTTTGCATTCGTGTTGGGTTGGGGACATCTCATCTCGTTTTTTCACTTGCCTCTGTGGGTTTGGGTGATCCTTTTTGACCTCTTATCTTCTCTTTGCCTCGTCACCATGACCTATGATCTTTTGATGTCAAATACTTCCAAATCCACTGTCGTGCCGCCAATATGTTCAAGAGAAGTTGACCTCTGCAGCTTTCAACCTTCCTTTGATACTCATCTGATCCTGATTCACAAAGACATTATGTTCCTCTATCTCATGTCGATGATGTGGGAAACATTATGGCCCACCTTCGATCAAGGTCACTTCCTGTCAAGTTCAGCTCATTATCCAAGAAGATGGTCTAGAGACTCCCTTCTGGTACCTTGGAGCCTACATGCCTCAATGGTAGGTTCTTCGCATTCGACATGAGGTTTTCATTATTGGCCTCCGATCGAGTGATTCTGCGGGTGTTCGACGTCAGCTCATTGTTCACATGCCGTAGATTGTACCTGTAGTACCTTGAGGGCCATTTTCATTATTGGTGGTTCCTCTTGTGTCTGTTAACAGCTTTCATCATTGGCTGGTAATCAGACGATGTTCTTGCATGTTCAACTTCAGCTCACTTATTCGCATGCTTGAACTTGTACTTTGTTCGGGTCGAGATGGAGTGCAAGACCCTGGATTCCTGTCTATTATAATCCAGGCTGTAATTTTGTGGATTATTATGATTATTTACATGACTTACTGATTGGATGGATGTGACCATACCTGAGTCTATTTATCGATCCTCACTAGATGGCGGTGTCCATGCCTTGGATCTGGATTATTGTATTCTCTGTTATGGATGGTTGCGCCCATACCACATATATATCATGTATCTGAGTTATCAGTTGTATTTCTCTACGTAGGTTTTCCAACGGCGGTGTTTTCAGTCGGACACATTATCGTAAATGATTTCACCCCTCTCTCTCTCTCGGGGCTCATGCTTTAGGGGGCATCTGTTACACAGTAATTTGTCACCTTCCCTGCAATCCCCATCCCGCACATTGGAGGGCTCATTCCGTGACCTGTGAGCAGATACATAACTTGAAAACTCCTTCATGCTATTCCCCTTAACATGTACTTTCAGTGCCCTAAAGACAACTCCTTGTGAAAAACCCTAAAAACACCTCTTTTTGCATTGGCGCGGGTAGCTAGTTCAGTACCCATGCCAATGAGGGAAATCCTTCAAATAGGGCACGCCAATTGGCACTCTGTCACAGAGTCGCACTCGCGCCAACCATTTTAAGGAGTGTTTTTTAAAAATAAATGGTGGAAGTTTCATCCTAACAAATTCCTGGACTGCTATCTATCTTGAGTTGAGAGGTTTGGCTACAGATTTCCATAGAGAGGAAGTGATTTGCCACCTCTCATGGAAGCTTCCTTGATGATAGGGCCAATCCCATGATTATAGGTATCCCAACTCCCCTTCCTCCATCTATAAAATATTTCTCATCTCTATTGCAAGCTAGTCTTCAAGTTCCCAAATTCCCAAGAGCCTTATTCTGCAAGAGCCTCCATAATTCCCTTAAGGCCAAATTCAAGCAAGGAGACTATTGTCAAGAGCTGAAGAGAGAGGTTTGTCCCATCCTTGACAGGCTTTTCGAGACGTGTTCTGTTGGCGACCCTCCGAAGGAGAATTCAGCATCAGAACTTGGTTGTAATTTTCCTTTTATTGATTGTTAATGAATGACTATTGGTTATGGTTCCACTCTTGTTGTTGTTTATGATGATGATTTATGTCCTTTCTGACTGACATATAGTTGCATATACTAGATTTTACGCTTGTGTTTGTTTTGTTCTCACATGTGCAGGTGTCCTATCACGGAGATCGTGGGGATCATGATCTGCCAGAGCTGAGGAACGAGAGCGCTACCTCTTCTACAAGCAACAACGTTGAATTCCAGGTAAGCATTCATCACTAGTTGGTCTATTTGAAATTAGGAACCTGCACCGTAGCGTGAACGATTGTTGCTAGACCCGGTCTGGGCTAGTAGGGATCGCCTCTGTCCGCAGAGGGGATTTACCTCCACAACAGTTACCATGTGCATTTGGTCCACCAATCTGCTAAATCATGGGACACTAACAGGTCCAAGAGGTCGGAGAGCAATAAAGCGGAGAACACAAATAATGATGGCAATAAAACAAAGAGCGATGATGAAGCACCTAACAGTGGTGATGAGAGCAATTTAGAAAGCATTAAAGCAGTAAGGGAAATGAGTTCGAAAATAGTAAGGTAAACAACAGTTAATATAATGAAAGATAAGCAGAGGTCATAAAGCTAACATTAGTGAGACAAATGGCAAAGTTGAAGAATCAAACAAGTGAAGAAAGTGCAGTAAGGGAAATAAGGCTTATGAAGGATATAATGGAACCAATGAGGCTAAAAACCAAGAAAATTTTAGAATCTTTGCTAAAGCATCTCTACAGGCCTCCCAAACCCCATAAGGAAGATATCTACAAATTTTGGGAACTTTTTGACATTTTTTGGTTTTTTGCTAATTTTAAGGCCTAAAGGCTCATCACCCTTGGCGCTACGCTTTCACCTCAAGCATCCTCAGGAGGAAAAATTTTCATTTTTGGAATCCTCAGCTCAATTATAGTATTCTCAGTAAATTTCATGTCATTTGGAGTTGATTTGGTCCTCCAAAAGGGTCAAAAACACCCCCAATTTCATCTTTCTACCTCATTTTCAGGGTAGGCGCTACGCCTTGAGCAGATTCGGGAAATTTGCTTTTTGGATAGGTTAGTGGAGCCCAATCAGAAACACAAGGAATGTTTTGGAAATTAGACTCAACGGGATTTCCAACGGGCCATCATGGAGCCAATTCTAACATCGAGAAAGTCATCAAAACTTGGCTGCAAGTGGACCTAGTTTTTTCTGTGCAGTCGTTACGCGTTCAGAACTTTGTGCTGCATTTTTTGCCAAAAGTCAACAAAAGAAACTCATTTATGGGAAAATGATATTTTAGTGTTTTTTGAGGCAAATCACTCCAAATTTAGGTTTTAGGATTTATTTTTTCATTTATTTCCTTAGATATTTAATGCCTTGGGCCTTGCATGGTCTCTTGGGCATAAATGGCATTTGTGACTATTTATGACATTTTCAAACCCTAGTTAGGGTTTTTCACCTCCTTTGCTAGATAAATAGAGAATGTATGTCCTATTTTATTGGGTTTGCATTTGATGACTCTTGTGAGTAATACATAGTTTTTTGGAGATTGAAGAGAAATTGGTGTTGTGGAATTTTTGGATGGCTTGTTTTGATTGATGATGGAGAAGGTTTTCTTGCAAGATCCCTAAGCATGGTTAATGGTGATGTGCTTCTATTTAGTTCTTGTTTTCTTATGTATAATTTTGTTACATCCTTCTATATTGCAGTAGGACAAAGGTTTTAGACTAAGAAATGTTTTCCAAAGGCACCTTAGCTCTGTTTGTTCTTCACTACCTCTATGTTTTCCTCTACTAGGTCAGTTTAGAGAATTATTAGTTGCTCTCTAGACCCACTCAAGCTTGTTTATCTTATGAATGATTCAATACAGTAGATATCAAATATGTTTTATGGTTATCACTGCTTTCTTGATGCCACTAAAACATTGTTCTTAATATTTTTCTTTGAAGTATCACTAATTACGTTTTCCAAAGAGGTTATGTTTCAATCATGCCCTTTGTCCATTCTTGAAAGGTTGCTTTGGAATTATTTATGGCTATGATCAATGATGTTTAGGATTTCCCTCTTCTTTGATCAATGTTATATGTCTATCTTAAATGTTTTCTAAATCTTGAAGGTGAAATCACTAGAAGTTTTACAAGTTTCTTGCCTTCTATAGTTCACTGGATTGTTTTTCTTGAATGCTTATTTGCTTGAGTTTAATCAAAGAGTTATTGGTTTGCCCTGTCTTATGATTACTTCTTTATGTTGAATAGTGTTAAAGGCCCTTCTTGTTAAAGTATTTGAAAAAGGATTCTTAACTGCTGTTTGCCCTACTTTGTTCACAATTTATTGTTCATTTCATCTCACACAAACGTTGAAGATCTATTTGACCATGTTAGATTTGCCCTGTGATGCACCCTAATTCATTGTTGAAATATCCATGACCTTTTGTAGACTCCATAGCCCAATGACTTGAATATATCTCAATCAATCTATTCTACTTGATCATCTACCCAACCAAAATAAACAAACAAACCCTAAACTTAACAACTAGCCTAAAATCAAACCCTAAAAGAAAACAAGTTCACATCCTTTGCACAAAATAGAGAGAGACCTCTCTGAGTCCAAGAAGGCTAGGTCCTAGGACTCCAAAGACTGTTCTGATGTTACCCCTGTTCATTTGTTCTCACCAATCAAAAAAATTATGGGGACCTAACAGGAGCTACTAGAGTACTGGCGTGGGCAAGGAGGGCCGGATGTAGGCATGGTGAAGATGCAGTACGACAGGCGAGCAACGCATCATCTAATGATCATTATCATGAGGGGAGTGATCATCCTTCTAGTACTCTACCTCCTCCTCTACCTTGCGCCAAAAATGATCATGATGAGCAACCTACAGCATCCAATCATGATCATGATCAGGCATCGTCTAAGGAGGGCACAGGTCCATCAAAGGCGGTAGGTCCATCGACTGAGCAAGCCGCCACACCATCCTCTGAGAAGGCTGGACCATCCACAATTCATCATGAGCAGGTAGTTCCTGATCAGCATGAGGCACCTCCAGATCAGCAGGCACGTGATCATCATCTATCTGAGCATGTCCAAGCTACACCGTCAACTAAACAGACCTCAACTAGTACTACTATTGATGTACCACCAGCTGATATTTGACATTTATATGCAGTTATATTACAGTTGTATATTTTTACATTATACAGTTCTATATGTATATATATGGTCCATGTATTTTATTTTCATGTTGCAGAGGTACTTGATTTACATGTCGGTGTTGATCATGATGTGTATATTGTTAGGTCATGTTAGGTATGTTCATTTCATGTGAAACTTGCAGATAGATATGTATGTGATAGCAATTAGTTGACATGAGATATATATTTGATGTTTGTGTTGTGATGATGTTATACAATGCTTGTGTTTTGTTAGATGATCATGATTACGATGATTAGATGATGTTAGCGAATTTGAATGTGTTTTTTAGTCGAATATGGTGTTTGTATGATGGTTATCATGATCGTGATGTTAATTTTTAATATTAAATCATGATATTTATAAAATATTATGTCGTGATTGTAATTGAAATTTTAATTTTAATTGTATATAAAATTGTAAAATTGTAATTGTATTTCTAATTGTAATTTTAATTGTAATTCTATGAAAAGTATTTGTAAAATTTTAATTGTAATTATAATATTTAATTTATTGTGAAATGATTATAATTGTAATTTTAAATGTAATTGTATATATGTAAAATTGTAAAGTTGTAATTGTAATTGTAATTGTGATTGTGATTGTAATTGTAGTTGTATGTAAAATTCTAAAATTGTAATTGTAATTGTAATGGTATGTGAAACTGTAAAATTGTAAAATTCTAATTCTAATTCTAATTCTAACTTTAGTTGTAATTGTATGTAAAATTTTAATTGTATTAATGAAATTTTAATTGTAAAATTGTAATTGTAATTGTAGGTAAAATTATAATTGTAATTGTTTGTAAGATTCTAAAATTATAATTGTAATTGTTATTGTAATTGCATGTATTGTCATCATTCAAATTTATTAAAAATTTTAAATTTGTAAATTTGTAAAATTGTAAATTAATTGTCAATTTTGAACCATAACTACCATAAGTAAAATGTATATCACAAATATTGTTAAATTACCATAATTGTAAAATTGTAAAATTGTAAAATTGTATGAATACAAATAATTGTAAAATAATAAATCTAGAATAATATGAATTTTTGTAGCATAATGAATTTTAGAAAATCATGCAAATAAATTCATGTACTTTAGAATTATCATTATTTTATTATGATCTTACATACGAAAAATAATAGTATACATTTTGAAGATAGAATTTACACACATTTAAAGCAATCAAGTAGTTGTATTATTTTAGGAATTGACATTATAAAAAAAAAAGAACTTTATACATTACGAAATTGTTTTCGAGATCAACATAATTGAAAATTATCAAGTGAAATTATTTTAACATTAACACAATGAAAATTACCAATTAATTTAAAATACATATTATAATTTTTCGAAAAAAAATTTGTTAGCTATAAGGTAATTAAGTCCTCTTCTTTATAAAAACTCATCTTAAAAAGTATAAATGATGAAATAACACATGTACCATATCACTCTCAATTCTCATAATCACCCTCATTATCTTGCAGCTCGCTTGGCATGATAACACTATTGTTCTCAAAAATATTTTTTGATCTAGGGTCATGTCTCAATACGAACCACCAATCCCTATCCAACACATCTGGGTAAAAAAACACCTGGTTGCAATGTTTGGGGAAAACATAGGGCTCCTTAGCTTCATCCAACATATTTATAGAATTGATACATATCAACCTACTATCACGATATTCCTTTACATTATTCCGATCAAAGTTGTCCCACCACTTGCACCTAAAATAACACATTGGAAAGAAGAGAAATCCACTTCAATGATCTCTTGTATCTTTTCGACGTAACCTAATGTCCCTTGTACTAGGTTTTTGATCATATTGGCTAGATATACTATATTGATTAAACTCGATTTCCACTCCACAATCTTGTATCATGTTTCAATCATTGACATTTTTTGTGTGAAAATGGTGTCCATATGCCCACATAGATGGAAACAAATGCACCTATAAAAAAGTTAAAAAATCATAGTTTCATGTGTCTTATAATAACCCAATAGTTAAAATATGAAATATAAATGTAATTACATTTCAAAGGTGCATTATTAAGTTTAAAATGTACATAAATAGATTATTAACGAGTGGGTGCACCCAATCCCTATGTTTAGCACATCCTCTTTAGCACACAGGTAACAACTGGTTGCACCGTATTTCTCTCTGACTTGGTCAGCAACCCAACTATTGGGCCATATTTTTGGCATATTTTATTTTGAATGATTGGGATAAGGCACACTTCTACCATTCAACCATCTGAATTCTTTCTTGTCACTATCCCATTTCATCCTCTTTTATTCGTACAATGCGACCCATGGTTGTGTCGCTTCGGAATTGTAAAGAATGAATTTATTGATAGCTTCAATTTTTGCATTCGCTGATGAAATAAAACCGACATATAGTACCTATGAGATCAAAATATGCATTATATCAAATTTCAACATGAATATTTACTTGTGTAAATTTGAGAAATTATAAGTCGCTTACTCTTTATCAAGCGCCTTTTTCCATTCATTTGGAGCAGCTCCCCTTCTCTTTTGTCTTCATCACCTTCATCGTCCCAAATCACTACACTTGGACTGTTGTCAATCTTCTTGATGTACTCACTAGCATAATAGAAAGACTCATACGATATGTACCCCTCTTCCATAGACCCCTCAACTTTTTCCCTTTGTCGAAGAAAACCTTTCAATTTCTTCATGTACCTCTCTAAGAAGAACATCCAACAATAAGAAACCACCCCAACTAATTCAACCTCATCTACTAGGTGGATTAGAAGATGAACCTGCAATTCCATGAAACGCGTCGGTTCTTCCTTCTCAAACATACAAACAGTCTCAACTATCTCTTGATGCCACCATGCAATGCTAACCACATGAATCTCCTTTTGTTAAAATTCAATAAGAAAATGCAACACACAAACTAGTGTGGGATCGTGGGATCATGGGTCCTAGAGATACATTAGTGTAAAATCCAATTTATTTAATAAATTGTAAATGTGTCTAATTTAATTTTCCCTTAATTAAATTGGGAAATAAATTGTAATATTATCTCATAATCACTTGTAATAGTTAACTAAGTGTGATAAACTCAATTAGCTCATGAATTTCGAGTTGAGGCTAGTTGGTGAGGCATGTAGAGTGATTCTATTAGTTATTGAATCTAAGTTGCAGTTATTGCATTAGTTTAATGCATGAGAAATCAGCTAACTCAATCTAGGTGAGTTAAAGTCAATCTAACTAGTTGTAACTGATTGTAGAACTACTGGGAGGTCAAGTGAATCAAATCTGATTTGATTCACATGTAGTGATCTCTCAAGTGATTGGTGATTTACTATTAATAGATGCATGCATGTCAGTTCCAGTGGAGATCCAGTTGAGAAAAATGTTAAAGGGATGTTAACTATTAGTTGTATTATTAGTAGGCTTCCCACATGCAACAAAAAAACCATAGGATTGCCCATGATGTTTCTGCAGTCAAGGAAGGCTGAATTTATTTGAGAATATGGATTGCATTCCACATGAATTGCGCAAGCAAGGCAGGCTGAGAAGAGGCTGAAAATTAGCTAAGTGTTGGTCAATTTTGTCTGGATCAGTGTGAGACAGTTGTGAGAGTGCAGGAGACTCTTGTGAGAAGAGTGCATTGTAATTGTTTCATGATTCCTTGGTTAATATACAATAGAACATAGAGTGGTTTTGACCAGCAATATTTCCTCGGGAAAATATGTGTTGTGGTTAGATTTTCTTCTTTATTTACTTTTGATTGGTGATCGTGTTTCTTTTCCACAATTGATTTGTAGAAGGATTCAGTATCATGCTTTAGCATATCGCATGATCAGATTGAATTCATGATATACATACTATTTTTATAATTTATAAACCTTTGATGTGATCCAACACACAAATGCAGATAATTTAGATATGGCATGTCCAAGGTCTTAGCGGAATTCATGTTTCACACACCCACGCACAAACAAAGGATAATGACATTGCAAAGTTATAAACACATGAAATAATATAAAAAAATTAGTTATGTTTTATGATCCCTGCTTGGGATAAAATTTATTAATATAACAAATAATAAAATCATGCTTTTGACATTCTACGTACTCTTAGAAGATTTAAATGGTCATGTGATTTCAACCCTGATAAATAGTCATCCACGGTGAAGTAGCGTCGTAGTGAAGACATGTATGAAGATGGAACCCTCACACCCATTATAACTTCCTTTGTCAAATAAATATCACCTTTTTTTAAATCCATGGGACATCACCTTCTTTGTAATACCATGAATTAGAGGGACCAATGCTTGCCTCTGATACTGTACTTTCTAATCGTCTTGACCAATGTTTCTTTTTAGTTTTTGAAGTAATAAGATATTTCCTAACAGCCAATGTGTCACTTTGTTTCGATGATATGTGCCTCCATAAATAATATGAAACATTTTTAAATATGTGCATGGGATCTAATAAGTGGGTAATCTTAAGATGCTCCCAATATGGGAGGTTATAAAGATAGGTTTCCTTTTCATCCCAATGGGAAATTTCTCAGCATAGGTGTCAAAGAATTATGTATCATCAAACATAGGCTCCCCATTTGAATTGAACATTTCTATGAACTCCTTCTCCTTATTTCTCTCATATGATCTAAGCCATTCAGCTTGTGTCATTATTATAGGCCTTTCGGTTCTCTCTCGTTTACCATTGAATGCAAATGTTTCTCATCTGTAAGGGTGTTCTTCTAGGAGGAATACCAAGGAGCAGTCATACACTGTCTCTCGTAGGTCGTTGGACCATCTAGATTTTAGAGAAGGTCCACAACATTTACATCCAAAATACAATTTTGTTACAAGACCTGTGAAATTATTGTATACAATATATATGCATGGCACGTTAAAGAATATCATGAATATCAGAACAATTACAATGAATTAAATAAATAATATGCGAAATAATATTGTTACATATATAAACAAATCAATAAACATGTAATTTACCATAGAAAACTACTAATCCTGGATAATCATGTGTCATGTAAGCACATATTCCATACAACATAAAACTCCTCTCTGCTGTGATGGGTCTTGATACATCATATACATTTATCCCATCAAACAATTCCTTTAATTCATCTACTAGTGGTTGTAAGTAGATGTCCATATTCGTCACTTGTCTTCTACCAGGGACTATGAGAGCCAACATAAGATGTTCATTATTCACAGACAACCATGGGGGGATATTGTTATTGATCACTACTACAACCATGGGGGGATATTGTTATTGATCACTACTATAGGCCAAAGATAATAGTTGGTGTTCTAGAGGGAATATGGGTTAACTCCATCCATGGCTATGCTGAGTCGTAGACTTCATACTTCATCCTTGAATTTTTCAGACCATGTATCCTCTATATGCTTCATGGCTATTGAATCTGTTGGAATTTTGTTACACTGAAATTTGTCACCATGACATTTTAGTACTCCCTTAGAAATCTACAATATAAAAGTTCCTAAAGTCAAGCCTTGAAATTAAGAGAAAAGCTCATAAAAGTCTTAAAAACTCTTGTACCACACTTTCTTTTAGTATTGCCTACAGTGTCGTACCTTTTGGATATAAATCTTGCGGAACCAAATGCACTGTTCATTCATTAAGGGTGTGGACCCCTGTAAAATATAAAAAAGGCACAAGTAAAATCTAGAAGCTCAGTTTGAGTCATTTTTTGAAGCTTTTAGAAACATTCCTGCGGTGGAAAGTCTGCTCTTTTCAGGTTCATGCATCCCATCCATTAAGGAGCTAACCCCTTGATGTAAGGAGCTAATCCCTTTGAAGGAGGATTCTATCCCTTCTTGTTTGGAACCATAACCTCTTCTCTTTCACTATAAAGAGAGGCATAGGTCAGCCTCAAAGGGAGTTCAAGATTTAGTTATATTGGAGGTGAAGTGTTGTTGTAACTTAGACCCTTTTAGCTGAGATTTTATGTGGAAAATATTACATACCTGTATGTATCTCGGTTGGAAGAGTGCAAGGCTTGTCAGAGTAAAGGAAATGTCTGTTCTGGACCCCAGGAAGACATGTACAACATCAAGGCAGAAACAGTTGTAAGGTTTTTCTTACTATTCAAAGTTAATACAAATAAGTCCATTTTTTCCAAAAAGTTGTCAATTGATTGGTTTATTTTATAGATTCCTTGATCACCATAATAGATATGATTTATGAATATATGCTATGCAGGTGCTATTTGATGTTTGTTTTTTGTGATTGTAGATCTTTGAAGGCAACTCTTTCGGGCGACCGAAGGACTACTACTACAAACAAGAATTGGATCAAAAGTAAGATCGTTAAGCCTTTATAGCATTTAATTATAAATTGAAAAATATCTAGAGAAAGATAGATTTAATTGTCTGTTTATTGCTAGCTGTTCGTAGGACACTTGGGAGGTATATCTTGTCCCCAAGAATGACTTATCCGTCCAACAAAATGGCGACTCCACTGGGGAATGGATCTTGAACTTTGATTTCTTTTATTCTTGACTTGTGAATTTATTTATTTTTATTTTGATTGATCTATACTGGCTTGGGTAGTTTATCCCTGTAGAATCCCTAAGAAATGATTGAGAGTTTTTTTATTTTTTTTCTTTAGTTTTCTGGTGTCTGCTCTTTTCTTGTATAGACAATGTGGGCAGCTCTGCACTTTTCTTGTACCCATAGTGCGAGACCGCACTAGTTTGCACTAAATACTGTAGACCCTGTGAAAATTTTTGAAAAATCTTAAAATCCTATTTTCTAGATTAGTCTGTTAGATTCTCAGTGAATACCCAAACTTGTATCCTCTGTCAGGAAGCTTTGGTTAAGAGTTTATTTCAGCATTTTTAGTTTTGAATGATTTTATGAAAGATCTGCATGTTATAATGATTCTTGCTTTGTCTTTATCCCGCTCAAAAGTCAGAAACCTTGGTATACCTTTAGATCACTGGTATTTCCTTGCTTTCTTGCTGAGTCTGACATTATAGCAGAAATTGTTTTATGAGATTTAGATCCCATTTTTCTCATTTGCAAATCTTTGAAAAACTTTTGTTGATAAATTTGGAATTTCACTTAAACCAAAATTGGATGTTTTTTGAGTTCTTGCTGATTCAAGAAAATAATTTCTTAGTTAGATTACAAGCTAAGTAAGACATCCTCAAAATATTTGAATTTTTAATTCAGATTTAGTCTTTATAATTTTTAGACCTCAAAATTAGTGTTTTTAGCTTTGAGTGTTATTTCTAGAAATTGTAGTGTTCTTTTGAAGAAAAACTTTGTTTGTAGTTTCGATCTTGAATGATAAAGGGATTTCCTATTGAGCAATAGATCATTTTGAGTTCTCATTGAAATTAGATTTATTTTCATTTATTCTTGTTTGAAGGAAAGATTTGTTTTTAAAATATTTCATTTCTCAACTCTTCCTTTAGATAGAATTCATTGAAAGAACAAAGATTGTTTCTCATAATAGATGCATTTTTAGTATGTTTTGATTCGGGTCACTACATATCATCAATTTCACTTTTGCACCTATTGTCCTAAGAAACAACCTCTTAAAATGAACGCTTATTTCTAGGGCTCTTTTCACCAATATAGCTTAGGCTAGTGTCTTGGAGTAGGGAGTAATTAACTGTCTAAGACAATTAAAACAAAAAATTAGTTGATCTTGTAGTAGGAAAAAATCCAATAGTCACTTGTATGCTCTGGGAAGCTCCTCTTAAAGGAGTCAAGCACAAGGTCATATCTGAACCAGTGGGATAATCAATTCTATCTCATTGGGAACGATAGAAGATATGTGCATATTAACAACGGTAAACCTCGGATAGACCATTGTCGAGGAGCTTGGGGTCACTTGTCAATATACCTTGGATTATGTCAAGGAGCCTTCAAGGGGATTGAGCTTTGTTACTCTGCCCTTGCACGTATGTCGAATTGTAGACTATTCCCCCAGGTATATTAGTTCATGTTGGTAACCATAGTGACCATAATCTTTACAGTTTTTTCCTAAGGTGATGGTGGAGGAAATATCCCACTGTACCTAGAGCAGACATCGACTAGACTCACTTGGACTCTCTGGAGGGTTATCTTCACTCGAGATGGTTTAAGTGGAGAAACTTGCACTGGTCTGTTTCATTAAGAAGGTTGTCGGGGTAACTGTTCCAACCGCCCTTTCTACATTAAAATACTATGATGTTGGATTTCATCACCAACTAGTGTTTTTAGTGTGGGAAGTTACTGTTTGTGTGTGGTTCTAAAATTTTCACTCCAAACTCAAACGGTAAAAATGAACTTGAAAAACTCCTTTTTATAAGTTTTTTCAAATAAATGAATTTTAAATTTGTTTATTTTTCACTTTAAAAAGATGGTTTTTCAAAATATTCTTATTATTGAAACAGGTATGTTTAATTTTTTGAGTTTTTTGTGCAGAATACCAGATTTTTCAGGCAAAATGATCATTTTTGACGAAGCGTATACTTTTATCACTTTTTCAGGCTCTTTAAAATTTACGAAAAAGAGAAACTATGGAGTCCTCTTTTAAGCCCTTTTCATACTCTCTAAAAATGAAAAGATTTCTGAGTACTTGACTATTCGAACTCATTAAAGGAAATGAACAGTCATCCCTTAAGTATAAGTTTACCCCTTTTCTAGACTGAAATGGACTATTTACGAAAAAGTTATACGTTGACTACTCATGGTCAATAGAGTTCTCTCTTGCATTATTCTATCCTTTTTTGGGCCTGAGAGACTAAATTTACGAAAAAGTACACCCATGGAGTCTTCTTAAGTTTTTTCTTCTAACTCCCTAAAAATGAAAAACACCGAGTTTCTCCTATATTGTGCTCATTAAAATTTAACAGTAAAGGACCTGTCAATTTCAAACAGGAACGGACCACTCCTTCTTAGGGTTCGATTTTAAACTAAGTTGGACTCATCCGAAGGATGAGCTTATAAAAAAGAAAATTTTATCCTTCTCAATCTTGTCAAAAAATAAAGAGGTACTTGCTAGAAATGGTGGGGGAAAAGAGAGAAAACAGATTCACTTGTTACACTTTGATTTGTAAAATCACTACACCACTCTTGAACACGACACTTTTTGTCACACTTCTACTTGGGTTGGGAAATCCTTCGCCTATCAGTTAATCAAACCATATTGAAGGTCTTCAGTCGGTTTCTGGGTATTAGCTTAGGGCAACTATCACCAAACCATCTGCAGTGTAATTACGTGTTCAAGAGGACATTCAAATAAATCATTCATCTGCAAACATTTTTCTCCATTCACGTTGACCATCCCTGAGTCAGTCCTTGCAAAAAAATTCTTCAAAACTTGATCTATGGTTTTGTGTCATGAGCTTTCTTATGACGGATCGATTTCTATCGACGATAGCTCATCATCTAGGAAGTTGATCTAGAATCCGTCAGTACCTTGGAATCTGCATGCCTTAATGGCATGTTTCTCGCCTTCGATGACAGGTTGCATCATTGACCTTCGATCGAAAGATTCCGTGAAATGTTCGACTTCAGATCACTTATTCACATTTCATGGATTGTATTGAGTACTTTGAGAGCCATTTTCATTATTGGTGGCTTCTCTCACACTTTTTAACAGTTCACATCATTGACTGGTAATCAAGTGGTTTCTACCATGTTCGACTTCAACACATTTAATCACATGGATAGAATCGTACTAGTTCAGGAAGCAGAAATCAAGACCCTAGATCTAGCTTCTACCATCCAGGCTGTGAGGAGTTTTCTTATTCATTATGCAGTAGATGATTCATTACAGATGGTTGTGCCCATGTTGTGTCTACACTATTGATGTAATATTAAAATCATTTCTGTATCAGAACAAGTTTAGTTAGTTTTGATCTGAGTATGGGAGTGTCTACCTTAGTGATGATATATATATGTTTTGCATTGAATATTTTTACAGGGTTCTGACTGGGGTGTCCACAGGCTAATCCTTGAAATGATAAAGCACATCACTTTTCGAATTCTCTCAGACTTCACACTTTAGGGTGCAATTTGTTATACTGAAATTTGTCACCATGACATTTTAGTACTCCCTTAGAAGTCTACAATATCAAAGTTCCTAAATTCAAGCCTTGAAATTAAGAGAAAATCTCATAAAAGTCTTAAAAAATCTTGTACCACACTTTCTCTTAGTATTACCTGCGGTGCCACACCTTTTGGCTATAAATATTGCAGAGCCAAACGCACCGTTTATTCATTAAGGGTGCAGACCCCTGTAAAAGATAAAAAGGGTGCAAGTAAAATCTAGAAGCTTAGTTTGAGTCATTTTTTGAAGCTTCTAGAAACATTCCTGCGGTGGAAAGTCCGCTCTTTTCAAGTTCATGCATCCCATCCATTAAGCTAACCCCTTGATGTAAGGAGCTAATCCTTTTGAAGGAGGATTCTATCCCTTCTTGTTTGGAACCATAATCTCCTCTCTTTCACTATAAAAAGATGCATAGGGCAGCCTCAAAGGGAGTTCAAGCTTTAGTATTATTGGAGGTGAAGCGCTGTTGTAACTTAGACCCTTTTAGCTGATATTTTATGTGGAAAATATTGCATACCTGTATGTATCTCGGTTGGAAGAGTGCAAGGCTTGTCAGATTAAAGGAAACGCCTGTTCCGAACCTGAGGAAGACCTTTGCAACATCAAGGCAGACACGGTTGTAAGGTTTTTCTTACTATTAAAATTTAATACAAATACGTCCATTTTTCTCAATAAGTTGTCAATTGATTGGTTTATTTTATGGATTCCTTGATCACCATAATATATATGATTTATGAATATATGCTATGCAGGTGCTATTTGATGTTTGTTTTTTTGTGATTGCAGATCTTCGCAGGCAACTCTTTCAGGTGACCGAAGGACTACTACTACAAACAAGCGTTGGATCAAAGGTAAGATTGTTAAGCCTTTATAGAATTTAATTATGAATCGCAATATATCTATAGAAAGATAGATTAAGTTGTCTGTTTTTTGCTAGGTGTCCATAGGACACTTGGGAGGTTTGTCTTGTCTGCAAGAACAACTTATCCGTCCAACAGATTCGCATAACTCCCAAGTCACTTCTATCTGAAGCATGCCATCCCTGCAACATATCCAATTCTTTGCAACGAAAGAGCCTTTGAATCCTTGGGATTATAGGCATGTGCCTCAATATCTTAAAAGGAGGACCACGTGATTTACCCTTCTTCTTATTTTTATCATGTATGTCCTGCCCACATTTCGGACATATCTCTTTGTCTGCATATTCTCCTCTATATAGAATACAATCATTTGGACATGCATGATATGATATGTACTCAACACCCAACATTTTTAGCAATTTCTTTTCATCTTCGCAGCTACCGGGTAAGACATTATCACTCAGAAGAACCTTATATTTGAATAACATATAGTTGGTGATCATGGACAATATTAAATGTACATTAATACCAATATAATTATTAATGTTCATAGAATTGACCATTTTTAATGTTCATTGTGTGATTATATTTCTCAAAATATAAGGGAGGACTTGGTGGTCAGTTACCTCAAAATTTCTGAGAAACATGCATTCGAAAAGCTAAAATTTTCTTTCAAGTTGTACAGTGACATCGTTTTCCCCAACTGGGTAGACTTTGACTGACCACCAGGTCCAAAGAGAGGGGTGGTGGAAGAAAATTTAAGGCTTTCGAAAAAGGTATTAGAGATATGAGCATTATCCCCTAGTTGATCATCGTTCTGGAATGCATCTAACAACATTGTCTCCATGGCAGTCATATCCCTTAAGTAATCATCCATAACAACCTCTATTTGATTGCCTCCATCGCCAACATAATTGTTGTAGTCATTCCTAATAGGTGAATCTGGACGTAGTGAGAATTGAATAGGTGGTTGATTCAACCATTCTTGGTATCATTCCTCTCCGATTTTTTCTCTTAATTCAACCTTCTCTCGATTTGAAATTGTCATGGGGTGCAATCGAATATGGTAGGTAGGTCGCTCATCATTGCTATAATCCTAATAATTACAAAAAATATATTTGAACATGATTAGTACAAAATCAATGATATCAATTAGTAAGCACGTTGACAATGCATGATTAATTGGTTTGATGTTGAAATAATTACATTTTAATATATCAAACAATTATTATTACCATCATTGTCCCAGGATTCTGGCTAGAATATGCAATGTTACAATTGGCAGGGTGAAGAGGTTGTCCATTTTCATCTACCAAATGCACCTTGCGGTATGCTGCTCCTGATAAGAGCTTCTGACATTTTGGATCTTTTTGAATATTTTGTGCATCTAAACTCGATTATGAATCTGTATGAACCTACAAAGTTGTATACATTAATTTTATTTAACTGATTGACATGGATAAAAAAAATCAATTACATAATGAAAATATAAATAAAATCTGAAGTAAATATTACGTCTCGAGATGGATAGGGATAACTCTGCGACGAACTTTGAGAAATATTATGGAACGAGCTGGATTTTGAAGAATTGTCATTCGATATAATTATGATATTTTCTCCATGCATTTGAGCAAAATCAACAATAAATTTTGGTGTACATACCTGAAAGTAATTTTGGTGCCTTAAAAATGGACTTATTGTTATCGGTGTTAATTTACAGTTAACCACACCGGTGTGTTTTGGTTACTGTGAATTGGTGTTTTGTTATTAATTGATGCACCGTTTTGGTTAGATAACAAGCACACCGAATATCCGCAAGTAAAAAAAGTGCAACTTTATTTTTTTTATGTGAAAAAAATGCGGTAAATTGAAAAATTGGGCTGAAAATTATTTTCGAAAATCTAATTTCAAAAAAAAAAATCTTTAAATAGTAAAAAATTTTCCTTATTTCATTATTTTTGCAAAAAAATTGAGGGATAAATTTGCCCGAGAGACAGACCTAGAGCAAGAGAGCACAAGAGCACTGTGGAGCAGAAAAATACTTTCGAACAGAACTATTTAGAGAAGCAAAATTTCAAATATCGAGTGATTTAAACCCTATAGTATAGAATTTAAAACCATATGGTGATTAAATTTTATTGTAATAATTATTTTTTTACAATTTTTGTTTGATTCAATACATGGTAAGTAAAAATTTTAAATTTTACTATTTATTTTTTAGAAAAAAAAAAAATAAACAAAACAAAAACCAAAATATATATATATATATATATATATATATATATATATATATATATATATATATATATATATTCTTATGTTAAACCCTTGATTATTTTTATTTCTGCCCTTGCTTCTTCTTGTTTTTGTTACTTCATGATTAGGGCTTTTCATTTTAGATTTATAGGGTTTATATTTATATATATATAAGCCTATGACATCTAACCCGTGGGATGACTTGAAAAGTCAAATCCCAATCCACGTCGGCCCTTGCGTGAATTTTTTAAAAACGGAATGTTTTTAATCGGTGCGCCCTGTGTAAAATAGTGCACTAGTGTGTTATTTTTCTATAATTCACCACACACGTATTGTTTCGTAAAAAAATTAAAAACATATTTTTTAAACCTGTATGCCCTGTGTAAATTAGCGCACCGGTGCACTATTTCATTATAGCGCACCGCGCACGTACTATTTGATAAAAAAAAATTATTTTATTTTATTTTATGTCTATGTTAATCGGTGCACTGGTTAACATATAACGCACCAGGTCTCCTTGTTGATAAAGAGCATCGTACATAGTTTCTATTGTTTTGGTAGTGCGTTTATAAGAACGCGCCGCACCGATTTCGGTGCATTTATGAGAACGCGTCGCACCGACTTTAGTGCGTACTTATTGAAAGGCGCATTGTTTTCTTGATTTTTTTTTTTGTTTGAAAATTTTGTGATGTATTTATAAAATATATTAATGAATGATATGGTACAATTTTTATATTGATAAAGAAATGGTTGAGAAGAGATCAATTAACAAAAATATTGATAGCACATCGAGAAAAGAAAAAAAGGCAAGTTCTTTGTAAATTCTTTACAAAAATTATTATTTTTGAACTATATGTAAGTTTAACTAATATGTATTGTTTACTGTGTATCATGCAGAGCCACAAAATGATGAAGTTCCATAAGATTATTTTTTATCTAAGACCAGAAGAGCGTAAAATATTAATGGAAAATTTGCAGAAGGATGAATCAGGTGAATGAAAAAAATACTATCGATCCAATATGAGTTTCTTTTTTTAATTTTCATTAATAATATACTTAGAAATATTAGATAACATATTTCAACCAAATGGAATGGTGCCTACTACACAGATGTTTTTTGTATAAAACACTGCAAAAGGCATGCTTTTGACTCTTGTTTAGGGTTGTTTTTTCCTATAAAGGGAAGCCCGAGGGTCGATACAGGTGCATATATTTTGAAAACTTTTGACAAGGCTAGTCGAATCAGTAATATTGTCTTCCATACAGCTGCAACTCCATGCTTTTTCTTCCTCCTATAGCTGAAGGTAAACATGCAGTTTCTTGAATACCAAGGGTATATACTATGTAACCTTCTATGATCTTAATAGAAAGTTTTCTTTTTCTTCTTGGGAAAAAAAAAAAAACATAACATATTTCAAACAATCTATTAATTAACATATGTTTAATGTTCTACATGGACCAACAACTCATAAAAGGAATTTTGTTCTGAGAAAAGAAAAAAAATAGAACATGCAAATAAAAATGAATTTCTCCTTAGCTCATCTGAAGTGGTGTTGGATGTTAATGAAAGGGGGGAAAACTTTTACAAAACTTTGAGGGATCTAGTGGAACGAATGTATAGACGTTCTTTCCACTTACAATACAAAAATCAATCTAATGATTCCAAGAACTGGATTTTATCTAAACTACAAGATGAGTTTTCAGAGAATTGTTCAATGAGACAAGTCAGAATTTTAATAGCAAAAACGTACAACAAAAAGAAGGAATGAAAAAATACAATTTTTTTAAATGTTTTTTCTAGAATTATATGTACATATTACTAGAAAGAAATCATTTATAAATATCACTTTTGTTATATTTACTTTTCATATATCAATATAAAATTAAATAGTTTATTTTCATATTACATTTTCAGGTAGATTATGAAAATCTTAAAGGATGAACAAGTTGATATCAGAAATATGCGAGTAGGAATGTTCAAAAAGGTGTACAAGGATATGGTCAAAGAAATGGACATAAAAATTGCATTGCAGGAGGCTCCATCTCAACAACAATGTGCTTCAAATGTAATATGTAATCATTGAATTTTTTGATTAGGTAGAATAAATAAAAAATTTAGCATTAAATATTAATTTTCAAGTATTTTCTTGCAGAAAATAAAATAAAATGGAACCCATTCAGCACATAATACAGGACGACAAGGAATAAAAGGGTTGATATCTAAGTTTGTGAGTAATTGTTACTTCCTTATAACAACTTAACTAGATTTCATTTTTGTATATTTTAAGTTGTTTTACAGCAATCATCATTGCATGTCTTCAAACAGGTTCTAACATACAAAGAATAACCATTAGACGAATTGATTGACATTGGATTAAATATGGGTTGTCAGTATATGTTGGCATATTAGAAATTAATTGTGGAATTTGTAAGCATCTATCGATCTTGTTTTACTTAGCTCCGTTTATAATTAATAGAACAAAAAAATCTTCCATATAAAATATATGATTTGTTATGGGGTTTAAAACTTGTAGGAAACAAAGTATGAAACTGCACCAACAAATGAAATGTTGAAAGATGGCATGAAATTTGGTTTTGAAATAATGTATATAGTTCATGAGTCAATTCTTGCTATGTTATGTCATTTCTTTTCGATTTAGATTGATGTATATTATTTAATATTGCAACTTTCATTATTCTCACCAATGTATATACACTCATTAGAGTTTATTTTTATGTTTGTAGATGGAAGTTGAAGAAGAAGAAAACAATCAACACTGTGAACAAAACATTCCTCAAAATAACCCGTCATCATAAGTAGCTTGAGTAGTGACATTAATTCAAGCGAAGAATGATGATCAATATGTTTGGATATCAGAGCAAGGTGTTGTATTTTTTGAAATATTTGTTTGTGAAATCAAACATTTTATTTAATGTAATGGACATAGTGTCCCAATTGAAAGACAGAGGGATACCAATAACTGTCCCATTCTCTATGACAAAGAATCTCTTATTCATATATATATATATATATATATATATATATATATGAATAAGAGATTCTTTGTCATAGAGAATGGGACAGTTATTGGTATATATAAAATAAAATACATTTTAATTTATTCTATTGTGTTCTCCATTGTCGTTGTGAAATGTTACACCACTGATGAAATATATGGATGATTAAATATTATAATGAAGAGATGTGAAATATGATGATATGATATAACAAATTAATCCAAACATCACATTCAAATGCACTAATAAAAATTTAATTGATATGAATAATGTTATAAGATATGTGTCGACTTTTGATGAATAATAAATTTTAAAAAATCACAATAATTGCACTATCACAGGCCGATGTTTCTAAAAAATAAAAAATGAACATCGGTGCATGTTAGTTACTGTGCACCTGTGCATTTGTATGGTAATGCAGACCAGCGCGTTTCTACAACCTATGGGCACCGCACAAATACCAATACCAATTAGAATGCTCGGTGCATTTTTGTTATACTGCGCACCATTGCGTTTGTATAATAATGTGCACTGGTGAATTTCTACGACCTATGGGCATCGTACAAATACTAATACCAATTAGAATGCTCAGTGCGTTTGTGTGATATTGTGCACCGGTGCATTTGTATAATATTGCGCACCTGTGCGTTTATACGACCTATGGGAACAACACAAATACCAATGCCAATTAGAACGACCTGGTGCGTTGTATCACCTATAGTGCGCCCAGTGCGGTTTTACACCTTAACGGCCCGGTGCATGCACCTTCGACAACCCTGGTGCGACTCTCTCGCTAACTGGGACGTTGCAAAATTCCCCGAGGCATCCGAAATTTGTTTTACGTCACGGTGCTTGTTAGGTTTACTGTACTGGAACATTCACTGTACAATGCACCAGTGCGTTGAGACTTGATTAACGCACCGATGAGAAAAGCATTCGTAATAACCTCCGGCCACCCAAATTTTTTAGTTGTGTTGAAATTCCATTAGAAGCTCCGCCAAAACCTTGGTTACCAAAAACGGATGTTGTAGAAAATGTTCTTTTGACACTTTTGGCCAATTTTATAACACTAAAAACCTCCGTTATAATCTCCGCTAGAGGATATTTTCCTTGTAGTGTAACTTGATTCACTAACCCAACTTTTATGTCCATCATTTTCTTTAATCTCGTGGTCAACCCCTTAACATTTTATTAACTTTTTGATCTGTAGATCTAGAATTAAAATGGGTCTATGACAGTCATTTTCACAATCTTTCATCCCCTTTAGTGCATTCCCTTAGCCTATGTCATGTTCTCTTCTTGTTACACTTTACACTCATTCTCTATTATCCCCACACATTTCACTTAACCATCTCACTTCCTTAACTCTATTACACTATTCATTATCACCTTCCTTCACACACTTTAGCTTTAACTATTTTGCAACTCCTTTCATGCTTGTCTTTGTAGTTTAAATAGCGTGATTTTCTATATTGATTTCTTCATGCACATTCTCTTTTGTTGGACTTTCTTATCATCTACTCAATGTCACTCTTTCTTAAACTTTTTATAACAAATCATGAATCATAATATTATTTGTAACTAAATAGTATAATTTAAGTATACTTATGTGTCTGTTATTGAAAATTTATAAAATTTAAAAAATAATAAATATATACACCTTTGTAAATTTTAATAGTAAAATCACTCCATAAAAACATACAAACAAAAATACAAAAATACAGTTAAAATATGATTTAATATTTATCTCAATTACAATTATAAAATTAAACTATTATAATTATTAAACTGTAACCCTTTTTAATAATCCATAAAACAATTTTTTCATGTGGCTTGTTTGAAACACGTCAACAAAATTTGATTAGATGTAATTATCACCAAAAATAAATTTATATAAATTTCTTCATAGTTAAGTATTGTATAAATTTCTTCATAGTTAAGTATTGTAGATGAAGTTCATATCCATACACGATCACATGCACAAATGGGTTTAGGGCCTCACACAACTTTCTTTTTTGGTCTATATTTTCTAGTATAAAGGTATAACGAATATACCCATGAAGACAAATATGATTCAATTTTAATGATGAACTATATGCCACGTGTCACTTCGAGATAGCCCATGATTCTAAAACCTTCGAACATGTGATTATAAAAGTCGCTTTCGCTCAATTTTAATGATGAACTATATGCCACGTGTCACTTCTAGATGCCCATGATTCTAGAACCTTAGAACATGTGATTATAAAAGTCGCTTTCGCTTTGGAAAGATTGCCGTGTAAGTGAAGGGGTCTCCCTCAGAATTCCCGAGGCTTTAAGATTTAAACAATGATATGTGATACATTATAGTCAAAGTATTTTTTATAATTAAGAGGATTAATTTTATTTTATTTTTAGGATTTATATTATTAAAAATAGTTTATATTACGAAAAAAAATAATATTCACGATATTGACTAATATTAATATCTTTTTTGTGTTATTCGTTGTTGGGCGATAATGGATAATGGAGTTAGTGTTTAGTAATGGCAAACAGCATGGCATGGTAGATTTATGGGACAATAAGACATAAACAAGTGCATATTAAAATAATGCCTTATTTTTAAGAAGTGGGTAGTGGATTTTGTAGATATGAATTTGAATTTATTAGTAAATGAGGTAATGAATAAATAAGGTTTAAAAAATTATTAAAAATAATAAAATAATATTTCTCATGCATAATTAAAAAAGGTATGCAAATTTTTTGGTCAACAGATAAAATAATAGGAATTCAACCATGAATCTAATATGATATACCATGCACTAGGTATAATAAAATATTTTGATAGAAGCTTAAACATGCAAAGCATGAATTTAATATGATACCATGCAACAGATATAATAAAATACTTTGATATAAGTTTAAATTTGCAAAACATGAAAAAGAAGGGAAATTATCCATGGGAAATTTTTTATTGGGTTTAAGTTTGTTTTTTTTATCCGTAAATTGTTATGGATATTTTATTGGACAGTTCGTCACAATATATATGATAATAAAAACTTAAAATGCGGAATTTCTGCATTATTGTAGTTTTATTAAATTTCTAAATCTATAAATTTAATTGTAATTAGTGGATCCATGCGAATGGAAATTATGCAAAAAAATAGAGAATGACAAAATAAGCTCCCACACACACATAAGACACAAGATATGCTCTGGGAAACCCTTTCGGGAGAAAAACCAGTTGGAAGGTGAGGTCGTTGCTCTCTTTCTTTGTCTGGAAATATGGTTGTAGGTACAAAGAAGAAATGTTTGTGGCTTATAGGCTCATACAGCGCACAGATCCTCTCTGTGTGCTCTACCTCCTATCTCTCTTCCCTATCTTTCCTTAGCTATGGAAAAAAATGCTCTTGTAAAAAAGAAATGCCTCTTCCTCCTAGTGATCGGTTATAACACAACCTGATATCCTACTAATATTTAATTTTGACTATATCAATTCTTAAATAAAGTTACAATATATATTATTCTAGATTCTTTTACATCACAAACATGTGCCTAACCCATTTTCCATTAATAATGGGGGCTAACGTGGCATCCTCCCGAACTATAGGTGTGAAAATTGGAAAGTCAACTTCTGAGTGGAATAAATTTTTCATACAAACTCTGATTGACACACATTTTTCTACATTGAAAAGGTCTCTATGTATAGAATAACATTTAAAGGTGTTACATTAAAGCGGTAAATTTTTACCCCCAAAAAACGTAATTTGATGCCTCAAAATTCTCTCGGAAGGTTTCAGACCCCATTTTACCAAACTAGGTCCCGCCGGTAAAAACAATCCCTTGAGCTGATTCCTCCACTTTTTCCACAACAAATTCATTGAGATGGATGAAAAATAATAAGATGATCCAATTCAGATCACACCTCCCTATTTTGGGAGGCTTTTGGTCTCTAAAATCTTTTATTGAATGAGGTGAGGAATTTTTTCATCCACCTTATCTCTGGTGTACCATTTAGGTTTGCCTAGAAGTTGTCCCTTCAACCCAATCTTCCAAAGGTCATGTTGCCCCTATGTTGTATTTTTGGACCTCTTCTGCAAAAATATATCTTTTTTCAACTCTGAATGAGCATCTGGTGTCAAATCCTCCACAGAAGGTAGGACATGTTCCTCTTCCTGATCTAACATGGAAGACCCATAAAGTTTCAAATTCTCTACATTCAAAACTGGGTAATTTCGCATATATGGTAGTAAATTAATTCGATAGGAATTATCTCCCACCTTTTCCAGTATCTCAAAGGGACCATATGTGAGAGCCTTGATTTTCTTATCAGGCCCCTGTAGTCTCTCCTTATTCAACTCTAGCCATACTTTGTCTTCCATCTTGAATTTTTTATCGTTCTAGGTTGATCATGACTGGCCTTATACTTCTCCTGCAACTTTTGTAGTGTTTCTCGTACCTATATATGGATATGTCTGATCTTCTTTATAAATTTGTAAGCCCTCAAAGAATCTCCTACAAGTTTTTCCCTCACTCCTTGTTGCCCATATGCAATATCCAAAGGTGAAGGTGGAAAATATCCAAAACAAATCTCAAATGGGGACTTTCCTATAGAAATGTGGACTAATCTATTGTAGTAATGTTGCATATATACCATATTTTCATCCCAGGTGTTTGGATGCTTCTGGATGTATCCCCACAAAAGCTACACCAAAGTCTTGTTGACTACTTCTGTCTCCCCATCCATCCATGGATGGAATGTTGTAGATATCTTCAACTTTGTATCCATATTCTCCCACAATGTAGTCCAAAATGCATTGAGAAATCTTGTACCCTTGTCTAAAGTTATGCTCCTTGTTATCTGAAGGTGCACCCAGACCTATCCAAAGAACAAGTTTTTTGCTTCTTATCCACTGATGGTATTTTTACAGGGCATCATAACACACATCTTGTTGAACCTATCAACTACCACAAACATGTAGCTGACTTCCCACATGTTATCATTCTATAATTTTAAGATTGGCAAGAATAATCATAAAATGACAACATCAAAACCATTTTGGAGCCTAGGATCTAGCCTTCCTAGACTAAAAAATGGATCTTTCTTTAAGATTTAGCTTTGCTTTTTATGAGTTTTGATATTAGGTTAGTTATACTAATAATTTGGTTGGATTAGGGATATGTTTAAACTATTTCCATTAGGCTATGCAGTCATAACAGGTTGGGTTGTTGCATCAATTTTTCCAGAGCATTCACAAGGAAAGCTAACTATAGTTATTGGATCTTAAAACATAATGAATCATGAGATGAAAGAAAGAGTGAATTCAGTAGTGGTTAAAAAGAAATCAAGAATTCTTTAGCCAAACTTCAAAGGGAAAACATTTATATTGTAAACACAACCAGAATTAAGGTGCTCTATTAGCAACTCTCATTCTTCAAATTTATGTTTTACAATTAGAATTAATGATACACTGGAAGAAATAACAATGGAAAACATTAAACACAACAAAGAAAAGACATCACCAGGTAAATAAAGCTCAAAAACATTGCAAAATGGTCCTTTATTATTGATGCTCCAACTCCAAAATTACAATTCTCCAATAGAAAAGCTTACAATCTGGGGTCCAACCCCTGATACTGAAAAAAAATGCAGTATTTAACTAATTCCTAGTGATTTCCGTATCTACATGGCCAATCTGCTATTTATTACAATAATGACTGAAAATTGACAGATGTGACCACAAAGTGGACATGATAGAATGACTGTGACATGTGGTCGTAATATTCAAAAGGTTGTTATTATGTGCCTTGATTTGTAGTTGTGCTTCCAAATTTAGATAATATGATGTTGATATGCTGAGTTGATACACTGGTTTGCAGAATTAATTGATTTGTTGATTTGGTTGTTCCGCTGATGCACTGAGTTGTCACCCTTCTTGGTAATCACATAATTTCTCCACTACTATGCATTTTGTATCTTGATCCTGATTAACTTCCTGTAAATCTCATCAGCCTCTATGTACTTCATAAAATTTTTCCTTAGCTGAAAATTTTGTTTGATTTCAAGTTGTATGTATAAATCATTGTCCACAGCCTCTAGGACGACTCTTCCCGTCATTGATCATTTTATTCCAGCAAACTTAGTTGTGTCTTTGGCAATCTCCTTCAACTTCTTTACATAATCTATCATGTGCATGAGCTTATCATTTATCACAAAAAGAGATGGAAATCCTCTTTTGGTCAGTGGTTCTATTCTATTGAAGAATCTGCTGATACCAATTTGTAACTGATGACACTTTTCCTCTACCTGTGTGACCAAAAATTTTTAGTTGAGTACTTTCTTGAATTCTAGGATTTCTTTTGTTCTTCCCTCCACCCTTAATGCTTCCAATTCAAACTTGTCCTTGGAATTCAAGAATTTGATAAAACTGTTTGTTGTTTCAGGCATGTCGGTCAGCTCTCTATTTGTTTTATCTATGGCATCATTCACTAGTCCAATTAGATCTCTCTGGTCAAATATTATCTCAATAGAAGGCCATATCTCATTCATGGATTCAACAATACTAGTCCAAATAATTTCTTTTTCCTAGCCAAAAATCTATCCAATAGAAGCTTCACTCTCTGCTTTGAATAATTTCTCAATCTGTTTTTGAGCTCTCTGTATCTAATTTTCATAAGCATTGTCTGACCTTTTCTTCAAATCCTTTACGATGTTGAATTCTGCTTCTAGCCTTTTGATCTATGTTGTTTGTATGGTCATGTTCTCCATGGCTTTGGCCAGTTGCTCCGCGCCACATGATGTGCCTATAGAGGTTGGTGTAGTTGTAGGGATGAATGCAATAGAAATAGCCTCCAAAGGAACAATGGTCATTTTTGTTTCTTTCTCCTTTTCTTTCACCTGTTTTTCCATCTCTGTCTCCATCTTCTTTAGCTATGCTGACTACTCCATGATTAAGTTCATCATTTCAGCTTCCCGTGCTTCATTTTCCTCAATGTCCTTTGTCAAAGGGTATTTAGTTGCTGACATTTTGAGTTGTTCTTTTAGGGAAGCTATATTATCATTCTTCTTCTTCAATATCTCTTCCACAGCTTCTACATTGGTTGGGTCATACCCAATATTTACCATTAAGTCCTCCAGGGATTTGATTCTTGTATATTTTCCCATAGAAGATATCTTCTCCATTTGAAGTTGAGATTGAATGTTGGCCAATGATACCTGCAGTTTAGATAGGCTCATGACAGTGCTTGTCAATGTGGAGGAAATCATCTCTCGAGTCTGTTTATGCATCTCCATCTGGTCTATTGGATGGATGTCTTTCACATAAAATTCAAAAGCAGTCTGCTTGAAGTCGGCAGGTGTTTCAGGCTGAGAGATATGTGCTTCTAGGAAATTCATTCTCATATTTCCTTTCTTTGAGTCAAAGGATGATAAAATCATGCTCTGTGAACTGCTTTTCTACTTCCAAAACTGGTTGTAGGTGATGGTTTTCAAGATCTCATTCTTTCTTTTGATCTCCCTGAATTTATCATAGATGTTCTCCTCCTTTCCTCTGATAGTAGCAGTAGATGTAGGAGTTTGTAAGTTTTGCTGTTGGAATGGAATGGTGACTGAAGATGTTGAAAATATGGTTTGGCCACCTACTAGAGATGAACTTGGAGAATCCTTGATGGTGATGACTATCTGATGCTCTTTTTCAATGCTTTGATCAATGTCCATGTGGAATCTAACTCTCTTTCTTTAATTCATTTTAAATTCTCTGGTAGATGTATCAGTCTTCATATCAGGCTAATCATCTCTTGGCCTCCTCCCTGTTGTCTCTTTCTATGGCTCTTTTCCCTTGTCTTCTTTGTCTTCTATAGTATTCTTTTCCTGTGGAGTAGGGGTTTGAATACTTGAGGTTGATATCACCTTTTCTTCAGCCTCCTGTAGTGTATTTTCTACCCACTCTACTTGATTCATAAACTATTCAATCTCAGGCATGTGATTATGGATGAAAGGGGTTGATTTTTTCTCCAACCTTTTCTTCGAAATAATACCTAGTGGGTCATATGACCAAGTGAAACTATGATTGAATTTCATGTCCCTCAGCATCTCGTCAGCCTCTTCTCCTGCTTCTCTACTATTACAAATAAAAGGACCAATTGGGGACTTGATCCTAAATTGAGATTTCTTCTTGGTAGATACAAATTGCACCTCATCTTCGTTGGTCATCTGCCTTATGTATTCCAAGGAAAAGATCCTCATGGGGAGGAACTTTGGAAGCTTGTAAGAGGCAAAATCACACCCCTAAATTCTGATCTCAGTATAATTTTGGTACAAGTACCAATCTCCAATTCTCACTTGATCTGATAACTGCATGATTTTCTTGATTTCCTCATTAATCCTTGGTTCCACTGAACTGTTGAGTATGCTAATTTATAGATGAACAAATGGATCAACAAATATCTTGTATGGGTAGTATTTTTTTCTCCTTCATTAACATGGTTTTCAAAAACATGATTGATTGAGGCTGAGAGTCATCATTAACCTTCCTCATTGAAAAATAGAATCTGTTGGCCTGAAAATAGACAAACATATAAAACAAAACTGAAGTGTATTTGAACACTTCCTCTTTGTGGAACTTTAGAAATTGATCATGGATGGCATCAACTAAGAATTTTCTAAAGTTGAACCTGATTGAGGGCTTAGAATCTGATGAAAGAATAGACATAAAACCTATCATGGCCTCATCTATCCACTTGTCTAAATGATATCCTAGTAAATATGAGAGGAAAGTGACAATGTGTTGGGTTCTATCAGGGAAAGTGGATGAGGGATATGGAGAATTATTTTTGGGCAGTGGGGCATTAGTTGCCATGAAAAGCTCTAATGTTTTGGGTCTGCTGGAAAAATCCCTTTTAGGGAGCTTCATAAGAAAATGGAATAGTTTCTTCAATAGTGGGAGCCTGCATCATTTGTAGGATTGAATGGGCACTAACAGTAAAGAGGACTTCTCTTGTGGGGGCTACTATATCTCTTTGGTTAATTTCATAACATACATGGCATTTCCTTACAAATTCGAGGCAGTTTTGGGTCTTTGGGAATATGAAGTAGGGTAGTTTGGTCTCCCATAACCCTATATCATCAACTTCATCTATTAGCTTATCCTCAAGCCAGCATTAGACATTGAATAAATCAAAATATGACTCTGTCTCATGGATTTTATAATCACTATCAGCCAGAACCACATGATCCAGGCCTACCTAGGGGTAAACCACAGGATTAAAGGGTTATTGATCCTTCTTTGGAGGCATTGTTGTACTTGAAAAATAAACTAACTATGTTTTTCACCATTGTAGATAAGAATGGGATTAAAATAAAATGATAATGTAGAAAGGGATTTTTTGCAGAGAAAAATGGGGAATGGGAAAAATAAAGGGGAATATAGAAGAACTCTGTTTGACCTTTAAGGGAATTGAAAACCTTTATGTGTCTCTCTTTTTCTTTAAAACCTTTACAAATGGATCACCTACATCAATAGAATGCAAGAACAATGGTAAAACTTGCCACAGGTGTGAGAAAATGATTTTATAAGGTTATTGTGTAACCGTTGACATGGCACGGGCCCGTTGGGTAACGGCCTAATATATTTAATGTCTAACAGGCCTATGGCAGGAGCGGAGCTGATTGGATGGAGGGGACAGAAAGATGTTGTTGTGGTGAAACGGTTATACAATGGTAAAAAATGCAGAGGTTTGGTTGTGGTAGAAAACTGATTTTCGCAGGGGGTGTAGGCCAGTAAGCGGTAAGCAGTGGGGGGAGGGTGCGAAATAATTTGGGCACGACACATAGCAAGTAGGGTGGTTTGGAATACCATATATTTCAGACCCCCCCCCCCACCTTGACGTTAACATTTAGAGGATGAGGGGAGGTCGAAAACATCTGTGGATCGTCGGATGAAGAGGAGGGTGTGGAGATGGGACGTGAGATGGGAAATGTTTAGCGATGATGGGAAGGGTGGTTGGATGGTGGCGCCGGGTGAGCGAATGTATGGTAGGGGTATAGTTCAAAATGTAGGATATATGAACTATGACATAAATATGTCAAAAGGTGTTTTTGATGAAAGTTTAATTCCCGAACCTTTTAGAATAAAAAAGCCTTTGTGTTTTGATTTTTCCCTTTTTATTCCAAGAAATACATGAAACCCTTAGGATAACTTTGGAGTAAATTTCATGTTTCCTTTATTCTTTATTCTTTTCATCCCTACCTACCCATGTCACTAATCTAACATTTATTGTTCTTTTGCAGGGTGCATTTAAACTTACAGACCCAATTCATTTTCCTCTAAGACTCTAACCTACATCTATCCTTATTTATTCCATTGACTCAGATTAAATGGTTGAGTCAATTTTATTTCTACTTATCTACTGATATGCCAAATTTAAACAATTTGGAAAATCCTTATTTTAGATCCTATCAAGAGAAATTTAAAATTGTACAATCATGCTTAAAATTTATGATTAAACAAGCTAATCTAATCAGTAGTGGCATTTTGATTTGCAGCACTTTCATTATTATTCCTTTTAGGGTTTTTCTTTCTTTTTCTTTTTATTTTGCTCTTTTAGCTTTTTCCATATACCCTCTTTTATTTTCTTTTTTCCCATATTTTTTGGAAACCATTTGAATATTGAAAATCATACTTAATATGAAATTGCAAATCATGAAATACTCAATCACCTTGGGATCATATGATTTATAGGATACTAACAATGGATCCAACTGGGGATGGCACTTCTCCAAACGAAGTGTACAGAACCTAAGACCAGTAGCATTGAATGCTCCATTTTTTGCAAAATATTCATCTACTTTCTTTTTTATGTTTTATGACAGCTCATCAAACCAATCTTACGGCCTTATCCATGGGCTTTAACCTTGGTTAATGAATTATTAAAATCACAAACTTTAAAACTGTGGTATTTACAATGATGAAAATCTAACCTGAATTTTTTTAAGAGAAATAGTGCTTCAACATCCTGCCATTGACAGGACCTCCAAGTATCTTTGTTCCATACAACTCTTTAAGGAAATAGACATTGATTCCTCTAAAAGCATCAATGATGTATGGCCCTTGCCAAAGATTGTCAAATTTTCCATGTTTACCTTTGTGTTCTCTTCTGGAATCTCATTTCAAAACCTTGTCTCCTAAATTAAAATTATTAGCCTTTGTTCTTTTATCAAAAAATTTCTTGATATTATCTTGAATTACTTGAGTTTTGTTATAAACTTCCTCTCTAGACTGCTGCAACTGGATGGTTTGAATGATCCTTCTCTGTATATCATTTGGTTCAGCTTGAATTTCCTGAGTGATCTTCATGACTAGAATTCCTAAAGAAGAAGGAAAAATTGCTTCCATCCCATAAACCAATTGGGATGGAGACATGCTAATTGATTTTTTAGTAGTAAGCCTATCACCCCAAAGAGCATTTATCCAACCTGGCATTATGGAGAAATTTTTCATGAACATTAAGACTGACATAAAAGGGGGGGACACCTCCTTCTTGGGGTTTACCATCAACTTATGGCCCAAACAAAATTTTAGACTGGTCATCATTTAAATTAATAGTATCAGTAATCTTCCCTATGTTTAGTAACTTTAGGACCTGATACCTTGTTGACGAGAAGAAATGTCTAGCAAATAGTAGGGGATATCGCCGATAAAAATTCCCAACTAGACTCTAGACCATTTTTTATAGGGATCCCATCTGGGGTTTGGGTCTGACTACCGCTGAATATACCTTTTCTCAGACTGAGAATTAGCCCTGCAGACCTATGAAGACATGGTTACCCGAATGATACAAGACAAATGATTGACGAATCCTCCTAAAAATGAAACATTTTAAATAGCAAAGTGAGTTTCTAAGCATGCAGCCAAAAGAAAATATTGTTAGCAACACATCATTAGGGTCATGCTCATAAAATTTGCTTAACCACAAAAGAAACAGTTCACTATGGTCGAAACACCCTTCAATTCCTTAAGCGTTTTCTGAAAGATGAAGCGATATTAATAACAAAGTCATTAAACATCTCTTAATTAAATATTCTCATACCATTAACACATCATGTAAGCTTAAACGTATAAATGACATAAGCAGAAAAAAGCAGACTAGTCAATCATAAAAGATAGTCAATACATGAGACACAATATTCATAATTCTAGCACACATAAGTCCTCATCCGATCCAATGGTGGAATCAAAACATTTATTTGTATTCATTAACGAAAATATGCATTTGATGCTATATAATTATCTCTACTCCTTTTGGAGTCCCAAAAAATACTCTTCACAATATCCCAGAGGGAATAATTATAGGGAAAAATTGACCTTTGAGTGGCCCTGACCTTTTAACTTCCCGACTGTTGGTATCATCTGCAACCTAGGAGGAATTTGCAACTTGCGACCTAGCCTTGATTGTGACCTGCGACTTGTTTCCCACTGTGACCTATGACCTGTTGCCTGTTGCGAACTGCAACCTGTGCCATTTCCTTTGTCACAGAATCAATTGTATTATGGAGAGGTCTGGTACGTCTATCTATTGTTGATCCTTGAGGTACTTTTTCCAAGCCTAATAGTCTGCAACTACTGGGGTGACCTGGGGGGTATCTTCTCTTAATCTATGAAAGAATTCAAGAGCATCCAAGATGAAAGTGCACCTCTTTACTAAGATCTGATTGGACAGGGAGGCCGGTTTGGTGTAAATCTAGACTGGTGTGATGATGAATTGAATAATATTTTCCTGTGAGGCCGGGAGGTCTTGGGAAGCAATTGCTGGTCTCATTGGTTGCAGGAATGTTTGAATGTCTTGGGTCACCTCTTCCCTTGTTTTCTCAGTGTCTAATGCTCCTAGGGAAGGAATATGGTGTATTTCATCCATTGAATTGATGTCGTTGATCAGGTGTTCATAAGCGGACATCACCCTCTCCACATCCTTTACCAGTTTATCCTTGGATTATATCTTCATTCGGATCTGGAATTTTTCATTCTAAGTACAAATCCAATCCTTACGTAGCAGGGTGTCAGGAGCCTACAAATATGTGTTTGACCATTCTAGCATGCTGTCTAGGGCAGTGGAGGCCTCCTTCAATTGTGTAGTTCTTCTTTTAGTTTCTGCTTGAGCTTTTAGCAGTGGTGTGACTGTCTTCTTTATCATGAACATCTCCTCATACGCTTGCTTCATGGTAGCTTCCAAAGTAACCAACTCCCTTTGAATGGTGATTGGTAGTTTATTAGCCTAGGAAGTTGTGAAATGAATACTTTGGAGCTCTTCTTCCAGCGTCTTCTTCTCTTGTTCGGACTGAGCTGCCTTCTGCTTAGAAGCCTGGAGCCTGTTTTGTAAGAATAGAATCTCTCTGCTCATCCTACTTACATTTTATTCTATGGCTGCTACAAAGGCGGTCCCTGCTAATGCGATCATGATCTGATTAGTCCTGGTATCTAGGACTATATCCTTTTCTGTGGTAACTACGAGAGGTGCAGTCGGATTCCGCGCAAGGCAGTTTCTTTTCTCTTGTCTGATCTTGTGCGTGAACTGGTCGTACATCAGCCTTGTTAGATCCAGAATCTCATCTTCCTATTCCTTTGAGGTGCCAAGGTCTGAGAGAGGAAAATTCACACTTGTCTTGGGGGTTGTTTGAGGAACATCAATGTGAGTCAGCTCTATTTGTTCCCCTATTTCTGGGGGCGGTGTCTTGCTTCCCCCTACTTCTTTGGAAGAGTCTTCCTGTGATTTCTAGCTTTCTTCCTCCTTTCTTCTATTCTCATCCTCTTCTTTGTCTTGTTCCTATTTTAACTTATGCTCAACCTATTTATTCCCTTCTTACGTTCCTTTTCCTCTATTTTCCTGCAGGCTTCTTCTGCCTTCTTTTTCTTCTTTTCCTCCCTTAGTTGTTTTTTTCATTGCTCCTCAACTTGCTTCTTTTGCTTGTCTTCCTCTTGCTATCATGCTAGGTCATCTTGGGTTCTTTTGAGTTCCTCTTCCTTTTACTTCTCCTCAGCTTCTTGTTGTTCCTTAGCCTCTATGTCTCTCTTTTCCTATTGCTCTTTAGAGAGACTACTGCAAGTATCAGCCCTTGGCTTCTTAGCATTAGAAGATGAGGCCCCTCTTATCAGGTTGCTTCTTTTTAGCATGTCGGACCTTTCCTCATCTTGCCCCCCTTGATCTGTTGATTCTTCTGGCACGGCTTCCATGTCCGTTTTGTACCAGTTCTTGACTTTCTATTCAACCAGGCATTCCATTTATTGGTATTTCCAATTGAATTTGGCCCATTTTCAATGCGCGGGAATGATCCTTTTGAGATCATATGATCTATGGGCGAAGATCACAAAATGAAAACCCTTTATGTCTTCCACCTCTGCTTCTAATTATTTGAAATATTTAACGGTATAGACGCTGATAGTAAGCGAGAGAGTAGGCCATGGTTTCTTCTTGCCCTTGCTAAGAACGTTGGAAAACCCGCCCATCATCTGGTAGCACACTTCTTGTAAGAGAATTTTATTGGTGACAAACTGAGGCAGCACGTGAGGTGCCTTGAATGACCCAAAGACCCTGATAAAAGTACTTTCTACAATAGGAAACCATTTGGCCACTTGTATTATTGTTTCCATGGCCCACCCGGACATGCACGGGCGTCTTTGCCAAACAAATTTCTATAGAGTGTAAGAATGAAATTATGCGAGATTGAATCTATATCTTGTTTGTATTTGGAAGCCCAGAACACCTTTAACTCTTTGTGGATAGGCCTACCATGTTTCACATCCCAGTTATGCAGCCATCCTTCACAATGGCATCTTGTGCATATTGCGTCCAAAAGGTAGGAAGCCATATAAAATTCAGATGCGAACCCTTCTTTGGGCGCCTGTGTTGTTGATATGTTCAACCTGAGGGCTGCTACTATTAGGTTGGCCCAATTGAACTAGGTGCCATATGTAGTGATAGCGTATATGAGAGATATATGAGAGGGACCCAAGTCCCATTGATAGTATTAGCATCTGGTTGGTCATACATCCTACACATCATTGTTTCCACAAACTTGTAGACTTTCCTGAGGCCCTCTCTTTTATATTCCTGATCCTTTTTAACCTTAAACTTCTTGGGGTCCTCCCACCATCCCCTCAAGGTCTCTAGTATGGGTACTTCATGAGTGGCTACCCAATCAGCATTGAAATTTTGTTCTCAGGTAGGGAGTGCATATTATACTTCTGCATCTTTCCCCTTCAGGTTACCAAATGTCTTCCCCAAGTGATAGCGAATTACCCAAATCCTAGAGAAGACCTTTCGTAGGATCCATTCAATAACCTCTGCACATGGAAATATGGGTTGATGGGTGCCTGCATAGTGGAGTATGGACCTCTTGACCTGAATGTACACTTTTCGGTCAATGAGATTTTCTCGAAACTTAGGCTTTGTGAACTCCTGATATACCTGGTACCAACTAATCTTATCCCCTTTCTCGAACACACAGGCGGTGTCTCCATATATAGTAGGTGGGGAAGGGGGCGTGCCTTCTTCTGATATTTCTACCTCTGGACTCTTGTTTCTCTTCCTAACTGCCGAAGGCCCCATATCACTTGAGGCTGAAGAGATGGAGACACACTCGAGCTTGGATTTGATGTTTCCAGGCATATTCATGAAAAAATCCCATGATAAGGTGCAGGACATAATTAAAAATATGTTAAGACCGATGAAACTTCCAAATTACTACTCAGGCTAGGTCGTTGCGACCCTTGCCAACTATTATATAAAGAAATGGAAAGTCTTGTGACTTAGTGACCTTGCGACTAGGTCACAAGGTCGCAAGGTCACACCAACGTGAACTCTCAGGGAACGGTGACTTTGCGACTCAACAACTTGAGAATAGGTTGCAAGGTCGCACCAGTGTGAACTCTTAGGGAATGGTGACTACAACTTGGCGACTTACGACTAGGTCGCAAGGTCGCAAGGTCACATTGGAGTAAACTCTCAGGGAACTGCTACTTTGCGACTTGGAAACTTTCCACTAGGTTACAAGGTCGCTAGGTCACAAGGTTAGCAGATAATTGGTGATTAGCGACTTCACGACTCAGCGACCAAGTTGCAGGGTCGCAAGGTCGCTTAGTCGCAGATTCATGGGGTCACGCTAGGGCTTTTTGAGTGGTTTTGTGGTGATTGCAACCCGAGGGGAATGAATGGTGAAGAGGGAAAAACCAAAGTGGAATGGACAAATTTGGGCCTTAAGGCCTCTTCAGGTAGCTAAGAAGGGTGTTTTGGATAGACTAGGGCAGGGTGAGGTCTTAGAGAGGAAGGCAAGGAGGTATAAGCCATGAGGGAAGGTGCAAACTTTAACCAGGGTTGTTGAGGAGCTTAAATGAAACTAATATAAGGATTAATAGGCAAGGGATGGGGGCACGCGAGGCAAAAATTAATCAAAAAGGATACAACAAGAGTATTAGGCAACTTACTTGGGAAAAACATGCTCCAGTTGGCTTGTGAGAGGTGTTAATTTCTCCGTCATGCAGGTTGAATGCGACCTACGCAACCCTTTTATTTATAAAGGGGTCGCACGTGCATTCATTTAATGCAGGTCGCTAAGTCGCAAATCAGGGCTGGTTGAGTGGAGATGCGACCTTGCGACCTTGTGACTTCGCAACCTGGAGGTTGCAAGGTCACATGGTCGCAAATGTGAAGTTTTAGAACAAATTGCGACCTTTCGACTTCGCGACCTAGAGGTTGCCAGGTCGCTAGGTTGCATGGTCACAAAGTGTTGGATTTTATGAGTTTTGCGACTATGCGACTGACTATTTAGAGACTAAGTTCAGGATCAGAATTTGAAGGGATAATGCATGGAAAATAAATTTCTGAAGGGTCAAGACCGAGGGCACATCAGACTTATCTTTACCAAGAGATCAGGAGCTCAGAAATTTTAAGATGGGACAAAATTTTGGAGGGTGTTGTAGTAGCTACAAAAAATGGCGATTCATTGGTAGGACCTAGGATATCTGTTGGTGCTTCATCTTGAGGGGGGGTGGGGGGCTTAGCAGGTTGTTTCTTTTGCCCTGTGGGCCCCACTACTTTAATCCTTGGCCCTTGCACATTTTCTCCACCTGTTTTCATGGCTCGGGGTGCTAGTTCACCTTGTTTTCATTTCTGGAGACCGATCGGAGTAACCTCAAGGATTTCAAGGATTCGATTATAGTTATTTGGTCCCCTTTGGTTTCTCCACTGCCAACGAATCTGGTGGTCCTGACAGAGTCATTCCCTAGGAGTCATAGACGTTGCTCCACTGCTAGCGAGCCTGGTCAGTAACCCGGCGGAGTCGTCGCATCGCCTCTCTGCACAGGAAGCCTTTCTCAATCCTTTACCCTTTATTTAATGCGCTAATAGCACTTATTTGAATGTGCTCGAGGCACTTATTTTGAATGTGCTCAAGGAACTTATTTGAAGGGAGAAAGCATTGCCTGGGCGGATGAGGGATCTTGACTTATGTTACTTTCAAGAGAGGTTGCTCCTGGTCTGTATACAAGGACCTTTGATTTTTCCAAATATCCTTTTGTCACCTAAGATTTTCCTTGTTCCCTTTCCATCTAGCGACCTATTTCACTGAAACTTATTATTTTTTAGTAGCCCCCCGAGTTAGCGTATTGGGTGAGGTACCGGTGTTTGGTTTCTGGGACTTGGTTGTGTTTTCCCCAGGGGGGCCTAGCATAGGCCAGCTTAGGCCATATTGTGTTTTAGGGTCGATTCTTCACCAGCAGAGATTCTGGTACAACCTGCCAATTAATAAAATACTACGATTACCCCTCAACCTGAGGTGCTAGGGGAGTGGATTTCCGAGAGCTTGCTCGAAGCATGCCACTTGTTGAGACTTACAAAACAAAAGGAAAACAAAAACAACAAAAAGCATCTAAGCAAAAGAAAGACACTATGGTATAGAGTGCGGTGACGGCCACTAGGGCTGTTAGGTGAAATAGTGCTTGAGGTCATGCCCATTTACCGGGAGGACCTCGACTTTCCCTTCCAAGGTCTGGAGTCTATATGTGTGAGAACCAACCTTTTCTTTGATCTATAAGGGGCCTATCCACAGGGCTTGGAATTTGATGTGTTTCCTCTTCTCTTTGTGAGCTTTCTCTCACTTGAGGATGAGGTCACCTACTTCAAAAATCCTTTTTCCAACGGATTTCTTATTGAACCATCATTTTATGTGACTCTGGTGGATGGTGAATTTTTCTTGGTATTTTAGCCTTTCCTCCTCTAGTTTCAACAATGTATCTATACGGGCTTGTAAGGAAGGGCATGGTGTACCACGCGTTTCTTGCAACAACTGAAGGGCCACGAGAGATATTTTGGGAGGAAGGATTGCTTCTTTGCCAAAAACTAGAAAGAATGGGGAGGTGCCCAAAGATGGTTTGGGTGTGACCCGATCAGCCCATAGGGCATTGTGGAGTGTGTTATGTCAGTTTTGTTGTTGGTAAAACAAAGTATTTTTTATGATGTGAATGAGGTTTTTATTGGTTGACTCGGCTAACCCATTTCCTTGGGGGTAATAGTTGGTGGAGTGTTTGAGCACTATACTATTTCTAGAGAAAATTCATATAATTTTAATGATGAAAAATAAGTTGCTTTATCAAAAACAAGGGAGGTTGGAATGCCAAACCTGGTCATGATGTGCTGAGTGATGAAATCTATTACCTCTTGATCATTGATTTGATGCAACGGTATTGCTTCAACACACCTCATGAAGTAGTCCATAGCCATAAGAATGTATCTATGGTGCTTAGAGGAATGTGGAAAAATCTCTCCAATCATGTCGAGTCCCCACTCTTGAAATGGCTCTTCCACTGCGATGGACTGCAATGGGGTGGATGATCATGTCTCCCTGTTAGCAAAATTTTGACACGGTAGGAACCTTTGAACATAAGTGCGTGCATCTTTGAACAGAGTGGACCAATAGAAACCATCACCCATAATTTTGTGAGCTTTGGTATCCCCTGCATAGTGCCCACCGGCTGGACCATCATGTAGTTCGTTCAAAACCTCTTGTGCCTGATCATGTTCCAAGCAGTGTAGCAAAACTCCATTGTGGTGCTTGCGGAATAGCTTACCCTACACTAGCTGGTAAGATGTAGCCTTCAGTCTTATTGCACATTTCTGTTGGGTGGTTAAAGTGGGATCCATGATACCGCGGCCAAGGTATACCGTATTGTTGAAGATCAACGTACCATGAGGGGGTGATCTACTGAGGTGTACTTTCAGTCTGGTAAATGTCAATTTCGTGATCCCAACTCTCCTCTTCGCTGCCTCACAAGTCTGCAGCTTTAGCAGCCATCTGTCATAGCTCCTAGCCCTTGATAGTATGTGCAGGCTTAAATTCCAAGTCATACTCTTGAAAGAATGTCATCCAGCTGCCTCATCTCTTGCCTAGATCCTGCTGTATTAACAATGAGCGAACCATTGGGTGAGGTACAAAAACTGTGACGTGATTCTTCAGAATATATGGCCTGAAATGTTTGACTACCTTGTACACTGTGTAAGCTTGCTTGTCAATATTTGGATAATTCATCTTGGCACCTTGCAATCATTTGCTCATGAATGATATGGGCCGCTCATCATTGCTGTCGTCTTTCTAAGTGAGGACAACCATGAGAGATGAGTCTGAGGTGAAGGTGTACAAAATAAATCCTTTGCTAAAATCCATGCTATGAAGGGCAGGTGCTTTTGCGATGGCCTATTTGATATTATTGAACGCTTCTTTCTCGGGAGAATTCAATTTGATTTTTGTGTTCTTCTTGATCAGACCTTGCAGAGGCTTCACTATTTGTGTGAAGTTTGATATAAATTTTCGTAGGAAGTTGATTTTTCCAAGAAACGACTGCATGGCCTTCTTGCCACTTGGGGGAGGAATCTGGGCGATGGATTTTACGCATTCTGGGTCCACCGCTATTTTGTCTTGGGTTATGATGTGCCCCAATATATTTCCTTCGGAAACTGCGAAAATGCTCTTTTTGGGGTTAAGTGAGATCCTGTATTTTTGGCACCTTTCAAAAATCTGTTTGAGGTGGTGTAAATGGTCACACCTGCGTTTGGAAAATATGGTGACGTTGTCAAGGTATACCACCACGCATTGCCCCATTAGACCCCGGAAGGCGATGTCCATGGCTCTTTGGAAGGTTGACACAACATTGATCAGGCCAAAGGGCATGCGTCTGAATGCGAACCTTCCCCATTTAGTTCTAAATGTGGTTTTCAGATGGTCGAGATCAGCTACTAGTACTTGGTTGTAACCTGAAAAACCATCCAACAATGAGATCAACATTTCTGACCCGGATACTTTTTGCAGGATCAGCTCCATTGGGGGCACTGGGTAGTTGTCCTTGTCAAACGAATGGTTCAAATTTCAAAATTACACACATAAACGAATTTCGTTGGAATTTTTACGAACGGGAACCAAATTTGACATCCAGGTTGAATGTCGGACTTTGAATATTATATGTGCATCCAAGAGTTTCTTCAGTTCCTTTTGGATCATCGGCTCCAAAGTAGAGTGTACCTTCCTCAGCTTCTACTGGAATGGTTTCACTCCTTATTTTATGGGTATTACATGTTGCATGATTTGTGTGTCATAGGTTCGCAGCTTATCATATGTCCAGGCGAAAACGTCTCGATATTTCTTGAATAATTCTGTGAAGGATCGCCTCTCCTAAGGGGTTCATTTTGTACCGAGGTTGACGAATTTTGGTTCCTTCTCCATTCCAAGAATTATTTTCTAGTGCAATAAAGTGGAACTCTGCACCTTCGTGTTGGGGGGTCCTTGAAAATGCTTCTGTAAGTCAAATAAATTTTCAAGCAACATGACCCCTTTTGGTATGGGATTCCCTTTATGCTCCTCTCATTCCTTTTGCAAGGCCAGGTCATGATCCTTTTCTTCAATAACCGTGTCCTTGAACATGTTTGCATTAAGCATGAAATCCAATAGCTATTGATCATCATTAAAAACACGCAGATTAGTTACATTTTCTAGCACGGCAGGCTTGTCAACAATTTCAATAGAGAACCCATCTCTTAGTGGGGTAAATCTAGCAGCAGCATTGGCGAGTGTATTGGCCACTGCGTTGTGCATTCTACGTATGGATTTAATACCAAAAGTGTCAAAAGAAGAAATCAAACACCATAACTCTTGCTGGTAACCTTTTAAGTGCAGAGATAAGCAGTGAGTGGTGTTAAATATCTATTGGGTGATAATCTCGAAGTCTCAAATTACCTTCAAACAGTTGACTTTGAGATCGATCGCTTTCTTGAGCCCGAGGATCAATGCTTCATACTCGGTTGTATTATTGGTACACTTGAACTCCAACTAGAAAGAGATTAGGAACTTATTCATCTAGGGGTCTAATAAAATACGGCCTGCATCGGCCCTGTCATGGGTCTTGGAACCATCATAGTACAAGGTCCAAACCTCATCTTCTGATTTCGTAAGACCACATGAGTACGTAGGAAATGTACTCAGGGAGGCGACATCTAGCAATTCTTCTAGTGCAGCAGAGTGGACAGTAGTGAATAGTAGCAGCTCTCACTGGATGTCTTGGGTGACTGGAGATTGAGAGGTTTGATAGAAACCAAACGTGGACTATAGGAAGCACATGCCTAGCTCTTCTTGTGCGAAACTGATGGGTTCATTGGTTGCCTCCACGTCAGTCACCATGTGTTTCATGTAAGGTTCACTTTCGACCCAGATTTTATTATTCCTACCCTTGTATGGGATCCACATGTGGGACCAGTCGGTGGCAAAGTATCATTGCATCTTGCTAGACCAATCTCGGCTTAAGAGCAGACCGTAGGCTTCGGGGATATCCACGATCACTATGTCGATGCACTGATGGAACTTGGAGTCTGGCGAGAGGCGGATGAGGACATTATTCAATTCACCCACAGCGAGGACTTTGGATCTATCAATCTGAATTATCTTGGCATTGGTTTTTTCAGGACAAATGTTTAGTTTCTTGCATACAGACAGGGGCATAACATTAGTGGATGCACTGGAGTCGACGAGGAAATTATGAAAATTGAAGTTGAAGATCTTGAAAGACAGGAGGAAAGGGGGTGTGGATCCTCGGGAGCTTGCATTAATGGCATTCATGATAGACTGGGGACTTCTAGTAACTTGGGAAGACATGGAACTCATGGGTTTGGAAGTTGGCGGGTTGGCAAACACTTTGAGAATAAGATCTCGCTAATTAGAAATCTAGGCTAGCTCGTAGAGGGAAATGTTGGTTTGCATCTTCTTCATATCTTTGATGATGTTATACCCAGAATCTAGGTGTGGGAGAGGTTTAGCAGAGGCATTCAGTGAACCTGATGATGATCTAGCCTTTGGGTTTTTTCGGGCAGAGGTTGGGCTAGATTTTTCAGGAGTTGTGGTCTGGTTTTCGTTGTTTGGTAGCAGAATATTCCTTAGGAAATATTTTCTCTTTTCTTCAAAGGAGTGGTTGGGGACCGGCCTTTGCTCCTTAGGCCATAATTTCGAAGGGGTTTGGATTGAGGGTCGTCGGCCAAGTTTATTTCAGTCGTAGGAGAGGGTCTTTCCCTGCAGACCACCTCGAAGGCGAGAATATTGGATCCCATATCCTCATCCGGGGGAGAGGATTCTTAGTTATCTGAAATAGCCTCCTCTTCTAAATCCCTCTTGGTTTTATCTTCTAAGAGTTGACTTACCACGGCGGTCATACTGTTGATCCACTGAGGGAAAGTTTCCTCCGAGTGGGAGGCTTGATGGAAGGAGTAGAAATTATCCTTGCCGATTTCTTCTACGTTGAAGCCAGTATTTGGGTTCAGTGAAGGACGACTGACGGTGAGGTTGTTCTTCCTAAAGAAAGATTTCTTCATTTTGGTACCTGAGGCGGAGTCATTTTTTTCCTCTTCAGATTGGAGAATTTTTTTGTTAACAGCGTGAGAGATTATGTGCTACTCTCGAAGTCGAAGGGGTCTTTGTCCTTGTCTGTGGACTTATGAGTAGAGTATTGCACTCTTTTTGTGGCCGACTTCAGGTCATATCGGCCATCATGATTAATGGCTCCTATAGACAGCATGTCCTTTTCAACAGCAAGGGTGGTGGCATAATTTTCTACCAGGGTAGCTCTAGCTTCTCATTTTATGAACACGATGATATCCTGAGGGAGAGCCCTTGTGTAATAATCAACGGTGATGGAATCATCCAGGGCCATGTTCAGAGGTAATTTGTTCAATATAGTGGCAAATCATTCATTGAAGTATTTGAATTTCTCCTTCTTCTGACATTTCAAAGTACTTAACTCTATAAGGAGCATAGAAGGAGTCTTGTCTTCTAAAAAATTTTGGAGGAAGGTACGGAGAAATTTCTCCTAGGAGGAAATGGAAGCAACAGGCAGGAAATGGTACGATGTAGTAGCATTATTTTCTAAAGTGTGGGGCAAGAGCCGACATGCTACACCATCGGACTGCACTCTCATCATTTGCAAGGCCAAGTAGAAGTTACTCATGTGATATTCGGCCAACATACCCTTTTCGGGGTCGAACTTAGGGAGGTGCTTCTCTGGGTGTCGGGGCATGTCATGAAGAGGATCATGGAGACCTAGAGGAGATTGCACCATCAAAGCCAAGGGTTGCACCCGTTTGGCTCGATGATGGGGTGGGATGTAGATATGCTTCATTTCATTCTCAGATCCGCTATCCACGTCGGATCCGGAGGCTTCACCCTCATGTTGGGAGTGCAAGTCTTGATTTCCCTCAAGGTTTCCCATATTCCTAATATTTCTATAGTTATAAAGGAAGGTAAATCTTTTTTGGTTTCAGTTATGGTGGTGGTGGCCTATATTTCATCCTTGTCCACAGCCCCTATCCCCCCGACCTCTGTTTCCTCGGCCCCTCTCGGTTCCTCCTACAAGTGGGTTATTTGCTTGAGTGTTATCACCTAATGGTTGGTCAGGTTGGGGTTCGATAATTTCATGGCCATCCTTTTTGATGTCTCAAGGGTTGTCTATGGATTCTCCTAAATTCTGCTCAACTTCATCTGCATAATATTGGAGCATAAGACCTATCAGCTAAGGCATAGAATTGACCAGGACACCCTGGTGAGTTTGATGCATTCCGGGAGTCCGTAGATTGGCCAGGGAACCACTGGATGGGAGGTTTTGCAGACCTTTGATGAGATCACGAGCGAGCAGGTGCAATTCCCTTAGCTAATCTAAGGTGACCTCATAATAGGGTGGGTCAACCTCTGGGGAATTCTCAAGGGGCAGAGGACCAATATTTTCATACATGATCTCCCCCTATGGGGTTTGCAATTGGATATTACTTGTGTCCTGGGAGCCTACCATCAAGCCCTCCTTCTAGCACCAAATCTGTTGACGGCTTGAAATGTTCGGCCAATAGTAGGGGATCTCCCAGGTAAAAAGTCCCAACTAGACTCTAGACCGTTTGTGATAGGGATCCCGTCTAGGGTTTGGGTCTGGCAACCGCTGAATATACCTTTTCTCGGACGGAGAATTAACCCTACAGACCTATGAATACACAGTTACCTGAATTATACGAGACAAATGGTTGATGAGTCCTCCTGAAAATGAAACATTATGAATAGAAAAGCGAGTTTCTAAGCATGCAGCCAAAAGAAAATGTTGTTAGCAACACATCATTAGGGTCATGCTCATAAAAGTTTCTTGACCACAAAAGAAATAGTTCTCTATGGTCAAAACACCCTTCAATTCCTTAAGTGTTTTCCAAAAGATGAATCGATATTAATAACGAAGTCATTAAAAATCTCTTAATTAAATATTCTTATACCATTAACACATCACTAAGCTTGAACGTATAAATGACATGAGTAGAAAAACACAGACTAGTCAACCATAAAAGATAGACAATACATGAGACACAATATTCATAATGCTAGCACACATAACTCCTCATCTGATCCAATAGTGGAATCAAAATGTTCATTTATATTCATTCATGGAAATATGCATTCGATGCTATACAATTATCTTTGCTCCTTTTGGAGTCCCGAAAAAAGATCCTTTACAATCTCCCAAAGGGAGTACTTATAGGGAAAAATTGGCCTTTGAGTGGCCTTGACCTTTCAGCTTCCCGACTGTTGGTACGATCTGCGACCTAGGAGACATTTGCAACTTGCAACCTAGCCTTGATTGCGACCTGTGACCTATTCCCCACCGTGACCTGTGACTTGTTGCCTGCTGCGACCTGCGACTTGTGCCATTTCCTTTGTCACAGAATCATTTGTATGATGGAGAGGTTTGGTACATCTATCTATTTTTGATCCTTGAGGTACTTCTACCAATCCTGATGTTCCTGCGCCCACCGGGGTTACCTGGGGGGTATCTTCTCTTAATCTATGAAAGCATTCAAGAGCTTTCAGGACCAAAGCACGCCTCTTTACTGAGATCTGATTGGACAGGGAGGCCAGTTTGGTGTAGATCCAGACTGGTGTGATGATGAATTGAATAATATTTTCCTGTGAGTCCGGGAGGTCTTGGGAAGCAGTTGATTGCCTCATTGGTTGCAGGAATGTTTGAATGTCTTGGGTCACCTCTTCCCTTGCTTTCTTAGTGTATAATACTCCTAGGGAAGGAATATGGTGTATTTCATCCATTGAATCGATGTCATTTATCGGGTGTTCATAAGCAGACATCACCCTCTCCACATCCTTTACCAGTTTATCCTTGGATTTTATCTTCATTTAGATCTAGACTTTATCATTCAGAGTACAAATCCAATCTTTCCTTGGCAGGGTGTCAGGAGCCTGCAGATATGCATTTTACCATTTTAGTATGTTGTCCAGGGTGGTGGAGGCCTCTTTCAATTGTGCATTTCTTCTTTTAGTTTCTTCTTGAGCTTTTAGCAGTGGTGTGACTGTCTACTTTTTCATGAACATCTCCTTATACACTTGCTTCATGGTAGCTTCCAAAGTAACCAACTCCCTTTGAATGGTGATTGGTAGTTCGTTGGCATGTATATTTTGAAATGAAGCCTTTGGATCTCTTCTTCCAGTGTCTTCTTCTCTTGTTCGGACTGAGCTACCTTCTGCTCAGAAGCCTGGAGCCTTTTTTGTAAGGACATACTCTCTCTTCTCATCCTCATAACATTTTCTTATGTGACTACTACAAAGGCGGTCCCTGCTAATGCGATCATGATCAGATTAGTCTTGGTATCTAGGATTATATCCTTTTATGTGGTAACTGCAATAGGTGCAGTCGGGTTCCGCGCAAGGCATTTCCTTTTCTCTTGTTTGATCTTGTGCGTGAACTGGTCGTACGTTAGCCTTGTCAGATCCAGAATCTCATCTTCTTATTCCTCTGAGGTGCCAAGGTTTGAGAGAGGAAAATGCGCACTTGTCATGGGGGTTGTTTGAGGAACATCAATGTGAGGAATCTCTATTTGTTCCCCTATTTTTGGGGGCGATGTCTTTCTTCCCCCTGCTTCTTTGGAAGAGTATTCCTATGATTTCTGGCTTTCTTCCTCCTTTCTTCTCTTCTCACCCTCTACTTTGTCTTGTTCCTCTTTTAACTTACACTCATCCTCTTTCTTCCGTTCTTCCTCTTCTTTCTTCTTACGTTCTTCTTCCTTTGTTTTCCTACGAGCTTCTTCTGCCTGCTTTTTCTTTTGTTCCTCCCTTAGTTGTTTTTCTCATTGCTTCTCAACTTGCTTCTTTTGCTTGTCTTTCTCATGTTTTTGTGCTAGGGCATCTTGGGTTCTTTTGAGTTCCTCTTCCTTTTCCTTCTCCAAAGATTCTTGATGTGTCTTAGCCTCTATGTCTCTCTTTTCCTGTTTTTCTTTAGAGAGACTACTGCCCATATCAGTCCTTGGATTCTTGGCTTTCGAACATGAGGCTCCTCCTATCGGGTCACTTCGTTTTAGTGTGTCGGCCCTTTCCTTGTCTTGCCCCCCTTGATCATTTGATTCTTCTGGTGTGGCTTCCCTGTCCTTCTTGTACCAGTTCTTGACTTTCTCTTTGACGGGGCATTCTATGTGTTGGTATAGCCAATTGAATTTGACCTGTTTACAATGCGCGGGGATGATCCTTTCATGATCATATGATCTGTGGGTGAAGGTCACAAAATGAAAACCCTTGATGTCTTTTGCCTCTGCTTCTACTTCTTTGAAATCTTTAACTGTATAGGTATCAACATTAAGCGAGAGAGTAGGCCATGGTTTCTTCTTGCCCTTGCTGAACATGTGGAAAACTCACCCGTCATCAGGTAGCACACTTCTTGTAAGAGAAGTTTATTGGTTACAAACTAAGGCAGCATGTGAGATGCCTTGAATGACCTAAAGACCCTAATAAAATTAATTTCTACAATAGGAAACCAGTTGGCCACTTGGGTTATTGTTTCCATGGCCCGCCCAAACATGCATGGGGTGTCTTTTCCAAACAACTTTCTAGGGAGTGTGGGAATGAAATTATGCAAGATTGACTCTATATCTTGTTTGTATTTGGAAGCCCAAAACACCTTTAAGTATTTTTGTATAGGCCTGCCATGTTTCACATCCCATTTATGCCGCCATCCTTCAAAATGGCATCTTGCGCATACTGCGTCCAAAAGGTAGGAAGCCATATAAAATTTAGATGTGAACCCTTCTTCGGGTGCCTGTGCTACTGACATGTTCGACCTGAGGGCTGCTACTATTAGGTTGGCCCAGTTGAACTGGTTGCCATATATAACGATATCATACATGAGAGGGACCCAAGTCCCATTGAAAGTAGTGGGATATGGTCGGTTGTACATCCTACACATCATTGCTGCCATAAACTTGTAGGCTTTCCTGAGGCCCTCTGTTTTATATTCATGATCCTTTTTAACCTTGAACTTCTTGAGGTCCTCCCACCATCCCATCAAGGTATCTAGTATGGGTACTTCATGAGTGGCTACCCAATCAGTGTTGAAAGTTTGTTCTTAGGTAGGGATTGCATAGTAGACTTCTACATCTTACCACTTTAGGTTAGCAAATGTCTTCCCCAGGTGATCGCAAATGACCCAAATCATGGAGTCAACCTTCTATAGGATCCATTCAATAACCTCTGCACATGGAAATATGGGTGGATGGGTGCCTGCATAGTGGAGTTTTGACCTCTTGACCTGAATGTACACTTGTCGGTCTGCGAGATCTTATGGGAACTCAGGCTTTGTGAACTCCTGATATACCTGGTATCAACTCATCTTATCCCCTTTCCAAACACACAGGCAGTTCCTCCATAGATAGGAGGTGGGGAAGGGGGCGTGCCTTCCTTTGAGATTTCTACCTCTAGACTCTTGTTTCTCTTCCAAACTTCTGGAGGCCCCATATCTCTTGAGGCTGAAGAGATGGAGACACACTCAAGCTCAACTTCGATGTTTCCTAGAATATTCATGAAAAAATTCCACGATAAGGAAGACATCATAATTACAAATATGTTAATACCAATGAAACTTCCAAATGACTTCTTACACTAGATTGTTGCGACCCCTCCCAATTATTATCTGAATAAATGGCAAGTCTTGTGACTTAGCAACCTTGCGAATAGGTCGCAAAGTTGCAAGGTCGCACCAACGTGAACTCTCAGGGAACGAAAAATCTGCCACTCGATGACTTGTGACTAAGTAGCAAGGTCAGAAGGTTGCACCAGCATGAAATCTTAGGGAACAACAAATCTGTGACTTGGCAACTTGCAACTAGGTCGCAAGGTCGCACTGGAGTAAACTCTCACGGAACTATGACTTTGCGACTTGGTGACTTGTGACTAGGTTGCAAGGTCTCTAGGTCGCAAGGTTGGCAGATAATTGGTGATTAGCGACTTGGTGACTTCACGACTCAGTGACCAAGTTGCGGGGTCGCAAGGTCGCTTAGTCACAGAGTCACGAGGTCATGCTAGGGCTTTTTGAGGGGTTTCACGATGATTGCGACCCACAGGGAATGAATGGTGAAGAGGGTAAAAAAAAAGTGGAATGGCCAAATCTTGGCATTAAGGCCTCCTTAGGTAGCTAATAAGGGTGTTTGAGATAGACTGGGCAGGGTGAGGTTTCAAAGAGGGAGGCAGGGAGGTATAATCCATGAGGGAAGGTGAAAAATTTAACCAGGGTTGTTGAGGAGCTTAAATGAAACTAAGACGAGGATTAATAGGCAAGGGATGAGGAAACACGAGGCAAAAATTTATCAGAAAGGAAACAACAGGAGGGTTAGGAAACTTACCTGGGAAAAACGCACTCCATTTGGCTTGTCAGAGGCGTTACTTGCTTCGTCGTGCAGGTCGAATGCGACCCTTTTATTTATAAAGGGGTCACACGTGCGGTCATTTAATGGAGGTCGCTAAGTCAAAAATCAGGGTTGGTTGAGTGGATATGTGACCTTGCGACCTTGCGACTTCACAACCTAGAGGTCACAAGGTCGCATGGTCACAAATGTGAAGTTTTAGAACAAAATTCGACCTTGCGACTTCGCAACCTAGAGGTCGCTAGGTCGCTAGGTCGCATGGTTGCAAAGTGTTGGATTTTATGAGTTTTGTGACTTCGCGACTATGCGAATGAATATTTAGAGACTAAGTCTGGGGTCAGAATTTGAAGGGATAATGCATGGAAAAGAACTTTCTCAAGGCTCAAGGCCATGGGTAGGTCAGACTTATCTTTACCGAGAGATCAGGGGCTCAGAAATTTTAAGATGGGACAAAATTTTGGAGGGTGTTGTAGCAGGTACAACATACCTATACCCCTTATTGTTGATCAATTTAGTGAGAGGAATGGATATTTTCAATTTAGCAAGTTCATTCTCAATGTTGAATGGTGTTTGAACTTTGAGCAGATTTGAAAAATTAGTTCTTTTAGCCACTACTTTTTGGGTAAATTCAGTTTGTTTACTTGTACTAGGAACATCATTTTGGGCAATTTTGGCAGGGATATCAATTCTTCTCTTAGTACTCTTTTCTATGTTCTTCTTTTCTCAATTATTCATTGTTTTCTTTGAACTTTATATTGTTTTGTTGAGATCAGTTTCAAAGACTTTTTTGGCGGTATTTTTTGAATTCTTTTTATTGGAATTATCTAAGTTTTTCTTGCTTCTAAGGCTATATTGTCTATGAACCTCTACATTGGCATTCTCAAATCCTTTTTTACAATCATCATATTCCTTAGATTCTAACTTTGTTTGAGTTAATGAAAATAATTCTTTTTCTTCTTGGGTGAGAAAAACAAAGTCATATTCATTAATTCCCATCAAATTTATTAGATTTTATTCTACTTCCTCAACTACTCTTTCATCCTCATCAGCATAATTTTCTTGGAATGGAGGCATAATCTATTGATCATGACCTCTTTTCTCTCTCTTTCTTATCTGAGGAGGATTTCTCCTAGGATTTTGGTTTCTGTTTTGAGGAGGTGGTTGATTTTCCCTAGGAATATTTCTCTCATTTAAATTGATTCTCTCCATCATTCTCTCCCTATTTCTAACCAATGAGTCTATTTTAGCATCAAATGTGGAAGTTGAAGGTTCTTCTCTTATAGCAACTCTTCTTTCAGTTCTCATTCTAGCTCTTTTTGCTACCAAGTTAGCTTCTACACTCATTGTATCCCTTTGCATTTCCTCTAATGTGGATGAGTTTCTTTCCCTCAGATGATAAGAAATTTCTGGTTCAAAACCATATGGGAATTTCACCAATGCTAAACCTTGTGGTGTTTTTATGTGAGTAGGTATTGCATTATTTAAACTGTTGAATCTAGTGCAATAATCTTAGACACTTTTAGGTGGGGCTCTTCTAATATTTTCATATTCAGATAAGATTTGAAGAGGGTTATTTTTTACTTCCCACCTATTTAGGAATGTTTGATGAAATCTAGGGATGTCATTGATATTTTTTGCAGGAAAAGATTTGAACCATTTCCTAACTTCTCCACTAGACTCTGAGCAAACATCCTTAATTTAATACTTTCTTCATCTACCTCTTGAAGGTGAAAATAGTCATTCATTTTTTCAATATGTTGTTGGGTAGTTACCGGACATGTTACATCATACAATGTAATTTTTTACTGGTAATCATGTGTCATAGCTGGCAAGGTGATGGCAGCACCAATGGGGCATATCTGGCTGCCATGATTGGTGGAGGTGGTGGAGGAAGGTGAAAAGTGGATGAAATAGGATGGACAGTGGGAGAAGATATTTGTGTAAAGTTTTGAGTATGGGGATGAACAAAAGTAGTGGTGGGGATTTTGGAAGTAGTGGGACTAGCTAACTTAAAATGGGTAGTCCGAGGGGTAAAAAAAGAAGTTTTTATAGTCAATGCAATTAATTCTACATATTGTTGGAGGTCAGCATCATCAACAGTTGAAGTAAACTTTGTTACCAAATCTTGGAGAGTGTCAAAATCCTAGAGAAGCTGAATATAAGATTGAATTTGTGAGTAAGATTCTCTCACTAGACTTTGTTGCAATATAGATGGATCAAATACTGTCTAGTAAATCCAATTCTCAGATTTGGTCCTGAATAAACCCTTTTCAAAGTGTAAATAAAATTGAATGTCTTGTAAAGTGACAAAGCTTTTAGGGAGGAAATTTGATCTATGGAGAAATCGGCTACTTGTTTGACTTTTAGTTCTAGGAGTTTTTCTTAAAATATTCTCAGGATTGTCCATTATAGGAGGGGGATTTGGATTGGGATGGGATCTAGTAGAGATCCTTTTAGGAGAAAAAATTCAAATCAAAAGCACATAAAAACTAATTATTTTCAAAAATTGAAAGATACCAATATTAGAAAACACTTTTATCATACAATTCTTTTAACTGGGATTTCTGAATTTTGAATGAAAAGACAATTTTTTCAGTTTATGTTCCCCAATATGGTTACCACTATGTTACCGTTATACAATTTTAAGATTGGCAAGAATAATTATAAAATGACAATATCAAAACCAATTTAGAGCCTAGGCTTTAGCCCTCCTAGACTTAGAGAGGGATATCTCTTTAAGATTTAGCAATGTTTTTTATGAGTTCTGATATTAGGCTAGTTATACTAGTAATTTGGTTGGATTAATGGATATATTTAAACTATTTACATTGGGCTATGGAGTCATAACAGACTAGGTTGTTGTATCAATTTTTCCAGATCATTCGCAAGGCAAGCTAACTATAGTTACTGGATATTAAAACATATTAATGAACCATGAGATGAAAGAAAGTGAGAATTCAGTATTGGTTAAAAAGAAATCAAGAATTATTTAACCAGACTTCAGAGGAAAAACATTTATATTGTAAACACAACCAGAATTAAGGTGCTCTATTAGTAAATATCATTCTTCATATTTTTGTTTTACAATTAGAATCAAATGATACACTGAAAGAAAAAACAATGGAAAACATTAAACACAGGAAATAAAAGACATCACCAGGTAAATACAACTTGAGAATCTTGCAAAATGGTCCTTTATTATTGATTCTCCAACTCCAAAATTACAATTCTCTAATAGAAAATCTTACAATCTAGGGTCCAACCCCTGATACTGAACATAAATGCAGTATATAACTAATTCCTAGTGATTTCTGTATCTACATGGACAATCTGCTATTTATTACAATAATGAATGAAAAATGACAAATGTGACCGCAAAGTGGACACGATAGAATCACTATGACATGTGGTCGTAGTCTTCAGAAGGTCATTACTGTGTGCTTTGATGTGTGTCTGTGCTGCAAATTTAGATAATATGATGTTGATATGTTGAGTTGATACACTGGTTTGCAGAATTAATTGATGTGATGAATTAGTTGTTCTGCTGATGCGCTAGGCTATCACTCTTCTTGGCAATCACATAATTTATCCCACAGTGTTGCATTTGGTATCTTGATCCTGATTAACTTCCTATAAATCTCATCGGTCTTTGTGTACTTCATAAAAGTTGGCATTAACTAAAAAATATGCTTGATTTCATGCTATATGTATAAATCGTTCTCCATAGCCTCTAGGAAGGCTCTTCCAGTCATTGATCCTTTTATTCCAAAAAACTAAGTTTTGTCTTTGGAAATCTCCTTCAGCTTCTTTCTATAATACATCTTGTGCATGAGCTTATCATTTATCACAAAACGAGATGGAAATCCTCTTTTGGTCTGTTAGACTCCTGTATTTCACAGTATCACCAGGTGAATGATTATTGATTAGATTTGTCATTACTGAAAATAATATTCCATGGCTATCATTTATTTCTAGAAATATGGGAAGTCCCTACTGTCATGAGCTTCAAAATAATCTATGTGCCTTTCATTTTATGGAAAGGGAAAAATTTGTTGATAATATGGAAAAGGAAACAAAGGAAGAAAAGAAAGCAGTTAAGGCAGAAAAAACAAGCAAAGGCAGAGCCTTGAACATGTTTGGGTTGAGTCGTGCACCTTAAGAGGGTCAAGTCATGAACGAGTCTCCTATGAACAACAAAGAAATAAAACCAATCACGTCATCACCCCCACCTTTCCTCCTCCTTCCCGTGCTTCGCACATCGCACATTTTAGAGTTTACCTCTATTGCTTCATGGTAAAGATTTTTGATTGCAATGCGGTTTTTTCCCCACCATAATACTTTGCTCACTGCGAATATGCCTTTCTGTCACTATCATTCCCATTCCACTAATCCAAATCATCATCCTCCTGCCATGTCACCTCCCACTTCGCATCGCATCACCGATTCCTTTCCTTATATCTTAAATTGCAAAACTTGCAAAATGCAATGTTGCCACAGATGCGATGCAACTCTAAGATAAAATCCATAGATTTTAAAGTCCAGGTGAATGGGTCTTTTATGATGTTTTTTGTAAAAAAGGTTGAGTCAAGCATTGATGCAGAGATATAACAGCACAGAGTGAAGGGGCAGAAAGGCACATCAGCACCAGCATCAATAAATTAAAGTAGCTAGCATTTCACCAGACTTAATTACCCAACGTCGATCTTTTGAAAAGTGGGACCATATGTCAGAGCCATCAAAGCTTTTAGATCCATAAAGAGCTGCTCAAAATTAATTTTACAAGCAATATGTTGTCAGAGATATTTTGCTCAAGCATTGTGTGGCCATGCCTATTTAATTTCAGTTATTTTGTAATAGATGAAGTTTGACCCAAGTAGATTAGGGAAACTGACTCAATTTTTAGTTAAATATTGCTCGAACTTTCATTATCAAACGTTGGAGGTTGGGACCTTGTTAGACTTGGTGTTCTAAAAGATCAATGTATTGGAGTACTGTAACTGTTTTGAGATGGGCATCAATAACAAAGAGACCGTTCACAGGATTCATGAGCTATGTTAATGGTGATGTTATTTCCTCTGTGTTAATGTTTTCCTCTATCTTTTCATGTTTTGCACCAATTTCTCTAATTACAAAACAAAATTTTTAGTTTAAGATTTGCTAAGAGAGAACCTTAATTCTGTCTCTTTTTGTTATCTTAATTTTTTCCTCTGAAGTATAGTTAAAGAATTCTTAACTTCTCTTTAGCTATTACTGAACTTACTACTTTCTTTCATCTCATATTCACACTGCGAGTAATATCTAGTCTTCATAGTTAGATTTCCCTGTGAATGTCCCTTGAAAAATTTTATGCACAATTCAGCCTCTTATGACTCCATAGCCCAATGGATTAAGTTTCATAGCTCTGCCTATCCAACTACCCAACCTGTAATGTCCCTTTTTCAGGAAATGTCACAAGTCTATTCCAGAGATAGACTGTGGGGGCATTTATTGGATTTGTCACATTTAAACAAAGGATGAGCTCCAAAGGCTACCTGGCCCTTCACAGACTTTGTCTATAGATATGTGAAATTCCTTCCTCAGGAATTGCCCAAAGAATGGGACTACAACAAATATATGAACATACAATAGATCAACAACGTTATTTTAATAGATGTGAGACAAAAATATGTATTAATAGCCAAGAATAATGTATAGTAGCAAAATAGAGTACAAATCTTTAGGAAACAACCTCTCAAGAAAGGCAATGCAAGCCTCAACAATACATGTACATGAATATGAATGAAAACTGCTATTTCTACATAAACCCAGGCTATGAGGACGCAGTCTATGATAGAAAATTGATGTCAATACATGAATATGGAAATCTATGGCTCAAATAAAATAGGGGAGAAAATATATAACCCTTAGAAACAATAATACATCAATCCTCCAAAGGATTTGTTGAAATATACAAAATGGCAAAAATGCCGGAGTAGCTGGGCAGCTACTACAACTCAAATCTGGAACTGAAGAAGAAGGATGAATATGATGAGAAAATTAAAGTAGACCTTCTCCAATGGATATCTGAAGTGGAAGGCTGATCCTTACACTTGAGATCTCACCCTCAAATCAATCTGCAAACCCTCATTGCAGATACACCATGAAAATAACGGAGTCACTAAGAGGGATTGTGCAGTGAATAGAATAGAACACTATGGAGAAGTGCCAAGATCTGAAAATCAGCTCCAATGCTTCCAATATAATCCTCCAAAGGAAATAAAGACTCTCCCTCTAAAAAACAAGAGAAGGAAGAGGTGTTGTGAAGTCTCCATTGCAACACCCTACAACACATTATTATGTTGTTGCAGCAATAACACTGTCCTAGAGGAGGATGCTGTTGAGCCCTAAAGATGTCCTTTCCCTTCACCAAATTTCACTTCATTTACTTTGTCCCTTATCAATTACAGGCTTAAATGGTCAATAGGATTGATTAAAGTCACTTTAGGAATGTATACAATGACTGACTTGCTATATGTTCATGGTTTTGTTGTTGTAGTAATTTTTTACTAGACTCAGCTACAGAATGCAGCCATTCTGTAGCCAGTCACCTATTCAATAGCTATCTTCATGCTCTCACAGGTTACAAGTGTCACTACAAGGGAAAACGCATATGGTTTAATTCCACAACACTCCCACATAATTTATTGCTCTCTACGAAGTTTGAGAAAGAAGCTACAGGTGGTTATGCACGTGGAAGAGATCAAAGCCAAGAAGCAGATTCCTACCAGGACAGGGACTCTACAGATGTCTCCAACAAAGTATGAGGCTTCCATAAGAGTTATAATTTGATTGTGATTGAAAAAGACACTTGTTCATATTTATTCTCAAGGGTAGTTATGTATTATTTTATAAGAATGACTTGGAAGACCGAGAGACAACTAGCTAGATTGATGTTTTGTTGCTAGATCTCAAAAGACCGTAATACTCTGTTTTTGAAATATTTTTCCTTTAATGAAAGAAGTGCCACTTTATTGCAAGATCTAAGGCAATCTTGAGGAGATTTGTATGCTAATCCGGTGGTAGAGGGCCCCTACTGCCCAAGAAGCTCTGTGCACATTGTTTAGATAAGTAACTTTAGCCTTGTTGCATTCCTAGCTTAAGCAATTTTCCGAACTTTGTGTTTTATACTCACTTGCATTGGATGCTACAGTCAGTCTTATTCTTACGAATTGTTCCAAAATATCACTAAAATTGAATGAGATATAACTATAGTATTTTAGGAATTAGTTGCATTTTTTTGAACCTTACGTTTTTGTGCTCAATTACATCAATTGTTACAGCTAGTCTTGTTCTTACAAATTATTGCAAAATATCACTAACACTGAGTGAGACTTAGCTGTGGTGTTTTAGAGCTTAGTTGCATTTTTTTTTAACTTTATGTTTTTATGCTCATTTACATCACATGTTACAGCCAGTCTTGTTCTATGAATTGTTCAAAAATACCACTAACATCGAATGAGACAGAGCTGTATTATTTTAGTGATTAGTTGCATTTTAGTTTAGTTGTAAAACTCTGGAGGTTAATGGCACTCTAGTTCAATTTTGTTCACTGTATTTCAAGTTTGAATGATTGCATTCTAGTTCAGTTTTATCCTTTGTATTTTTAGTTTTATTAGTCAGTTGTATTCTAGTTGTTAAGTTAGACTTGATGGCCTTCATTATTTACAAACCCTTCCTGTTCTTAACTTCTACTAATACATCATCATCATAGGAACAAGAATTGGTAATGTCATTTTGAAGTCTTGACTGTTCTGCAACTTCTCATAATTTCACAAACTGCCTCTTTTCCAAAGCTATTCCAAAAGACTTCTAATTCTTGAATGAGGTTTAACAGTGATATTTTGAGTTGTGGAATGGATTAATTTCGGTGTCATAGGCTAATTTAGAGTAGAATTCTTCGCTATGTTGCAAACTATCTTTTCCAAATGTGTTCCAACAAATCTCTAGCCATGGATGGGATTTTCTCTGTGATATTGTAGAATGTTGTTTACTTAGAAGAACCTCATTGCATTAAACTTGTCCTTTTCTCAAGTTATTCCAACATATTTCTAATGAATGAATTGGAATGAGTTCATGTTATGAGTTATTGAATTCATGTTATGAGTTATTTTTCTTGTTAAATAGGTTTTGCTCTGTTTTAGTGTGACCAAAAACTTCTCTTTACCAACACTTAGTTCTTTTCCTCTTAAGAATAAAAACACAAAACCAAAAACATTGGAAAATCACTAAACACAACGTAGTGAGAAACAGATACCTAGGCACATATAGTGCACTTAACTTCAACAGTTTACTAACCCTGGTTGACAATTTATGACATCAATTTAGGAACACTAAGTTGAGCAGACATTTTGGTGCCGTTTTTGGGGAAGTGTAACTAGGTAGCCTTGTTTCTTACCTCCCAAAACAATGACATGCGTAGAGAAAGAGACTCAAGGGGTAGATTCATAAGAAGAAGAAGCTTGATTCCTAGAACACCACTTGTTTCACCAAGACCAAGAGCCAGCACACCTCCAACTCAAACCCACATTCCATCCTTTACTGATCCTAGACTTCTAGAGAACTTAAGATCAGATATTCCATTAGAAATACCTTCCACTTTATCCACTGAACCTGTCTTAGAAGAAGATCCTGAGACCCCTGCTAGGGACATAAACTTTTCAACTTCCACAGAAGAATCAACTATGGCAGAAGAAGGGGGAGGAGGAGTTTTTAATGGAGAACACACACTATTTAGAGGGGGTGGAGGTAGAGGTAGAGGAGAAGGAGGTAGAGGTGCAGAAGGAGAAGGAGGCAGAGGAAGAGGTAGAAGAGAAATGGGAAGCTCTTTTGGGTTTCCTATAGTAGATGAAGAAACAAATGCAACTATGAAAAACATTTCACCCTCTGTCCTTCCAAACTTTCATGGACTTAAAACTGAAGATCCTGAAACCTTCCTATTTGAATTTGAAGTCCTATGTAGAACCTATGACTACTTACAAGATGCCCAAAAACAGCTATTCCCTTCAACATTGAAAAGGAGCATCATGAAAATGGTTTGTGAGTTTGATCAACAGTTCTATTAGGACATGGGAAGACATGAAAAATGCATTTCTAGAGAGGTATTTGGATTACTGTATGCTAGTCAACCATAAGGAGGAAGTGTTTAAAATGTTACAAAAAGAGGATGAAAATTTGGAAGATCTGTTGGAGAGGTTTAATTATAACATCAAGAGGGAAAAAATGGAAAACTTAGATCAAGACACTTTGAAAGCTCTCTTATTGAATAAAATTAGGGATGAATGGTTAGATATCCTTAACATGATCAGAGAAGGGGATATATTTCAGCTCACATTACCTGAAATAGTTGAATTATGTATCAACCTTTCAAGAGGGAAATCTAAAACTGTAAAAGGACAAAGAGACCCTGCTCTTGCAAGGGCAAGTAAATCTTCTTCTGGGACAGTAAGTAAGGCAGAAATAGGAAATAGGCTTGATGAATTCAAATCTGATATCTTAGGGAGTCTTAGTGAACAAATAGACACCCTTAAGTTATATTAGCCCCCCTATGAAATTCTTGACAAGCAAGAAGGGGGCTGGATGGTTTTGGAGGCTTCGAGGAATGCATATCCCCTGAAGACGCATCATCCTTGAAGTCTTCTGCAAGCCTCTACTTTCTAGTGCAATCCCCTCTGCTGATTTCCCAGTTAAAGCCTCTCTGGTTATAAATTTCTGCCCCATATACCCCTGCAAATACCCCCATTTCGACCTTTCTTCTATTTGTCCAAATTCCCTTCGAACCTTCCTAAATCATACCTTTACCCTCCTAAATCACTCCTATGCTTGTTTTTTGGCCAAATTCCCCCATTATTCCCCTATCGTTAACCTTTGGTGGCCCTAAAATGCATTAAAAATGTGCAAAAAATCATATAATTTGTATATTGGGCCCTAGCCCCTTCCGGCGTAAGCACCCGCGACTTTTCCCTCCACGTGATCCAGTGCCCGAACCACCCACTGAAGAAAAAGGTGCTTATTCCCCATTTCCTATCGGGCACGTCTTCATCTGTTGATCGTGATTGATCGGACGGTGAGCATTAAAACCCGATGCCCCCTGTTTCTCCGTTCACTTTCCTCATCGCGCGATCGCCGTTCATTTCCCATCAGATCAACGGTCCACAGTCCTCCCGCCGGTGGTCCCCGCCTGTGCATTGTTCCAAACCCGTCGGTTTCCATCGCACTGCTTTTGCACGGTAGGCTGTTTTCCCCCATTGCCCAGCGATTCCATACGCCTTTCGCCACGCGTCCTCCTATACGATCTCAAAACCGCTCGCCATCGCGCATTAACTCTCGACTCAATATGCCACGTGAAATTGTTGTAAGCCTTTAGATCTGGGATATCCTATCCAACAGTTGTCGTCTCTCAATGCTACGCACTGTTTAACTGCCGATCATCGTACCCCTGGCCCACTGTCTGTCGCCTTTCGCTGTCGATCTCCACCATGATCAACGGTCCAGATCTGTTTGCCCTCCGTTGACCATCCCCTTGGTCTGCCCCGCCACGTCACTCCCGCCACATGTGTCCACCGTACACCCATTCATTCTGTTGCATATAACGTCCAAGGTCGGGTTTTTTAAGGTTTTCACGTATATTTTCTCTACGTTCCATCGACCCTCCGCCATCTCTGCTCTCTACCATTCCAGAGAAATTTGTCACCATTTCTCCGCAATTTTCCTCCATCTCATCATCTGCACTATATCGCTCGTCATCCACATCATCCGCCACCCCATCCATTGTTTTCTTCACAATTCCCATGTTTTGCAGGGTTGTAAATGATTAAAGACCGCCATAACGCGCAGCCTCTGTTACAGTGACAGAGAAATCAAGGAAGATCATCTTCAGCGGCTCAATTTATGAGAAAAGACCTGGGAAGGTGAAGACAGGATGATCATTTAAAGGAACAAGGTTTAAAATTCTGTGGAAAACCTTCCAGAGCCATTAAAGCTAGAGCTAACCTGACAGAGGCAGAGATGGAGCAGCAAAGTGTTGCAGTACAAAGCAGAGAGATTAAGGCCCGCTAATGAAAATCTTAAGCCTTAAATCAGCGGTTGAAGAGGCAAAGCACCAGTTTGAAGACCCCAAGGACCGATCAAGGGTCCTGAGCATAAGCAAAGAGTAACATCGGGGTTTATTCGTCAGCAGTATGTTTTTCTTCATCAAGTACAGGGCGTCCATACAGCTTTTATCTAGCACTATGTCCCTGAAGCAATTTCCACCTTGACAACAGTCCAGAACCACCAAAGCATTCATATGGAAAACTTCTCAGTAGTTTATTTTATTTTGTTCAAATCACCAGGAGTACCACATACGAAACACGTCAAAGTCATATCCAAAAGAATATCACTCTTTCATAAATGGGTGACAGAGATTAAGGGCCCCGCGTTCAAACAGAATGGGTTTCGACCCTCTTTCTTTTCAAGGGATTAATACGGCATTTAGTGTTTCACCTACCTCTTCTGCCTCTCTTCAGCTATAAAACTCATGAGAGAATATTGTAATGGTTGCTGATGATATATCAGAGAAATGTAAGAATTTTCCTCTTGAGACAAGTTCTCTATGTAATATTGTAAGATAGGCTGAGATTTGATGTATTCAGACTGAATGTTCAAGCTATGGGCAATGTTGTACCTAATTGGTGTTGTTTTAATATGACAAGCACATTTCTTTGGATCCTAATCTAAAGCAGCTAGTGATGTTTTCCTATCTCTGTGTTTGATTTCATTTCATTCCATTTCTACTGGCTCGCATCAGAAGTTTGGCATAAGACTTACCCTTGATAGGTACCTTACGTTGCTGCTCTCCCAGCCTTTTATGTTTTATGCTTATATGTGTATCTGAATATTGATTTAAATTGATTTAACCAGTGTAGTGGATGTTATTTCCTGCTCTCTTATGTATGAATTAATGAAATCTATGTTTAGATGTTCTTGTTAGGATTTAGTTGAATGAGTTGAGAACACTGGGAGGTCTAGAACCCTGTCTCTGCCTCACTAGGATCTTTCCATATCAATTAAGCCTTTCTAAGATCCCTTGTATTGCCTCTGATTTTGTCCAAGCAGGTCTGGAGTTAAATGACCTCTGATCTGATCTATAGACAGAATTGGATGGTCCTCCTCCTTTCATTTTCAGTCCCTAATGTCCCATTCCAAATATCATCTTTAAGATCCAAATGCTCTAAGATGACTAGCCCAACTGAAAGCTTGCACATTGAACACAAGTAAATCCTTTCTTGACTCCATTTCCCAATGGCCTTGATGTTCTCTGAGTTATCTATCTTTGCCTACTTTCCACTTTGCTCATCCTTGTCTTATATTGGACCCTTCTTTCCTGATTCCCAACAACCAAACAAACAATCAAACAAACAAACCCTGTGCCTATAACTAGCCTAAAACCTTAACATTTGAGCTTCAAAGACATATCCTTTGACTCATAAAGAGAGATCCCTCTCTGGACCTAGGAGTGCTAGATCCTAGGGCCCAAAAGTGGTTCTGATGTTGTCTCATCTTTTGGTCTTGCCAATCTGGCCAAAACATGGGAACCCCAACATAATGGCGACTCCGCTGGGGAAAAAATCTGAGTGCCTAAACTGATAGCATTGGTTTGTCTCCCATTGTCATCACCAACATAATGGCGACTCCACTGGGGAATAGACCACTTTGTCTTTAGATTGGCTTTTCATTGCTGATGGTGGACAACAGCCTACCCCAAATAGTCAAATTCATCCACCTGGCGACTCCACACTCCATAACCCCCGGAAGACCAAATGACTTCGCTGGTAGAAGATTCGGAACTGGTTGAGAAGATGCAGTAGCCTTCTTTGCATAAACATGAATCCAAACATGGACAGGGATACAGAGTATGCTGCTTTGTATAATAAATTAAATGGAATAGCTGAAATGTTTGGTAAAGTGCTAGAGATGTATATGGCTAACATGAATGCAAATGATGATTATTCAAAATAGCCCATGCTTTCTTTAGAACAGGAACAAACTGAAGACCTAGATAATGAGCAAGACATGTATGATGCTCAAGAATCTATGGAAGATAAAGAGGAAAGTGATGAGGGACTGCCTGATTTCTTACCTATGCTTTGTGTTACGCTGAACAGGGAATATCAGGACCTATTAGCGAAGCCTGATAGGGAAAGTTGCCATGAGGGAACAAGAGACCACATAGAAGAGGCAGAATCTGATATGGGAGAAGAGGTTCAAGAAAACATTCAGCTTCCAAAGCAACTAATACAAGAGAAGAAGGACCGCTGTTCTTCTATCCATGATGAAAGGGAAACCCCTCTTTTGACAGAAGAAGAGATAGAGCAGATATTAAATCAGCAATCCACCTTTGAGGCCTTCTATAGATCACACACCCTTGCTCACTCATCTTATGACTTTGATGATTCATATTCAGAAGACTCCTCTGTGGATCAGAATCAAGAAAAACCTGCTGAGAATCCGATAGGTTTGAAAGGAGACATTACTTATAATTATGATTTTTCTTTTTATGATCTGTTTGATGATGATTGCTTTCAAAGAGAAGCTAAGCTTGCAAGACCATCATCCTTAGATCCGTGGGGGGAAGATCAGGACCAAAAACTCTGGAGAAGTAATGAAACCAGTCAACCTATCTATGATACTGATGGGGAGAGCTATGATAGTATAGTAGCAGATGAAGATTCTATGAATCTTCATTCTGCTCTACCACAGATCATCAGTGAGATTGGAAACCAACAGCCTTTCTTTCCAGTAGATGAGGAGGAAAGAAAAGAAGAGATTCTTGAGCAGAATGAAAGCAAGGAGCCTTCTCTTGATAAAGGGGAAGCAAAGGAGTACACCCCTGCTCGAGAATACATGAATCTTTTCACAGAGCTCAGCACACCAGGGCAGAATATATCAGAGCTCCCAGAAGACAGCACTACCATATATGATGAGTCATCTGGTTCAGAAAATGAAGAAGACGAGAGAGATTATCTTTCTCAAGAGAGTCGTATTCTTGATCCAGTGGATGAAGAAGAGATCCTGGTCGAAGCCATCCTGTCAAACATTCATAGCCATGTATCTTTTCGTGATCCTTATGTACATTTCCTGCAAACATTTGAAGAAAGATCAAGGGTCTTATTGAGCAGCATGTTGCAAAAAGAAAGAAAAATTTTTAGAGCTGCTGTTGTGGATCAAAAAGAGTGGGAGTAGGCCTGCATATCTAGCATGCTCAAGGAGTTGAGCAAGAAAGAATAGCCATGGGATCACTTAATGGGCTGGTTACATTGGAAGACAATGTTTGTAAGCTAGACTTGTAAATTTTCCAGTTAGAGTAGGGTAGGTAGCAGAAGCTCAATAAAGCTCAGTCTATGAGCATGTAGTTAGTTGTTCCAACTTTTGTCTTAGAATGTAGAGAAGAAATTTGCTAGAGAGTCTAATCCTAGCAGGTAGTAGTGTAGGTAGAGAAACATATGAGGCCAACAGTCTAATCTGGTCTCATGGAGTAATAAGGGTAGAAGTAGAATAGGTTTGTTTTCTGTTTCAAAAATAAATGATGTAAAGGGTCTGCTAGCTCAAATGCACCCTAAAAGAAGAAAAATGCTAGGATTGTAGTTGGGTAGGTAGTTTGGTTGGGAGAATTGTTTCTGCTGATTTGTGTATCTAAAATGTTGTGGCAGCTGAAAATTGAAGAAGGAAAGGGATGTGCCAAGAAACAGGCATCTGGCCTACTCCAAAGATTATTTCTGGTTTCTTGACTCCTTCAAGAAGAAGCCATCCCCATGTGGAGCCACTGTTAGCCCCCCTATGAAATTCTTGACAAGCAAGAAGGGGGCTGGATGATTTTGGAGGCTTCAAGGAATGCATCTCCCCTGAAGATGCATCATCCTTGAAGTCTTCTGCAAGCCTCTACTTTCTAGTGCAATCCCCTCTGCTGATTTCCCATCTAAAGACTCTCTGGTTATAAATTTCTGCCCCATATACCCCTGCAAATACCCCCATTTCAACCTTTCTTCTATTTGTCCAAATTCCCTTAGAACCTTCCTAAATCATACCTTTACCCTCATAAATCAATCCTATGCCTGTTGTTTGGCCAAATTCCCCCATTATTCCCCTATCGTTAACCTTTGGTGGCCCTAAAATGCATTAAAATTGTGCAAAAAATCATATACTTTGTATATTGAGCCCTAGCCCTTTCGGTGTAAGCACCCGCGCCTTTTCCCTCCACATGATCCAGTGCCCGAACCACCCGCTGAAGCAAAAGGAGCTTATTCCCCATTTCCTATCAGACACGTCTTCATCCGTTGATTGTGATTGATCGGACGGTGAACATTAAAACCCAATGCCCCCCTGTTTCTCCATTCACTTTCCTCATCGCGCGATCGCCGTTCATTTCCTGTCAGATCAACGGTCCACAGTCCTCCTGCCGGTGGTCCCCGCCCGTGCACTGTTCCAAACCCGCCGATTTCCATCGCACCACTTTTGCACGATAGGCAGTTTTCCCCCATTTCCCAACGATTCCATATGCCTTTCGCCACATGTCCTCCTGTACGATCTCAAAACCGCTCGCCATCGCGCATTAAATCCCAACTCAGGATGCCGCGTGAAATCGTCGTAAGCCGTTAGATATAGGATAGCCTCTCCAACGGTTGTCGTCTCTCAATGTTGCACACTGTTTAACTGCCGATCATCATACCCATGGCCCACTGTCTGTCGCCCTCTGCTGTCGATCTCCACCATGATCGATGGTCCAAATCTGTTTGCCCTTCGTTGACCATCCCCTTGGTCCGCCCTGCCACGTCACTCCCGCCATATGTTTCCACCGTACACCCATTCATTCTATTGAATATAACGTCCAAGGTCAGGTTTTTTAAGGTTTTCACGTATATTTTCTCTGCATTCCATCGACCCTCTGCCATCTCTGCTCTCTACCATTCCAGAGAAATTTGTCACCATTTCTCCGTAATTTTCCTCCATCTCATCATCTGCGCTATATCGCTCTTCATCCACATCATCCGCCACCCCATCCATTGTTTTCTTCACAGTTCCCATGTTTTGCAGGGTTGTAAATGATAAAATACCGCCATAATGCACAGCCTCTATTACAGTGACAAAGAAATCAAGGAAGATCATCTTCAGCGGCTGAATTTATGAGCAAAGACCTGGGAAGGTGAAGACAGGACGATCATTTAAAGGAACAGGGTTTAAAATTCTATGGAAAACCTTCCAGAGCCATTAAAGCTCGAGCTAACCTGACAGAGGCAGAGATGGAGCGACAAAGTGTTGCAGTACAAAGAAGAGAGATTAAGGCCCGCTAATGAAAATCTTAAGCCTTAAATCAGCGGTTGAAGAGGCAAAGCACCAGTTTGAAGACCCCGAGGACCGATCAAGGGTCCTGAGCACAAGTAAAGAGTAACATCAGGGTTTATTTTTCAGCAGTATGTTTTTCTTCATCAAGTACAGGGCGTCCATACAGCTTTTATTTAGCACTATGTCCCTACAGCAATTTCCACCCTGACAATAGTCCAGAACCACCGGAGCATTCATATGGCAGACTTCTCAGTAGTTTATTTTATTTTGTTCAAATCACCAGGAGAACCACAGCCGAAACACGTCAAATTCATATCCAAAATAATATCACTCTTTCATAAATGGGTGACAGAGATTAAGGGCCCCGCGTTCAAACAAAATGGGTTTCGGCCCTCTTTCTTTTCAAGGGATTAATACAGCATTTAGTGTTTCACCTACCTCTTCTGCCTCTCTTCAGCTATAAAAATCATGAGAGAATGTTGTAATGGTTGTTGATGAGATATCAGAGAAATGTAAGCATTTTCCTCTTGAGACAAGTTCTTTGTGTAATATTGTAAGATAGGCTGAGATTTGATGTATTCAGACTGAATGTTCAAGCTGTGGGCAATGTTGTACCTGATTGGTGTTGTTTTAATATGACAAGCACATTTCTTTGGATCCTAACCTAAAGCAGATGGTGATGTTTTCCTATCTCTGTATTTGATTTCATTTCATTCCATTTCTACTGGCTCACATCAGAAGTTTGGCATAAGACTTACCCTTGATAGGTACCTTATGTTGCTACTCTCCCAGCCTTTTATGTTTTCTACTTATATGTGTATCTGAATATTGATTTCAATTGATTTAACCAGTGTAGTGTATGTTATTTCCTGCTCTCTGATGTATGAATTAATGAAATCTATGTTTAGATGTTTTTGTTAGGATTTAGTTGAATGAGTTGAGAACACTGGGAGGTCTAGAACCATGTCTCTACCTCGCTAGGATATTTCTATCTCAATTAATCCTTTCTAAGATCCCTTGTATTGCCTCTAATTTTGTCCAAGCAGGTCTGGAGTTAAATGACCTCTGACCTGATCTATAGACAGAATTGGATGGTCCTCCTCCTTTCATTTTCAGTCCTTAATGTCCCGTTCCAAATATCATCTTTAAGATCCAAATTCTCTAAGATGACTAGCCCAACTGAAAGCTTGCACATTGAACACAAGTAAATCCTTTCTTGACTCCATTTCCCAATGGCCTTGATGTTCTCTGAGTTATCTATCTTTGCCTACTTTCCACTTTTCGCATCCTTGTCCTATATTGGACCCTTCTTTCCTGATTCCCAACAACCAAACAAACAATCAAACAAACAAACCCTGTGCCTATAACTAGCCTAAAACCTTAACATTTTAGCTTCAAAGACATATCCTTTGACTCATATAGAGAGATCCCTCTCTAGACCTAGGAGGGCTAGATCCTAGGGCCCAAAAGTGGTTCCGATGTTGTCTCATCTTTTGGTCTTGCCAATCTGGCCAAAACATGGGAACCCCAAAAAGTTACAAAACAAGAAAAAAGCTGAATCTGATGCCTTAGCAATATTTTGTCCCAAATGTAGAAAGAAGCATGCCTTGAGAGAGTGCCCTTTGGATGCAAAAGTAGTAGAGACCTGTGTAATTTGTTCAGAAAAACATGAGACCAAGAGTTTTCCTTCACTTCCTGGTCTTAAAGCTGTATTTCAAGAAGAAATCCCTACAAATTCCACAGAATCTCTCAATTTTGTCTCTAGGAGGCCTTGGAAAGGACCTCAAACACAAGGATTCCATGATCAGATGTATAATCAACCCCCACCAAATTGGAATTCTTGGCAGCAACCTTGGCCCCATTTCCAAAATCAATCTCAAACTTGGACACAAGGAGCACAAAATCCCTATCGAATATACTCTCAGTACTATCAGTATCCACCATATCCACATTTCCCTCCTCAACAAAATTTTCAACAAAATCCTCAACAAATTCCTCAAAATCCACCACTTCCATTACCATTTCCTCAGAAAACAAATCAGTTGCCTGCCCAACCCATACCAAACCCCAACAATAAAAATCCTTAGAATACATACATGATAGAAGGCCAACAGTTTCCAACCTATTTGATTACTCCTTTAGACCTTAGTGATTTTCAACTTAGGTCTGGAAGAATACTTGAAAAGAGGAAACCTTCTATTATCATACAAAAGCAAAACAACTCTGAGGAAGATTCTCTATGGGTAAATAAAAGTATTGAAGAAGACACATCTTTTCAAGACCCAAATATTGAAAAATCAAAACAAAAATAACCAATAATTTCAACTCCTATATTAGAACAGCCATCAACATCCACTTCTACACCTCCCTTTCCAGAAAGATTACAAATTGATAGAGGTGTAGAAAAACAAATTATGGTGCTTAATTATGATTTCCTAGATGAGCTGAGAAATGTTTGTATTAATATCCCATTATTGCAAGCTATCAAGGAAATTCCAATCTTAGCAAAGACAATAAAGGAGTTGAGCATGAAGAAAATAAGAAAAAGAATAAGAGAGACAAAGAAAATTCAACTGGTAAGAAAAATAGCAGATATCATGATGGGTAAGATTTCTATTCCAAAGTATCTAGACCCAGGAAATCCATTTGTTAAAATACACATTAATGGAACTGAGATCCAAAACACACTTATCGATTTAGGAGCAGCGATCAATATCATGAGTAGACAAATCATGGATAAAATAAACTTCCTAATCTTCTTTTTACACCCACATTATTACAATTAGCAGACAGATCTGTGATCAAACCTGATGGGGTAATAGAAGACATTCCAGTGTCCCTAGATTCTTGGGAGTATCCTGTGGATTTTATGATCCTAACTCCTAAGAATAATCTAGGAGGGCATCCTATTATATTAGGAAGACCTTTGTTAGCTACAGCTGATGCTTTCATTAGTTGTAGATCCGGTGATATGTATATCTCTGATGGTAGTTCAACCAAGAAATTTACCTTGTATCCTCTAGCAAAAACAATTACAGAATTAGATGATACTCAATGGATAGAGGATGAAGAAGACTTACAACCTCTCTTCACAATTTCAGAAATTAGTGAAGATAGCCAGATTCTAAATACCTTAGAAAATTTTGAATCCTCTTCGGAATAAAAACATGAACAATTTCAAGAAGAATCCAACATTGAGTTTTTATCATCAAGACAGATGTCTCTTTACTCCATGGATAAATCTGCCAACTCTAAAATTGAGATATTTCCAGGTAAAACTTTAAACATAAACAAGAACCTAGAGGAATCTCAACAAGAAAAGCTAGTCAAGATATTACAGAGACATTCTTCTACATAAGCATGGGAGTACACTGATATGAAAGGGATAAACCCTAAGACTTGCACTCATCACATCTACATAGAGGAAAATTGTAAACCAATCAGACAACCTCAAAGATGGATGAATCCAAATCTTAGGGAGATTGTTAAAGAAGAATTGCAGAAATTGTTAAATGTCAACTTTATCTATCCCATTTCAGATAGTCAGTGGGTTTCTCCTTTGGTAATTGTGCCAAAGAAAAATGGTAAATGGAGGGTATGTATTGACTACCGAGAATTAAACAAAGCTACTCTTAAAGATCATTTTCCCTACCTTTCATAGATTAGGTGTTAGATACATTAGCTGGCAAAAAGTACTTCTCATTTTTAGATGGGTTTAGTGGTTATAACCAAATTCAAGTAGCACTTGAAGATCAAGACAAAACCACATTTACCTGTCCTTGGGGTACCTATGCTTACCGAGTATTGCCATTTGGACTATGCAATGCACCCGCAACATTTCAAAGGGCAGTACTAGGAATATTTTCAGATCTAATACATGATTGTGTAGAGGTATATATGGATGATTTCACAGTTTATGGAAACACATTTGAAGAAGCCTTAACAAACTTGGAATTTTTTTTAAAGAGATGTAAAGAAGCAAAACTTTCACTTAGTCATGAGAAGTGTTTTATGATGTTTACTGAAGGAATTGTTTTAGGACATCACATTTCAGGGGATGGGATTAGAGTTGATGAGTCAAAATTTGAAGTCATCTCTAACTTATCTATTCCAAGTTGTCAAAAAGATGTTAGGAGTTTTCTCGGATTTACAGGATACTATCGAAGGTTTATAGAAAACTTCACCAAGATAGCATCTCCACTTTTCAAATTACTTACCAAGGACTGTGAATTCAAGTGGAATCATGATTTCCAGTTAGCCTTTGAAACCTTGAAAACAAAAATCTCTGAAGCACCTATTTTAAGGGGACCTAACTGGAAGTTACCTTTTCATATTTCAACAGATGCCTCAGATACATCTTTAGGAGCAGTATTGGGACAAAAAGACCTGATTCCTTATGCCATCTACTATACAAGTAAAAATTTGACTCCTTCAGAGTTAAATTATACTGTAACTGAAAAATATTTTTTAGCTGTTGTTCATGCCATAAACAAATTCAGACACTATATAACATGCTATGAAACTTTTGTTCACACAGATCACTCTGCAATTAGATATCTAATGAACAAATCAATTACTAATGGCAGAGTCATAAGATGGTTATTGCTTTTACAAGAATTCAACATTAACATTCTAGATAGGCCTGGAAAACAAAACACAGTAGCTGATTTCCTATCTAGACTCCAAAACATCAAAGATGACACTCCAGTTGAAGATCAATTTCCTGACGAATATCTTTTTGCAATTTCTACTCAAACTCCTTGGTTTGCTGACATTGCTAATTATTTAGTTTCATGGAAATTTCCTTCAATAATGAATGCAAGAGACAAAAGAAAGATCATTTATGACAGTGAAAAATATTCATGGGTTGCTAATGAGTTATACAAAATAGGTCCAGATTTTATCATTAGGAGATGTGTTCGGGAAGATGAGATGCCTGAGATCCTCAAGGCATGTCATGATGAACCTTGTGGCGGACACTTTGCTGATAAAAGGACAGCTTATAAGGTCCTTCATTTAGGATACTATTGGCCATCCCTTTTTAAAGATGCTAAAGAGTATTTCAAAAGGTGTGACAGTTGCCAAAGGGTAGGGAAACCTTCTCCTTCAGGTGAGATGCCATTGCAGCCTCAGGTACATATTGAACCTTTTGAAAAATGGGCTTTGGATTTTGTAGGACCTATTAGTCTTCCATCAAGACAAAAGAAATATATATTATTTTTCACAGATTATGTTACCAAATGGGTAGAGGCCAAGCCATTACTTTTTGCTACTGAAGCATCTGTAGTTAATTTTCTTTTTGAGGATATTTTTACTCATTTTGGTGTCCCAAGGGAAATTGTTACAGATCAAGGAGCTCAATTCACATCAAGGCTAGTGGAACAAATGATGGAGAGGTACAAAATTAGACACAAAAAATCTACTCCCTATCATCCACAAGAAAATGGTCAAGTGGAATCTACCAATAAATTCATTGAAGGGATCCTAACAAAGACTGTTCATTTACATAGAAGAGATTGGGCAGACAGGCTTCCTGAAGCCTTGTGGGCCTATAGAACTACATGGAGAATCACAACAGGTCATACTCCCTATGAAATTTTTTATGGAAAACAAGTTTTGTTTCCCATAGAGTTTCAGATTCAAACTTTTAAAATGGCAGTTCAGCTAGGACTTGATCTAACAGAGGCACAAAAGCACAGATTGGAGTAGATTAATGAATTGGATGAGATCAGACAGGATGCAGTCCAGAAAACAAGTATAGTCCAATAGCAAAGGACTAGATGGCATGATAAGTACATCAAGGAAAATAAGTTCAAAGAAGGTGACTGGGCTCTCTTGTTTGATTCAAAGTTCAAAGATTTTCAAGGTAAATTCCAAACACATTGGCTTGGGCCATATGAAATTATGAGAATTTTTTACAATGGAGCAATAAAAATCAGGACAATAGATGAAGAGAAGGTCACTTTTCTTGTAAATGGTCATAGATTGAAGCTGTATCATAAGCCACTTTCAAGAGAAGAATTTGTCAAGATATTCCAGGAAAACAGTGATGTGAAGTTAATGAAGAAGAATTTTTCTTCTTCATCAACTTAATTGAATTTTCTGAATTCAAAAGCATGAAAAAAATAAAAAAATAAATAAAGTATAAACATGAAAACTAATCATTGATTAACATGTTTATACAGAAAAGATAAAGTGAAAATCAGAATCCTTCTGACACTTTAGCTTTTCAAATTTGTTTTTTTTTTTTTTTTTCTGCAAGCAGTCATTACAAAATCATAAGTTTCACTCCATCATGTCTTACTTCATTCATATTTCATTCGCTCCATTCATTCATATTTCATTCATTCCATTCATACATACTTCATTCACTCCATTTCATGGTCCATTTCATTTCCATCTCAGATTTCTAAATTTGATCTCTTTCTGCAGATTGAGTATTACAAATCACAAGTTGCAGACCACTTTTTATGGTTCATTCCACTTCACAATTGTGAGTCATTTCATTCCATTACATTTCACTTCACTCCTGATCCATTACACCATATTTCATGATCCATTTTTCACTTCATATAAAATTTCATTCATATTCCAGAACATTCCATTCCATGTTTCAAAGCTTCTACAGGTATATTGTAGCGAGACATTCTGCAGCCAGTCAGACATTTTGCAGCTAGCTAGACATTCTGCAGCCAGATATCCTGAAGGAAATTATCCAGCAACACTTATTCAGCAGCAAATTGACCCTGCACACCTATGTCAACAAGAAAAATCAAAGGAATTATGAAGACTGAAGAATCAATGATTTTCAAAGGAGGACAAAGCATATCAAAACCACAAAAATTAAAGGAAAGGCAAAGGTAAAGTTGTAAAATTATTATGATGATAGAACATGAAAGTTATAGTATAGTTAAGTCATGTATGATTCAAAAAGTTGTTTTAATTATTCGTGTTGATCATGCCTATTAAAACCTATCATAAAAACTTTGGACAAAATCCCCTCCACTCCGCCATATCAAATCATCATTTAAAACTTAACGGTTAAGTACTGAAGTGACCTAATCAGTCACGTCACTAGGCCGGAGTATTCGGTGATGATTTTGAATTTCTCACGAAATATTTCTGCGATCTTTTCTCCCATGATGGCTCTCAAACTCATTAATTCGTGTAAATCACCCTCACTACATTTCACTCATTCTATAACCTCTTCATATCATCCTTCCGTAGCTAATTCCTACTGCATAAACAGAGAAAGCACCTTTGGGGTAAAAACAACTCTTTAACAACCATTTTCACCGTGGATAGAAGAGCAGTAAATTGAAGGTTGAGAAGAGAAGCCATGGGTCTCATAGTAAGATCCGAACTAGTTGGAACCAAGTACTTAGAGGGTTACCCACAAATTAGAGAAATGCTACAGCAGGCTGGGTGGTTACAATTTTTGGAAAAATTCAATGGTTTTCATAAAGAGGTAACTAAAACATTTGCATGGTCCTTCAATGGAGCAGAAGTCGAAATAGGAGATGTTAAATTCACTATTACAGAAGCTTTCATTGCAGAAGCAGTGGAATTACCCAGGCAAGGAGAACGATGGTTCAAAAATAGGGAATTTCATAATGAGGCATGGAGGCAAATGCTTAAAACACCAGGTATGGATGTTTCCATTTTTAAGAAGGGCATTCCTAGCTCAGCACTGAAGAATAAATGGCGGAATATGTTGCTCATTTTTCAAAAGTTTATAACTTGTGAGGGAAGGTTTGGTACCTTATATATTTATCATATTCGGCTAATGATGCATTTCTTAGATGAAGAAATCAATTTACCCTTTTTCCTACTTCATAGTCTGAAGAGAATGGCCTCTAATGTTCAAAAGAGGGTTCAATTCCTGGAAACCACTTTGTACCACCACGACCTAGTTAAAATCCCGATTGAACATCATTTGAGAAAGGTGGGAGACAATTGGGATGAGTTTCTAGTGAGGAATCACTTTGAAGAACCCAAGGAATCTCCATCTGAAGGCAAACTTACAAGAAGAAGCAGGAGAAGGAAAATTTCCAAAGCTGTTGAAACTAAAACTGGTAAGTCCATACAAGAGGATAGTGAGGAGATAATTTATGAGAAATTGACTGAAATTAAGAAACAACTTAAAAAGGAGAAGATGATAAGAAGGTATGCCAAGGAGAGAGGTGAAGGACCATCTCAACCAAGATGAAGCCACAGGCTTAGAGGTATATTGAAGAAAACAAGGGTTAGACAAATGGGAATTATAAACATTGAGGATGAAGAGACACCAACTGCTAAATCACCTGAGTACCAGTACGAGGAGGACCTTGATGAAGGAGCTTCGGAGATAGACCCAACACAACAACAAATTTATAATTATGTTGAGACATTAGAGAAGAGAGCCTCAGAAAGTAGAGACAGAACTCCTAGCCCACCAGAATCTGCAATTGATATGTTAAGAAGAGATAAATATGAGTTAGAAGTACTCAATAGGCATATCAAGAATGAGAATGACATTTTAAGGGAGCAGGTTAAGCTGAAAAGTGATATGAATACAACTCTCTCTCTACAAATGGAAAAATTGTACAAGGCTAGTGAGAAATTGAAGAAGAAAAACAAAAAGTTGAGCAAGGCACTTATAAATTTGAGATTCAAGTTGGTCATAAAGAAGCCTAAGAGGCCATTGAATATCAGGCAAAGCAGAAGAAGGAGCCTATATGTCCTAGCAGAAGTCTCATAATATATGAGTTGATTGCATGAGGACATGCAAAAACTTTGCAGTGGGGGTATGTTGAGCCCCAAAGATGTCCTTTCCCTTCACCAAATTTCACTTCATTTCCTTTGTCCCTTATCAATTACAGGCTTAAATGGTCAATAGGATTGATTAAAGTCACTTTAGGAATGTATACAATGAATGAATTGCTATATTTTCATGGTTTTGTTGTTGTAGTAATTTTTGACTAGACTCAGCTACAGAATGCAGCCATTCTGTAGCCAGTCGCCTATTCCGCAGCTATCTTCATGTTCTCACAGGTTACAGGTGTCACTTCAAGGAAAAACGCATATGGTTGAATTCCACAACACTCCCACATCATTTATTGCTCTCTACGAAGTCTGAGAAAGAAGCTACAGGTGGTTATGCACGTGGAAGAGATCAAAGCCAAGAAGCAGATTCCTACCAGGACAGGGACTCTACAGATGTCTCCAACAAAGTATGAGGCTTCCATAAGAGTTCTAATTTGATTTTGATTGAAAAAGACACTTGTTCTTGTTTCTTCTCAAGGGTATTTATGTATTTATTTTATAAGAATGACTTGGAAGACCGAGAGACAGCTAGCTAGATTGATGTTTTGTTGTTAGATCTCAAAAGACCGTAATACTCTATTTTTGAAATAATTTTCCTTTAATGAAAGAAGTACCACTTTGTTGCAAGATCTGAGGCAATATTGAGGAGATTTGTATGCTAATCCAGTGGTAGAGGGCCCCTACTGCCCGAGAAGCTCTGTGCACATTATTTAGATAAGTAACTTTAGCCTTGTTGCATTCCTAGCTTAAGCAATTTTTTGAACTTTGTGTTTTATACTCACTTGCATTGGATGCTACAGCCAGTCTTATTCTTACGAATTGTTCCAAAATATCACTAACATTGAATGAGATATAACTGTAGTATTTTAGGAATTAGTTGCATTTTTCTGAACTTTACGTTTTTGTGCTCAATTACATCAATTGTTACAGCTAGTCTTGTTCTTACAAATTATTCCAAAATATCACTAACACTGAGTGAGACTTAGCTGTGGTGTTTTAGAGCTTAGTTGCATTTTTGAACTTTATGTTTTTATGCTCATTTACATCACATGTTATAGCCAGTCTTGTTCTATGAATTGTTCCAAAATACCACTAACACCGAATGAGACAGAGCTGTAGTATTTCAGTGATTAGTTGCATTTTAATTTAGTTGTAAAACTCTGGAGGTTAATGGCACTCTAGTTCAATTCTGTTCACTATATTTCAAGTTTGAATGATTGCATTCTAGTTCAATTTTATCCATTGTATTTTTAGTTTTATTAGTCAGTTGTATTCTAGTTGTTAAGTTAGACTTGATGGCCTTCATTATTTACAAACCACTCCTGTTCTTAATTTCTACTAATACATCATCATCATAGGAACAAGAATTGGTAATGTCATTTTGAAGTCTTGACTGTTCTGCAACTTCTCATAATTTCACAAACTGCCTCTTTTCCGAAGCTATTCCAAAAGACTTCTAATTCTTGAATGAGGTTTAACAGTGATATTTTGAGTTGTGGAATGGATTAATTTCGGTGTCATAGGTTAATTTAGAGTAGAATTCTTCACTATGTTGCAGACTATCTTTTCCAAATGTGTTCCAACAAATCTCTAGCCATGGATGGGATTTTCTCTGTGATATTGTAGAATGTTGTTTACTTAGAAGAACCTCATTGCATTAAAATTGTCCTTTTCTCAAGTTATTCCAACATATTTCTAATGAATGAATTGGAATGAGTTCATGTTATGAGTTATTGAATTCATGTTATGAGTTATTTTTCTTGTTAAATAGGTTTTGCTCTGTTTTAGTGTGACCAACAAATTCTCTTTACCAACACTTAGTTCTTTTCCTCTTAAGAATAAAAACACAAAACCAAAAACATTGGAAAAACACTAAACACAACGTATTGAGAAATAGATACCTAGGTACATATAGTGCACTTCACTTCAACAGTTTACTAACCCTGGTTGACAATTTATGACATCAATTTAGAAACACTAAGTTGAGCAGACAGATGCTTTGGCCTTGAGCCCAGGAATGTGAAGAATGAAGAACCAACCTTCAAGAGGCCTCTCAAGAAGGTGAGGAAATCCTAAACAGAAATCTCCCAACAATTCTTGCTAAACAGCAAAGAATGCACAATGTCTGACTAGACATGAAATCATAAACATGTGCATGAATAGCAATGGCTCTCCTCCTCTCCATATATAGCAAATGAAGGCTCTCCATGGGCCCTACTTCAAATTAGGGTTTCTCTTCCTCTAGAAGCTTCCCTCCTACGTTTTCATGTAGTGCTTTCCACCTCATACCCTGCGCTGGTTGACTTGGTCAAACCTCTTTGCAAATATCTCCTTTCACACATGAGAGTGTGAAATCTTGTTCCATGGTTGATCCCTTTTCATACTAGAGGGATTTTATTTATGTTTTTATTTTTATTGGGCCTCCTTACCCAATTATTCATCTCCTAAATTAATTTAGGTAAAAATTGATGTTCCAATTTATTGAAGAAAAATTTGGAACATTACAGTCCTCCCCTCCCAAATGTTGCTTGTCCCTAAGCAACTGCAAGGATAGAACTAAATAATCTCCACTCAAGGCATGGACTCTGAAATATGTTGGGTAAAATCTTCCTCATGTGGATCCTCCATCCCCAAGAAATCATCCACACAAAATGAGCCACCTCCCAGCAAGGCAACTCCTGAAAATCTCTTTCCACCTCAAGCTCCAGAAATGAAGGTGGGCTGAAAATTTGAAATTGGCAAGCATCATAGCTTACCGCATGCTGTCCTTATCTCCACTCATGAAAATTCTAGATTGTATACCAATCCTGGGCTGCAAAAGTATTTCCCTCAAATGGAAAAGTGAAGAACAATCCTCCAAAGAATGCTCCTCCAACAGTGAAGAACAAGCTGGCCCAAATCAATCCATCCATGATTAATAGGACAAGATCATCATAGAGTGTCCCAATGAGAAATTTCCTGCAATTTATACATGACAGTGCATGATACAAACAATATCTCAATAGGATACAGCGCAGTTTCACCCACTGCAACTTCAGAAAATTACATGGCAAGCAATGTACAAGATTCATCACATCTACTAAAAGATAGTAAATGGCTTAATGTAACAACAATACATGATCAAGAACTTGCCCATGGCTGTACAATGGATGAATATCAACCTCATGGCCCACCTCAAAATGAAACAAACATTTTGATGTGGTGGCCATATCTCCTCCCATGCTCCCATTAGAACATGTAGTGCAGAAATTGTGAGAATTTTTCCCACTCAAAGACACATCCAACTCATGTGCCTCTCTCATAATCATGCTTCTCATAAAAATCTGATCTATATCAGCAAATGAATTCATTATCATCAATATAATGAAGATAATGCTGAAGGTTTCATGTGGTGCAAGAAGGTACAAACAACTTCCCAAAAAAGTACAGCGCAGTTTTACAAGTTGCTGCTTGAAGAAAGTACAAGGCAAAATGTTTCTTCTTTCATGGTTAATCATGCATGTCTCCATATGATACATGTTAGAGTGCATGAGCTGAACATACAAGTGATGATAAAACATTTTCCCAAGGCCACAAAATAGATGGTTGCATCCATCATGTAGATTGGCCCAATAAAACTCATGGAGCAATGTGACAAGCTTGCCCCCTTGTGAAGCAATGCACTGCATAAGAATGGTAAGAGTGTGCAAATCAATGAATGTATAAACAAACTTCTCACCATATTCTGGAACTAAGATGCTACATGGGTCCATAAATGAGTCCTCCATAGTGTGTTGGCATGCTATGAAGAAGAATGAACCATGTGTTGTAAGAAGATAATCCTCCTCATGCTTGGAAACCCAAGTCAAGAAGAATATGCCATAGTGATAGATGCCTCTATCATCATTACCTACTCTTTGTTCATCAAGTGTAACAAATATGAAATGATCCTGGGACCTGTGGGTTATGGATCCACCACACTTCTTCTGGGCACATTTCATCCATAAATCTCTGCTCCAAGGTGACATCGTTGTGAGCTTAGGAAAATAAGCTCCTGTCAATACAAAGCTCTAATCTTTGACATGCTCCTTGTCAAATATTCTTCTGATAATGCTGAAACAAATATGGAATACTCCCCAAGACGGAAGAGCTTCCAAATCATCAAATACCAAGTAGATAATGCCATCTCCTCCTCTGGCAACATCATGCAAAGTGTGAGAACAAATCTGCTCTTGCTCTCCCAGAAACAAGCAAAGCAACAAAATATTATGCTACCTCTCCATACTTCCATAATACAACTCATGTGATGAAGACACAATGAATGATATGAGTGTCACACCAACATCATGCATCCATACTCTATGCTGCTCAATGATGCAGGTATCCATCCTCCTACTCTTAAGAAGAGTGTTTTCCAAGTGATGGCCAAACTCTTTCAAGAGTAACCAGCGCAGCCAACCCTCCTACTACCCAGTATCATAGATCTGCAAGTAGCCTCCCAACTCCTTTCTCATCAACCACATCCACTTAATCACTTGTGGATGCCTCCTTCTTCTCCTCGTCTTGGTACTTTTCCCATGGGGGCTACCATCCTCCCAAGTCAAATTCCTGTTTTTGCACTTCATGGGATTTTGAAATGCAAGCTTCTCAAGGATAAATGAGACCCTATCAAGACCCAAATAGGTGGTAGGAAAAAACCTCCCATCATGATGTGTATGGCTGAAGGAATGTCCAACACAATCATGAGAGATGTTATCCATCCTAAGATGTCCTCCATCTTCTATCTGCTCTTGTGAGAAAGGAAGAAAATCATTGCACTCCATGGTGTGTTGAAATGCACCTCCAATGAAATCTCTCCTTGAGACCTCACTTTCATAAATATTCTTCCAAAACCAATGAGGTCTTGGATCTAAAAGTAGAAGTTCTCCTTTGAGATGAAAGGAGCTCATTGAGAAAATGTCATCTTGAAGGGAAAAAGGGTTTCTTACTCTCTACCATCAATCTTCAAGGCTTCAAACCCGAACCTCCAATGTGATGTAAAACCCAACAATGGCTCATGAGAATGATGGTTTGATTCCTTCTTGAGCGTTTCCATGTTGCACAGCACAGTGCAACCAAGATGCTCTATAGTAGCAATGGGATTGACCCTTGGTCATGCAAAAGTAAACTTCCACAATTTTCAAAAGAAGTTGCTGTAACAATGGAATGTGGAAATATTTTAATACCTTGATGTGCATTTGGAACTTCTTGAAGGGCTACAAGAGTTCCTTCCTCAAAAGTGTTGGCTGCCCCAACTATTGATGCATGTGGCTGCTCCTCCATGAGTGTGACAACGTTATCACAAGGTGGTGATGTGATATTTTCTTTCCTTTCCCCTTCATCATCAAAGGTTTTGATCAACCCTTGGAAGAAATTTGCAAAAGTTTTCACCCCTTCATGGCTCAAGTGGCTACTCCACCAATCATAGGCTTCACCCTCCAAGTGCAGCGGTGAGATTTCAACAGCTTCTTTCTCTACTACAAGAAGTAGTAAGAAAAATGCCTCCAACTTTCTCACCCATGTTCTTGCAGTAGATGACCCATCATAGGTAGGCAACAGAAACCTATTGCCTTTGATTTCTCTTCTACTACATGGTCTCTTCTCTTCCTTCATCTAGATGAAATGAGGAAAATCTAGAGTCTCCTTGAAGGCTCTAGGTTGAGATCTATACTCAACAAGGTAATCACTTAGAATCTGATAATCCAAGTGTCTTCCATGCTCAATGTCTTCTTCTTGATGAGAATAGGAAGTGCATGGTACTTCCTCTTCTTCTTCTTCAATCTTCTTAACCTCCTTGGAGAGGTCTCCTCTGGATTTGAAAATAGATGAGAATAAACTCATCTTCTTCAGCATTCTGATCTTCTTGGCGAAGACTCACATGCTAAGCCAAGAAAGTTTCTTTGATACCACTGTAATGTCCCTTTTTCAGGAAATGTCACAAGTCTATTCCAGAGATAGAATGTGGGGGAATTTACTGGATTTTTCACCTTTAAACAAAGGATGAGCTCCAAAGGCTACCTGGCCCTTCACAGACTCTGTCTATAGATATGTGAAATTCCTTCCTCAGGAATTGCCCAAAGAATGGGACTGCAACAAATGTATGAACATATAATAGATCAACATCGTTATTTTAATAGCTATGAGACAATAAGATGTTTAAATAGCCAAGAATAATTTATAGCAGCAAAAGAGAGTACAAATCTTGAGGAAACAACCTCTCAAGAAAGGCAATTCAAGCCTCAACAATACATGTACATGAATATGAAAGAACACTGCTATTTCTACATAAACCTAGGCTATGAGGACGCAGTATATGATAAAAATATGATGTCAATACATGAATATGGAAATATATGGCTCAAATAAAATAGGGGATCAAAGCTCTAACCATTAGAAACAATAATACATCAATCCTCCAAAGGATTGGCTGAAATATACAAAATGGCAAAAATGTCGGAGTAGCTGGGCAACTACTGTAACTCAAATCTGGAACTGAAGAAGAAGGATGAATATGATGATAAAAATGAAGTATACCTTCTCCAATGGATCTCTGAAGTGGAAGGCTGATCCTTACACTTGAGATCTCACCCTCAAATCAATCTGCAAACCCTCACTACAGATACACCATGAAAATAACGTAGTCACTAAAAGGGACTGCGCAGTGAATGGAATAGAACACTATGTCCAAGTGCCAAGATCTGAAAATCAGCTCCAATGCTTCCAATCTGATCCTCCAAAGGAAAGAAAGACTCTCCCTCTGAAAAACAGGAGAAGGATGAGGTGTTGTGAAGTCTCCACTGCAACACCCTACAACAAAATATTATGCTGCTGCAGCAATAACACTGTCCTGGAGGAGGATTCTTTGGACTTGAGCCTAGGAATGTGGATAATGAAGAACCAACCTTCAAGAGGCCTCTCAAGAAGGTGAGGAAATACTAAACAGGAATCTCCCAACAATTCTTGCTAAACAACAAAGAATGCACAATGTATGACTAGACATGAAATCATAAACATATGCATGAATAGAAATGGCTCTCCTCCTCTCCATATATAGCAAATGAAGGCTCTCAATGGGCCCTACTTCGAATTAGGGTTTCTCTTCCTCTAGAAGCTTCCCTCCTACATTTTCATGTAGTGCTTTTCACCTCATACCCTGCGCTGGTTGACTTGGTCAAACCTCTTTGAAAATATTTCCTTTCACACATGAGAGTGTGAAATCTGGTTCCATGGTTGCTCCCTTTTCATACTAGAGGGATTTTATTTATGTTTTTATTGTTATTGGGCCTCCTTACCCAATTATTCATCTCCAAAATGAATTTAAGCAAAAATTAATGTTCCAATTTATTGAAGAAAAATTTGGAACATTACACAACCAATCAAAACCAATAGCTCTCATAACCTCTATAACTAGCCTAATATCAACAATTATAATAATAAAGAATAGAGAAATCCCTCTCTAAGTCTAGGAAGGCTAGGTCTCAAAATCCAAAGTGGTTTGATGTTGTCCTCTATCGTTTGTTCTTTCCAATCTTACAAATTACAGAGAGCTAACATAGTGGCAACCATACTAGGGACTTAGTTATTGGAAAAGATTAATATTTCATCAGAACTCAGAAACCCCAGTCAAAATATTGTATGATTTGAGTATTTTCCAAGATTGGTATCTGGTTGTTGATGGTGGACAACAGCCAGTCACAAAATTTTTTAAATCATCCACCTGGTGACTCCAATTCCATTCAAATACTCCACTGGAGGAAGGACCTGAAACATGAGCAGTCAGCCTAAAAAGAGAAGGTATCCAAGCCCAAATTGGATTCAAGGGATTGTTGTTTTTATCTGTAACTATGTTCTATCCTACTTTAAGCCTGATCAAGAGTACACTGCTGAGTTTTACTTTGATCATTGGCATATTGATGAGCCTCAAAAAGCTAAGCCCCAAATTGTAGACCATGTACATACTTATACACCTGTCCATATACCGGATGCACTTGAGGAAAAACCAGTGAAACATAATCCTCATGCTTTATCCTGTGTCCCTACTAGATTCCCACATGGTTATAATCCTCCTGTTGCACTGCCTAAACCTATAAAAGTCCCAGACATATACAAGCCCCTAGTTTTTCCTCCTATCCTCCATAACCTCCCTACAAATTTTATCAATCATCTACCTAGATTTGATGGATAAATTGCAAAGATCACTACTGAAAAGAACATCCAAAATCTTGACCATTTCCTTGTTTTGTTTGAGGTGGGAGAGGATGATGTGTGTATTAGAATGTTTGCCCTATCATTGCAAGAAAAAGTTAAAAATTGGTTTAAATACCTTCCAGCTGCAAGCATTAGTAATTTTCATCAATTCACTCAAGTTTTCCTAGATAGATTAGTGGTCATGGGAAATGTTTTTCTCATCATGGAAGAGTATAACCAGTTAAAAATATATCCAGGGGAGACAGTACAAAAATTTTCAGCCAAGTTCAATAAGGTATAACATTTAATACCTGCTAAGATAAATCCACCCCCAGGATGGGCTCTCTTGCACTACCCCAATGCCTTTGATCCAAAGATGACATTCCAGTTAAGAGAAAGGGACCCTGCAACCCTCGAAGAAATGAAAAATGTGCAGTTGATGTGGAAGCCAATCTACTGAACAGGGAGGCAAAGTTAAAAGCAATGAAGAAGGACAAAATAGAAAAATAGCAACTGATATCTTCAGAGATAAAACTAGATATGTTGGAAAACATAGTCAATGAAGTGATGCATATGATTAGCAGGAAAGATGAATTTTTTGTTCAGATACCTCATGTTCCATTAGTTCTGGAAAATACAAACATCAATGTACCCAAGCAGTTTGCAGCCCATCCTAGACACCCTAAAATAGAAAATGATGGTTTCACGTACTCTATCCACAACACAGCCAAAGATGAAGCCCAAAATCAGAATGAGGCAGGGAAATCCTTAGCAACAATGTACATGATATATGACCTTGCATATAGAGGTAGTCATCTCGAATATGATTATCAAGAGGAATATTATAAGTTTGAGATTGACGCTGACTGTACAGAGCAACCAGCGTTGTCTCCATGGGAAGAAAATAGTTGGTTGCCACCATGCAAAGATAAAAACCAAACTCTACATGTTGAGCAAGAGTGTAAGGAAGAAAATACAGAAAGTTTTCAAGTAAATACCGAATGTGTTCCTCTTTTTTTTCCTCATTCTTCAGAGAGAATTATAAGCAGGTGGTTAACATGAAATATGAGCAATGCTATAATGATTTAGTTGAGAAAAAGGAGGATGATCCTAGATTTGTTTTAGGTCCATGGGTTCAGCCCTTGAATCCTTTTGAATATCAAGTATCAGATGAAGTCACGGGGTCTAAAGAAGATGATGAAGTGATCAAGTCTAATTCTCTACCTCTATGCTTTAATGCATTTCAGATTATAAAATGAAATTGGGACCACCTTCTAGCTCACAGTCATAAGGGAAAACATGAAGTCTCAAAGGAACCAACACTACCATATAAAGCACCACATGACCCAATAGCATACGCTTTGGATGGCTTCTACTTTCAAAGACAATATTCATGTGTTCATAATGCTCTCAAAAGCTGCTATGATATTGATATGATCAGACAGTCTTCCCCATTTTCTAATTCAGTAGAATTAGTGGCACAACTATCATCAGGTAGCATGCAAACATGTTCTGAGTTGATTCAAGACTAGGAGAACATATCTACAGTACTAGGATATGAAGCTGAGTTGGTTGAGTCAGAAAACCTAGAAATCAATCAAGAATACCTTGATCCAGTGACTTTCTATATAGAGGAATTGTTCTTTACAAATCCTTCACATATTCTCGACATGACAGTTTTTTTTCAAATGTACCAAGATCCATGTAAGCAGGACCATGCCAGAAATTTCTATCAAACACCATTGTCAGGCGGGTCTCTGAAAACGACGAAGAGAAATGAAAGAACAATATATTAGAACAATTGCTTGACTGACTGCACTGGAATTATTGTATTGTTTAGAAGGGAAGCCATTTCAGTATAGTAGGGTAGGTAGGTGTGCAAATAAGCTCAACACTCTAAGCATATTTCAAATTTTATTTTTAGATTGCTCTCATTTTCAGATCAGTATGTTTCAGAATTTAGTTCAGCTCAGTTCCGGTTTCACCATTCAAGTTTTCAAGGAGTAGAAGTATGGTCATCTTGATGGATTACAGTGGATAAATTCAATCGCAGTTTCAGTTCAAATATCAGTATGCTAATAAGTTGGCTCGCCAAACATGTGGTCTATTTTTATAAGTCAAAGTCATGAGGAACAATCAACTAGTTTCCAATCACTAAATTGCCCGACATATCAGGTTGCGGAGTGGGATCAACCCAATTAGATCAGGCTACTAGTCAACAGTGTTCTTGACACCTCCTGCAGGAGCTTCCATCCCTAGTTACAGCCAGTGTTAGACTCTTTTGTTTCATAGTATCACTAGGTGACTGATTATTGATTAGATTTGTCATTACTTAAAATAATATTCCATGGCTATTGTTAGCCATCCATAATTTTGACATATGCAAAGATGGCTAAAAAGGTCTTTAGTTTTCAAGAAACAAATTTCATGCAAATCTGTGACTTCTTAAAGCCTTTCTCGGTCCATTTGTCCAAGAAATCCATTCCATTGATGATCTTCCTTCAAAATTCCTCAAAGAAACCCTGTTGTTATAAAAGAAAATGTTTCTTCAAATTTTCATCATTTCTCCTTTGGATGAATCCCTCTACAAAAATCCCCCCACTTTCCTCATTTTATCCTTTACTTCTTCAAAAATCCCCTTTCAATCCATGTGAATCCCCTTTATTTGGTTTAAAAGCACCCTTTTCATCCTACCGGAACCTCAAAAAGGCTTAAAAAACCCATTTTTTAGCCTAGTCCGACCTTTTTCAAACATAAGGCCTTAAGCGCTCTGTGCCTAAGCCCTTAGCCCCTTTTCCTCCCATAAAACCGAGGCCCGAGACCATCAGCTAAGGGTCTTAAGCCCCCATCGCAATCTCACTTTGGAATTTTCCAAATCTTCGTGCTTATCCTTTTTCTCTGCCTATTTGTGAAATATCGATGCAATCTACCACTTTAAATCTGAGTCATCGATCTCATTCTAATCCGATGACCCTTGCTCCATCGGTGATCTCCTTTTCCTTGTCCCTAGACCCTCTTCCCCACTGACGGCCGAAATCCCAATTCAATCTCAGCCATCTATTCCACAAAAATCTAACGGTTGTCGGCGCATCACAAGTTCCCTGCCGATGACCCCCCCTCCGATGGATCTCCCCCGCCGATTAAATACCGACCGTCTATCTCCTTTAGATCGGATAGTCCCTGCTCAATCGCATCGGGACATCCCATCGCTCCATCTCCGCATCGGCACATCGCTCCATCGCTTCATCGCTCATCAACACTTTCTCTTCTACATTCCTTTCCTCCGCCGATGGCTGATCCTCCGAGTTGATCTCCACCGTCCATCTCACAGATCTGACGGCCCATATGGTTTCATCTTTTTCTTCCACCCACTGGGCAATTTTAGCACAAAGGTCAAAAATTTGAGTCCCCCCATAGTTGACTCCTCGGGATATGTGAAATCTTCATCCAATGGCTAAGATCCACTATGTAGGCACCTGCTCCACAAATTTGTCCATACCTCAAGTGCCCCCGCAATACACATTTTCCTTCATTTCTCCCATGTATTCCCACTGGTCCCACCCAACCATGTTGGGGCCTTTCACTGTGTTTTCCTGTAATCTCCACCATTGATCTATCTTCTCCCCATAATCCAATGGCCCAGAAGCACCTTCACTCCCTCCCACTTCCACCTTTTTTTCCTTTATATATTCACCCATACATGGATTATTACACCTTATCACCGTAAACCAATTTTTGCCCGAATTCAAAGCCTCCCCTCTATGCGACAAATTGGCTTACGTCACCCCGACCCCACAATATGATTCTCCCGCACATCTCTTCTATTTTCGCGCTTGCTTACAGCCATAGATCTGGCCCCCCCAGATCGAACGGTCTTAAACCATTTTCGCGTTCATTTCACAAATAAATTCGATCGACCATTTTCAACATGAAATGGGCGGTTTTCATAAGCATACGTGTCAGCCATTGGACCGTATCGCATGCCCCCCACTCCAAACCACTTACCGCCTTCACCTCACGTGAATACCACCTGTTGTTTTCCAATACCGCCTTTCCAAATATTCGCACCATAATTAGATTCAAACCCTAGTTCATCTCCGCCATGGTTAAACCATTCCCCGCTGCATTCACCTTGACTCCTCACTACTCCATAACCTCCGCCCAAGATTCTAAAGCAGTTTAAGCCCAGCCTGCAGGATTTTATAACCATTTTGTTTGTTTTTCAGGTTTTTGTGGTGGATAAGATGTTAAAAAGTCTCCCACAGCGAAGGAAATAGTGGCAAAGGTCCAAGGGGTCGAATTTCAAAGCTTATCAAATGTTTTATGGATGTGACTAAAAATAAAACCCCCCAGCGTGCTGAAGCAACTTGTACACTGAAAAGGAAATTAGAAGGATAAAGACAAAGGGATTAAGCATAACGTTGAAGAATAAACACTTAAACTCATAGTTTTAAAGGACAAAACATAGTTTAAAGACAGAATATGGTTCAACAAGGTCTAATAAAGCCTTTGGAAACACAATCAAAAGCTAAATATCATTGTTTGAAGGCCTAAAGACAAATCAGTGAAAAGTGACTTCAAAACATCAGATAATTGAAGTATTTAATTCTCCAAAGGACCAAAAGGACACCTGAAGTCTACTTCTCCTTTCCAAGACACCGTGACAACCATCGTGATGGAAAAAACTCTTTAAAACAGTAAGAACAGTTATTTCATATTCATAGGGCTACAAAACCCAAAATGACTGTTTACTTGTCAGAGAGGTCAAACAGGGTACTTTAGGCCATGGTTAGCTTCAAAGAACACATTTCTGAGTTATTACCATGCCTACCAGATATGCATAAAAACAGGAAAAACTACCAAAGTGGTACAATCAGTTAATGCAATGGTAATTAAGCAGAATGGGCATACGAATACTTCTCCCACTCTGTCTTAATTAATATTTACTACCATTCCTGCAACACTCTTCCTCTTTCTCCTATATGTATCCACAGAAAACTCATTGTAAAGGGTTGGAAAATTTTTAACTGTTTGAACTGTTATTGAGTAAGAGTTACTGAGTAGTTGTAACATAGTAGGATGGGAAGAAAAGCATTGGACTGTAAAAGCTATTGGACTCAAAGTATGTAACTGGTTTTGCACATCAATAGACATGCAGATTCACTGGGCCTGATCTAAATCATTGGTGATGTTATTATCACTATAATTGTTATTTTCCTTATGTTTCCACTGTGTTCACTTTCTTTGATAAAGAACAACAAATATAGAGTAGGATAAAATGAAAATTACCCTAGCTCTCACTGAAAATATTTATCTTTATGTTTTCAACTAAATGTGTGTTTGGGAATGATTTCAATAGAGTATAACTAGTCAAGGAATGTTGGTGAGCACATGCCTTGCTGAGTAGAACTTGAGATGTTGTTCTTGAATGATCTTTTCACTACATGCTAAGTATAGTCTTAATCAAGGAAGTTTATGGTTAGCCCTGTCCCTTGTTTAGTCTTAAACATATGTTTTGAAGATTTCCTGTAAGAGTATGCCGAAAGCAAGATAGGTTAAAAGTCCTTACTTGATCTTAGGTTGCTTTTTATGTTTATCTTACATGTTTTTCCCTTGAGTGTATGTCAAAAGCAGGATAAGTTAAAAGTCCTTACGTGATCTTAGGTTTCCCTTTGTTTTCTTACATGTTGCTTATTTCACCACACTTCTTAAATGTTCCATACCACCATCTCAACTTAAAAGATCTTCTGATATAGATGACTTTCCCTTTGAAAACCCTTGAGTAGTTGATTTGCAAGTAAACCCTTTTATGACTCCCTAGCCTAATGGTTTAGCACTATTTTTTGACCTATCTTCCCATGCTGAAAAAGCCTTCCACTTATTTCCTCCTTCACTTCACATGACCTTCTCATTTAATGATTCCCAACCAAAAACAAACAAACCCCTTGTACTTCGTAACTAGTCTAATATCATATCATAAGCCTTAAATATATACTCTTTGAGAAAACACATATAGAGAGATCCCTCTTTGAATCTAGGAGGGCTAGGTCCTAGGATTCCAAAGTGGTTCTGATGTTGCCTTGTCATTTGGTATGCCAATATGCCAAATCACAGGACCCCAACATAATGGCGACTCTGCTGGGGATCTATTGAAAGGTTTTTGTAAGTCTTATTTATTTATCCCTCAGAATCCCATTGTAATCGCCAACATAATGGCGACTCTGCTGGGGAACTTTTGAGTAAATTGCATCTTAGACATCCTTAAGAGCTCAGAAGACCCACAAAAACCTTATATTGGTAGTTAATTACTATGGTGGATAGAAACTCATCTTAAAACATTTGAAAACATCCACCTGGGTAATCCATAACTCCTAAAAGACCAAAAGACTCCACTAGTGATCAGTAGGCCTGCTGATTATCCTGGTTTCACAAAGACTCCACTAGGGCAGCCCACACTACCATTAAAACATCATAGACACCCATGATTAGGAAACTTTGAGGATTAAGTTTCTTTGTTAAAGACTAGTTTGCCTCTTAAAGATTGTCATATCTGGCTAACTTTCTTCTCTTTGGGTCTTAATCTTAACATATTGGCTTCAAGAAAAATTCATACTAGAGCCTATCCAGATCCAAATCCTCCTGAAATAGTTGATAATCCAGAAAGCATTCTTAGGAAGTCTCTTGCATCTAGAAATCCAAATATTATCAGTTCAATTCACGGAGCTAATTCTGTCCCTGAAAACCTTTCAGCTCTTCAAGAGACACAAGTTGACATAGATTTTCCAAGTAATTTACCAAGAACTAAGTCACTTAGTGGTATAGATCAGATAGACTTTGAGCCTCCAAGTTCACCACAACATAGTGGCCAGCATATTGACAACAGAGAAACCCCTCCATCCACACCTCCTAGTCTTCATTTCATTCAAAACTTTGGTTTCTCTCACCCCAAATCTGCTCAACAGTCTCTTGCTGGTCCAAGCACCTCTGTCATCCATATACCCACTGTTCAAACCACTCCATTCTTCCCACAAAATCCTATCATGGCAGCATGGTATGCTCCCCTAGTGTTCCCACAACCTCTAGTTCCTTTACCCAATGAATATCAGTCCAGAATTCCTCATTTCATAGGAAATGAATCCACTACTGCTCAACAGCATGTAGACAAGTTGAACGATGCCTGTGATTATATATAAATAGAAGATGAGACCATTAAGATGAGAATATTTGCCCAAATTTTAGGAGGAGAAGCCAAGAAATGTTTTAAAGTTTTAACTCCTAATAGTATAAATGATCTCCCTTCTTTACATCAAACATTCATAAACAAATGGGAAATGAGGAAGAACCCCCTCCAAATCTTTTAGATCAAAAAAGCCTCAAGAGAAATGTTGGTGAGAGTGTTCAAAGTTATTGCACTAGGTTCAATAGTGTTTCTAACACACTACCCCCAGATTTTAAACCTCTACAAGGCTCAGCTTTGGCCAAATTCCCTAAAGGATTTGATCTCGAAATGGCCTATCAGCTAAGAGAAAGGGATCCCTTGACTTTAAAAGAAATGCAGAAGGGAGCTCTTAGTTTGGAAGAAAATCTTATTGAGAAGAGAGCCAGGATGAGGTCTGAAAAGAAGGTAACATATATGGAAGACACTGTACCTTCCACATCTAACTCAAAATTAGACCATCTTGCCAAGAACATGGACAGGTTAGAAAAAATGATGGAGAACAAATTCCTAGAATAGGAACCAGCCTCAAAATTAAAACCATAACTTCAGGAAAAACCCCCCTCAGATGAGACAAAGACATTCTGATCAACATATCAGACCTCCATTTCAAGAAAACTATGTTGATGAAGATGAGGGAATGATAAAAGAGCTAGAGGGAACTGTTATAAATATGTTGGGAGGAAGTAATGAAGACCCTTCCTTTTTCATAGAAGATGACCAGGCCACATATACATACTATGATAATGAAGGCTTAGAAGTTGAAGACTATAGGCAAGGCTTTGAGAATGCCATCATGGAGGTCCATAAAAAATATGACCTCAGGAGCAAAAAGACCCAAGAAAATCCCCAAACAAAGACCTCTGAAACTGCTGCTAAAAATAGATCTGAAAGGGTGATTAAAAAGACTGCTGAAAACAAAAAAACAACAGTTGAAAGTTCTGGTAATAACAAGGGGAAAAGCACTCAAACCACTGAAAAACAGAGTGTAGACCCTAACAGTACTAGCACTTCAGCTAGTACCCCTGTAAAAAAAAATTTAACTGATGTACATAGTAAAAACCAGCAAGCTAATTCTGTTGATAAGTTAGTGACTAACAAGACAAATTTGAGCCTTTCAAAGAATCAGTTCCCTTTCAATTTGGAAAGTGAAATTTCTAGAATCAAGATCTTTGTCCCCCTCACTGAGTTAGTCACTCACGATGTATATAAATTTCAGGTGTTAAAGGATTTGAACATAGAAGAAAATAATGACTCTATCAACTTGAATGATGATCAGCCAGCGATTTTATTTGGTCCTAAAATTGAAGGAAAGTTCCAAGAAGGAGTGGTCCCTCCTTTCTATGTTAGTTTGAATATCCATGATAAAATTTTACACAATGCTATGCATGATTCAGGGGCTTCACATAACCTCATGCCCAAAGTAATCATGGAGAGATTAGGCCTTGAGATAACCAAACCATATAAATATTTGTGTTCTTTTGACTCCAGTAGAGTAAAATGCTTAGGCTTGATTAAATATCTTTGTGTAAACTTGACCCAAATCCCAGCCAAATGCATGGTGATGGATGTGGTAGTGGCTAATGTGCCTCCCAAATATGGCATGCTTCTTTCAAGATCATGGGGTGCAAAGCTTCAAGGTACCATGCAAATGGACATGACATATGCCACCATTCCTTTCTTCAGTCAACTTAGAAGACTTTATAGGGAATCACACATGAAATTTATGGTGAGTAGTCAAGAAAAATTAGAAAATTACCCTCTTTATTTTGTCCATACAGACCTAGACTCATTCATTCTTTGCAATGATGAAAGCTTTGGTGAGCTAGAGTTGGATAGCGAGCAAGCACCCAACATAACAGAAAACATGGAAGAAGAGGATAGGAAGGGAGAGGCTCTCAAAAAATTTGCCAAATCTGAAAATTACAGCAAACAAAACAGAGAGTATGAACAACCCATTATAGTGCAAATAATGAAATTCAAGAAGAAAGGCCTCAAATCCATGAAAACTTTAAGGAACAAGACCAACATAAACAGGATATAGAACCCATAAAACTGCAATATGACAGTCAAAACTCACAGGACAAAGGGGATAGAAATGAAAACAACAACAAGTCTAAAACAAGCCCTCTTTGGAGTATGAGTTTTGATGTTTCTTGTAATAGAACTGGTGCAGGAGCAGGTGTGTGGCTTCACAACATAGAGAATAATCACGCTGAAAGCCATTCATACAAGTTAAACTTCCAATGCACAAATAACATAGCAGAGTATGAAGCACTCGCCTTAGGACTACATTTACTGAAGAAATTAGGAGCTAGGAGGATAGTTGTTCATGGAGATTCTGAACTGATCATTAGACAAATAAATGGAGAGTACATTTCCAAACATCCAAGACTAAGAGCCTATAGGAATGATGCTATGGATCTTTTGGAAACTTTTGAGGAATATGAACTTGTTTTTGTCCCTAGAGACCAAAACATTCTTGCCAATGGTTTGGCTTGTGCTGCCAGTTCATGTCAAAGGCCTTATGACAAAAAAAATTTCACAATCCAAGTGAAATATAGGCCGGCTATCCCAGACAATGAAAATTATTGGCAGTTCTTTGAGGGAGATAAACAGATAGAAGACTTTCTGCAGTTCAAAAATGAGTTTGAAGTGCCAAATTTAGACTCAAATTATGATAGAGATTGTCTTAATGAGGAACAGCCTGTTGAAAAATAACCTTCTCCCATTGCAGAAATTAATCTACTAACCAGAGAGTGTGAAAATCAAACAGAAGAGTACATAAACTCAGAAAGAGAAGACATAGAGGTACTTCAGTCTAAAGACAAAGGTTTACCCAAAGGACTAGCACCCCTTGAAGACTTGTTTGATTTTAATGATGTTGCCAAGAAACCAACAATAGAACCCACTAAATCTGATATTGAGGAATGCAATATAGGCAGTAAAAACAAGCCTAAAATGATCAAGTTATCTAAAACATTGCCAACTCACTGAAACTGAAATATATTGAGTTGTTTAAAGAGTTTTCTGATGTATTTGCTTGGAGCTATGAGGATTTAAAGGTATATGACACAGAGACCATTCAGCACAAGATACCACTTAAAGAAAACCAGAAACCATTTAGGCAAAAATTACACAGAATAAACCCCGTGCAGTTACCTCTGGTTGAAAAGGAAATTAGGAAAATGTATGATGCTGGAATTATTCTCCCTGTGAGATACTCAGAGTGGGTATCTAATCTGGTAGTTGTAAGAAAGAAAACAGGAGAAATAAGCCTGTGTATTAACTTTAGGAACCTGAACAGAGCCTCATTAAAGAACAACTATCCCTTGCCAAAAATGGAACACATCTTACAAAGGGTAGTTGGTTTCAAAAGGATTTCTTTGCTAGATGGCTTTTCAGGATATAATCAGATATTGGTACTTCCTGAGGATCAACTGAAAACAGCCTTCACTACTCCTTGGGACACTTTCATGTATGTGAAAATGCTTTTTGGATTAATGAATGTCAGTGCCACCTTTCAAAGAGCCATGGATATTGCTTTCTCAGAAGAAATAGGCCACTTCATTGTGATTTATTTAGATGACATTACAGTCTATTCCAAAACAGATGAAGAACACCTAGTACATCTAAGAAAGGTGTTTGAGAAATGTAGAAAATTTGGGCTATCTTTAAATCCTAAGAAGACATTGTTTGGCCTCCAAGAGGGTAAACTTCTGGGTCACATCATATCTGAAAAAGGGATCAAAATAGACTGAAAAAGGGTTGAAGGTATATTACAGATCAATCACCCCATAAACATCAAAGAACTTCAATCTTTCATTGGGAAGATTAATTTCTTGAGAAGGTTCATACCCAACCTGGCAGAACTCCTTAGGAACATGACAAACATGTTAAAGAAAGAGATAGGAGTTAAATGGACCTTAGAAGCAAAGAAGTCCTTTGAGCTGGTCAAACATGCACTCACCCAAGCACTAGTGCTTATCAGTCCTGATTTCACTAAGGACTTCCTCATATTTTCATTTGCATCAGAACACACTAAGGTTCTTGTCCTATTATAGAAAAATCCAGAAGGACAAGAGAAGCCAATTTCATTTTTCAGCAAGGCATTAAGAGATGCACCTCTGAAATATAATATCATGGAAACATGGGCCTATTCTTTGGTCAAGGCCTTGAATGATTTCAGATCTTATATTTTACACTCTCACATTATTGCATTTGTGCCTCACATAGTGGTAAAAGACATTTTGTCACAAGACCTTGATGGCAAAAGAGGGAAGTGGATTGCTGTGATACTGGAATATGATTTGGAAATTAAACCCACTAAACTCAACAAGGGTCAAGGCCTAGCACAGTTAATGGCTGAATCCAACTTGCAAGCACTTGATATAAACATGATAGATGCGTTAGATGAACAGGAAGATTTGGAAACTCCTCTTATTGAAGATCATTTCCTCAATTCATCTTCGTATGCTGATATTTTGTATGTGCTTACAAATCTCAATGCCCCTCCTGGTATGTCTAAAACATAGGCAAGATTTTTGAAATTGAAAGCTATTAATTACTGCATTTTAGATAAATGTTTATATTGGAAAAATGCTAGCGGATTATTACTTAAATGTTTGCCTGAGGTTGATGCAGAGAGGATCAAGCATGAGTTTCATGAAGGAGAATGTGGAGGCCACCTAAATTGGAAAACCACTAGTAATAAAATCCTTAGAGCTGGCTATTACTGGCCCACCCTCTTTTAAGATGTCCACAAAATGATAGTTTCCTGCCATAAATGCCAATCTTTGAAGTCAAGAGAAAACTGCTTCCCTTACCATTGTAACCAATCACTGTTGAAGCTGATTTTCAACAGTGGGGCCTAGACTTCATTGGGGAAATTCATCCTGCCTCATCTGCCCAACATAGATGGATACTCATAGCCACTGATTATTTCACCAAATGGATAGAAGCCATCCCTTCTAGGAATTCCATAGACTCAGTTATCATAAAATTCCTTGAAGACCATATCCTGTCTAGATTTGGCTGTCGTAGGAAAATTATCACTGAAGATGTTGCTGCATTTGGTTCTAAGAAGATGGTTGATTTTTTTCACAGATATCAGATTGTGCTTGGTCATTCCACATATTATTACCCTCAAGGTAATGGGCTAGCAGAGTCTTCAAATAAGAGCCTGATAAACATAATAATGAAGCTACTGGAAGAAAATCATAAGTCATGGCACAACAAGCTGGTACATGCTTTATGGGCAGATAGATTGACAACAAAGAAATCAATTGGAATGTCTCCCTATCAGCTGGTTTATGGAGCAGATGCAGTTTTTCCTACCAGTTTAGGAGTTCCAGTGATGAAGTTGGTCCAAGAAATATAGTCAGAAGAAGATGGCATGATGAGAAGGATAAATCCGACCATACATCTTCAGCAAACCAGGGAAGAAGTTTATAACAGAGCACAGAAAGTACAAGAGAGTATCAAAAAGTTGTTTAATAAGAGGACAAAGGCCAGTGATTTCAATATTGGTGACAAAGTACTCAAATGGGATTCCAGGAGAGAAGATAAGGGAAAACATGGAAAGTTTGACAATTTATGGTAGGGCCCTTACATCATTCAATATGCCATTGGTCATAATGCATTTTTTCTACAAGAGATTGATGGCACAGACCTGTTTGGGGGTCATGTCAATGGCAGGATGCTCAAGTATTATTTCTACTAAACTCTCAGTCTAAAGCTTTCATTCTTCATTGTAAATACCATTGTTTTGATTTATTTTGAAAAAAAAAAAGAGAGTCTGAAAGTGTGCAAGCTTAAATGCCACTACTTGAAAGAGCACTACTATATAGTCATACAGCCTAATCATGGCTAGATAGATTTCAATTTACTGCTAATAGGTTAGTGAATCAGATTTTCCAAACAGTTTAATCTCGGCTTATCAGTAGATTAGATTAAGATAGAAAAAAAATTGGTTCAAACATGCTCAAAATCTGAACCAAAGAATCAAAAATAAATAATGGCTCTAATCAGATCAAAACTTGAGCCAAAGAGAAGAAAAATACTGGTTCTAACATGCTAAAAACCCGAACCAGGTAAAGAAGAAGAAGACAGCTCAAAAAGGATCAAAATCAAAGCTGAAATAAGGAAAGGAAGGACTCTCATTGTTTTCAGATCTTCAAGCCTTCCAAGTTTTGTTCTACTATCCTGCAAATAAAGGTCTATGTGCAGCTGGTTTCTTTATGCCATAACCATCACAAAAAATCAGATAGCGTAATTCTGGTTTGCCTGTATTTTCAAATTCTGCTTTAGAATGTAGAGAATGAAGTCTGTCAGACAGTTTAATCCTGACAGATAGTAGGTAGGTAGAGAATTTTTGAGTCCAACTGTTTAATCTGGACTCATGGAAGTTATAAGGGTAGATTTAGATTAGTTTTTCCTATTTTCAAAAAGAATAAAATGTTGATGTCAAAGGTTTGCAAGTCCAAGTGCACCTTATGAAGAAAAAAATGTTAGGAAAGTAAGTGGTGTAGGTAGTTGTTTGGGAAAATAAATATGTTTGCTGATACAAAGTACTGATCATCTTTTCAAACAACATTATCAAAGAAGAAAAGTTTTTCAAGGATAAAGCACAGGTCTGCATTTCAAAGATAAATTTCTAAGGTTATTGACACCTCCAAGGAGCTGCCATCCCCAAGTTGGAGCTGCTGTTAGCCATCCACAATTTTGGCATATGCAAAGATGGCTAAAAAGGTCTTTAGTCTTCAAGAAAAAAATTTCATGCAAATCTGTGACTTCTTGAAGCCTTGTTGGGTCCATTTGTCCGAGAAATCCATTCCATTGATGATCTTCCTTCAAAATTCCTCAAAGAAACCCTGTTGTTATAAAATAAACTGTTTCTTCAGACCCAATTTTCATCATTTTTCCTTTGGATGAATCCCTCTGCAAAAATCCCCCCACTTTCCTCATTTTACCCTTTACTTCTTCAAAAATCCCCTTTCAAACCATGTGAATCCCCTTTATTTGGTTTAAAAACACTCTTTTCATCCTAGCGGAACCTCAAAAGGGCTTAAAAAACCCATTTTTTAGCCTAGTCCAACCTTTTTCAAACATAAGGCCTTAATCACTCTATGCCTAAGCCCTCAGCCCCTTTTCCTCCCATAAGATTGAGGCCCAAGACCGTTGACTAAGGGTCTTAAGCCCCCATCGCAATCGCACTTCGGCATTTTCCAAATATTCATGCTTATCCTTTTTCTCCACCTATTTGCGAAATACTGATGCGATCTACCACTTTAAATCTGAGTCGTCGATCTCATTCCGATCCGATGGCCCTCGCTCCATCGGCGATATCCTTTTCCTTGTCCCCAAACCCTCTGCCCCACCGACGGTCGAAATCTGGATTCAATCTCAATTTTACGTTCCACAAAAATCTAACGGTTGTCGGCGCATCGTAAGTTCCCTGCCAATGATCCCCCCTCTAATGGATTTCCCCTGCCGATTAAATCTCGACCATCGATCTCCCTTAGATCGGACGGTCCACGCTCAATCACATTAGCGCATCCCATTGCTCCATCGCCGCATCGGCACATCTCTCCATCGCTTCATCGCTCATCGGAACTTTCTCTTCCGCATTCCTTTCCTCCCCCGATGGCCGATCCTACGAGTTGATCTCCGCCATCTATCTCACAGATCTGACGGCCCACATGGGTTCATCTTTTTCTTCCACCTGCTGGGAACTTTCAGCACAAAGGTCAAACATTTGAGTCCCCCCGCAATTGACTCCTCGAGATATGTGAAATCTTCATCCAAGGGCTAAGATCCACTACAGAGGCACCTGCTCCACAAATCTGTCTGTACCTCAAGTGCCCCCGCAATACACATTTTCCTTCATTTTTCCCATGTATTCCTGCCGGTCCCACCTGACCATGCTGGGGCCTTTCACTGTTTTTTCCCGTAATCTCCACCGTTGATCTATCTTCTCCCCAGAATCCAATGGCCCAGGAGCGCCTTCACTCCCTCCCACTTCCACCTTTTTTTTCCTTTATATATTCACCCATACATGAATTATTACACCTTATCACCGTAAACCAATGTTTTCCCGACTTCAAAGCCTCCCCGCTATGCGACAAATTGGCTTATGTCACCCCAGCCCCACCATATGATTCTCCCGCACATCTCTTCTATTTGTGCGCTTGCTTAGAGCCGTAGATCTACCCCCCCCTAGATCAGACGGTCTTAAACCATTTTCGTGTTCATTTCACAAATAAATTCAATCGACCATTTTCAATGCAAAATGGGCGGTTTTCAGGAGCATACGTGTAAGCCATTGGACCATATCACGTGCCCCTCACTCCAAACCACTTACTGCCTTCACCTCACACGAATACCACCTGTTGTTTTCCAATACCGCCTTTCCAAATCTTCACACCATAATTAGATTTGAACCCTGGTTCATCTCCGCCATGGTTAAACCCTTCCCTGCTGCATTCACCTTGCCTCCTCACTGCTCCATAACCTTTGCCCAAGCTTTTGAAGTAGTTTAAGCCCAGCCCACAGGATTTTATAACCGGTCTATTTGTTTTGCAAGTTTTTATGGTGGCTAAGATGTTAAAAAGTCTCCCACAGTGAAGGAAATAGTGGCAAAGGTCCGAGGGGTCGAATTTCAAAGCTTATCAAATGTTTTATGAACATGATTACAAATCAAACCCCCCAGCGTGCTGAAGCAACCTGTACACTGAAAAGGAAATCAAAAGGATAAAGCCAAAGGGGTTAAGCATAAAGTTGAAGAATAAATGCTTAAACTCATAGTTTTAAAGGACAAAACACAGTTTAAAGACAGAAGATGGTTCGACAAGGTCTAATAAAGCCTTAGGAAACACAATCAAAAGCTAAATATTAGTTTTTGAAGGCCTAAAGACAAATCAGCGAAAAGTGACATCAGAACGCCAGATCATTGAAGTATTTAATTCTCCAAAGGACCAAAAGGACACCTGAAGTCTACTTCTCCTTTCCAAGACACCGTGACAGCCATCCTAATGGAAAAAACTCTTTAAAACTGTCAGAACAATTATTGCATAGTCATGGGGCTACAAAACCCAAAAAATGATAGTTTACTTGTCAGAGAGGTCAAACAGGGTACTTCAGGCCACAATTAGCCTCAAAAAACACATTTCTGAGTTATTACCATGCCTATCAGATATGCACAAAAACAGGAAAAACTACCAAATGGTACAATCAGTTAATGCAATGGCCATTAAGCAGAATGGGCATCCAAATAATTCTCCCACTCTATCTTAATTGATATTTACTACCATTCCTGCAACACTCTTCCTCCTTCTCCTATATTTATCCAGAGAAAACTCATTGTAAAGGGTTGGAAAATTTTTAATTGTTTGAATTGTTATTGAGTAAGAGTTACTGAGTAGTTGTAACATAGTAGGCTAGGAAGAAAAGCATTGGACTGTAAAAGCTATTGGACTCAAAGTATGTAATTGGTTTTGCACATCAATAGACAACCAAATTCAGTGGATCCTGATCTAAATCATTGGTGATGTTATTCTCACTGTAATTTTTATTTTCCTTATGTTTCCACTTTGTTCACATTCTCTGATAAAAAACAAAAAATATAGAGTAGGATATACTACAAAGTACCCTAGATCTCACTGAAAATCTTTATCTTTACGTTTTCTGCTAAATGTGTGTTTGGGAATGATTTCAATAGAGTATAACCAGTCAATGAATGTTGGTGAGCCCATACCTTGCTGAGTAGAACTTGAGATGTTGTTCTTAAATGATCTTTTCATTGCATGCTAAGTAGAGTCTTAATCAAGGAAGTTTATGGTTATCCTTGTCCCTTGTTTAGTCTTAAACAATTGTTTTAAAGATTTCCCATAAGAGTATGCTGAAAGCAAGATAGGTTAAAAGTCCTTACTTGATCTTAGGTTTCTTTTTATGTTTATCTTACATGTTTTTCCCTTGAGTGTATGTCAAAATCAGGATAGGTTAAAAGTCCTTACCTGATCTTAGGCTGCCCTTTGTTTTCTTACATGTTGCTTCTTTCACCACACTTCCTAAATGTTCCATACCACCATATCAACTTAAAATATCCTCTGATATAGATGACTTGCCCTTTGAAAACCCTTGAGTAGTTGTTGTGCAAGTAAACCCTTTTATGACTCCATAGCCCAATGGCTTAGCATTTTTTTTTGACCTATCTTCCCATGCTGAAACATCCTTCCACTTATTTCCTCCTTCACTTCACATGACCTTCTCATTTAATGATTCCCAACCAAAAACAAACAAACCCCTTGTACTTCATAACTAGCCTAATATCATATCATAAGCCTTAAAGATATACTCTTTGAGAACACACATATGGAGATATCCCTCTCTGAATCCAGGAGGGCTAGATCCTAGGATTCCAAAGTGGTTCTAATGTTGCCTTGTCATTTGGTATGCCAATCTACCAAATCACAGGACCCCAACAGCTATCATTTATTTTCAGGAAATATGGGAAGTCTTGACTGTCATGAGCTTCAAAAGAATCTATGTGCCTTTCATTTCAATGGAAAGGGAAATTTTTTTTGATAATATGGAAAAGGAAACAAAGGCAGCAAAGAAAGCAGTTAAGGCATTAAAAACAAGCAAAGGTAGAGCCTTGAATGTGTTTGGGTTGAGTTTTTCACCCTAACTGGGTCAAGTCATGAACAAGTATCCTATGAAAAACAAAGAAATGAAACCAATCATGCCATCATTCCCCACCTTTCCTCCTCCTTCATCCTCGTGCTTCTCACATTGTACATTTTAGAGTTTAACTCTACTGCTTCAAGGTAAATATTTGTGATCGTGATGTGGTTTTGGCCCCACCATAATACTCCGCTCACCATGAATACGCCTTTCCTTTGCTATCGTTCCCATTCCACTACTCCACGTCATCGTTAACCCGCCATGTTACCTCCCAATTTGCATCGCATCGTTGATTCCTTTCCTTATATCGTAAATTGAAAAACTTGCGAAATGTGATGTTGTCATGGATGCGATGCAGATCCAAGATAAAATCCATAGAGTTTCAAGTCCGGGTAAATGGGTCTTTTACGATGTTTTGTGTAAAAAATGTTGATTCAAGCATTGATGCAGAGATATTACAACAGATACTTAAGGGGCAGCAAGGCACATCAGCACCAGCATCAATAAATGAAAGTAGCCAGCGTTACACCAGACTTAATTACCCAATGTCTATATTTTCAAAAGTAGGACCATATGTCAGAACCACCAAAGTGTTTAGATCCATAAAGAGTTGCTCAAAATTAATTTTACAAGAAATATGTTGTCAGAGATCTTTTTCTCAAGCCTTGCGTGGCCATCCCTGTTTAATTTCAGTTGTTTTGTAATAAATGAAGTTTGACCCAAGTAGATTAGGAAAACCGACTCAAGTTTTATTTAAATACTGCTCGAACTTTCATTATCAAACATTGGAGGTTGGAACCTTGTTAGACTCAGTGTTGTAAAAGATAATTGTATTGGATCACTGTAACTGTTTTGATCTGGGCATCAAGAAAAAAGAGACCGTTCATAGGATTCATGAGCTATGTTAATGGTGATGTTATTTCCTCTGTGTTAATGTTTTCCTCTATCTTTTCATGTTGTGCATGAGTCTCTCTGATTACAAAATTGAAGTTTTAGATTAAGATTTGCTGAGAGAGCACCTTAATTCTGTTTGTTTTTGTTATCTTAATGTTTTCTCTAAATTATAGTTAAATAATTATTAATTGTTCTTTAGCTATTACTGAACTCACTACTTTCTTTCATCTCATATTCATAATGCCAGTAGGATCCAGTCTGCATAGTTAGCTTGCCCTATGAATGTCCCTTGAAAAATTTGATTCACAATTCAACCTATTATGACTCCATAACCTAATGGATTAAGTTTCACAGCTCTGCCTGTCTAGCCACCCAACCAATCAAAACCAACAGTTCTCATAACCTCTGTAACTAGCCTAATATTAGCAATTATAATCTTCAAGCTAAATCATAAATCATAAAGAACAGAGAGAGCCCTCTCTGAGTCTAGGAATGCAAGGTCCTAGACTCCAAAGTGGTTTGATGTTGCCCTCTGTCATTTATTCTTTCCAATCTTACAAACTATGGAGAGTTAACATGGTCAGTGGTTTGATTCTATTGAAGAATCTATTGACACCAATTTGTAAATGATGACACTTTAACTCTACCTATGTGACCAAACTCTTTTTGTTAAGTAATTTCTTGACTTCTAGGATGGTTTTTGTTCTGACCTTCACCCCTAATGCTTCCAATTCAAACCTGTCCTTGGAATTCAAGAATTTGATAATATTATTTTTTGTTTCAGGCATGCTTGTCAGCTCTCTTTTTTTTTTTATCTATGGTATCATTCACTAGTCCAATTAGATCTCTCTGTTCAAATAGTATTTGAATAGAAGGCCATATCTCATTCATGGAGTAAAAAATACTAGTCGAAATAATTTATTTTTCCTGGCCAATAGTATTTCCAATAGACGATTCACTCTCTGATTTGATTAATTTCTCAATATGTTTCTGAGCTCTCTGTATCTCAATTTCATGACCATTGTCTGACCTTTTCTTCAAATCATTCAGAATGTTAAATTCTTATTCTATATTTTTTATCTTTGTTGTTTGTATGGTCATGTTCTCCATGGCTTTGGCCAGCTGATCTGCACCACCTGATGTGCTTGTAGAGGTTCATGTAGTTGTAGGGATGGATGCAATAGGAACAGCCTCCAAAGGAACAATGGCCATTTCTGTTGTTTTCTCCTTTTCTTTCACCAGTTTTTCCATCTCTGTCTCCATCTGCTTTAGCTGAGCAGATTGCTCCATGATTTACTTCATCATTTCAGATTCCTATGCTTCATTTTCCTCAATGTCCTTTGTCAAAGGGTCTTTAGTTGCTAACATTTTGAGCTGTTTTCTGAGGGCACCTATATCAACATCCTTCTTCTTCAATATCTCTTCCATAACTTCTACATTGGTTGGGTCATACCCAATATTTACATTAAATCCTCCAGGGATTTGATTCTTGTACATATATTCTTTATTTAAAGCTCAGATTGAAAGTTGGCCAATGATACATGTAGTTTAGATAGGCTCATGCCAGTGCTTGTCAATGTGGAGGAAATAATCTCTCGAGTCTGTTTATGCATCTCCATCGGTGTGATTGAAGTCTATAGGTGTTTTAGGCTGAGAGATATGTGCTTCTAGGAAATATATTCTCATATTTCCTTTCTCTTAGTCAAAGGATGATAAAAACCTACTCTATTAACTTCTTGTCTGCTTCCAAAAATGGTTATAGGTGCTGGTTTTCAAGATCTCGTTATTTATTTCGATTTCCCTAAATGTATCATAGATATTATCCTCCTTTCCTCCTGTAGTAGAAGTAGATGTAGGAGTTTGTAATTTCTACTGCTAGAATGGAATGGTGACTAAAGATGTTGAAAATATGGTTTGGCCACCTTCTAGAGATGAAATTTGAGAATCCTTGATGGTGATGATTGTTTGTTGCTCTTTTTCACTGCTTTGATCAATGTCCAATTTGGACTCTAGATCTCTTTCTATACTTCATTTTAAATTCTCTGCTAAATGTATCAGTCTTCATAACATACTGATCATCTCTTGGCCTCTTCCCTGTTGTCTCTTTCTTTGGCTCTTTTCCCTTGTCTTCTTTGTCTTATGTTGTTTTCTTTTCCGATGGAGTAGGGGTTTGAATACTTGAGGTTGAGATCACCTGTTCTTAAACCTCCTGTAGTGTATTTTCTGCCCACTTTGCTTGATTCATAAACTATTCAATCTCAGGCTTGTGAGTATGGATGTAAGGGGTTGATTTGTTCTCCACCCTTTTCTTGGAAATAATACCCAGTGGGTCATATGACCAAGTGAAACTGTGATTAAATTTCATGTCCCTCAACATCTTATCAACCTCTTCTCCTATTTATCTACTATTGCAGATAAAAGGGCCAATTTGGGACTTGATCCTAAATTGAGATTTCTTCTTGGTAGATACAAAGTGCACCTCATCTGCGTTGACCATCTGCCTTATGCATTCCATGGCAAAGATCCTCATGGGGAGGAACTTTGGCTACTTGTAAGGGGCAAACTCACACCCATAAATTTTTATCTGTGTATAATTTTGGTTCAAGTACCAATCTCCAGTACTCACTTGATCTGATAAATGCATGATTTTCTTGATTCCTCATTAATCCTTGGTTCCACTGAAAATCTGAGTATGCTCATTGTTGGATGAAAAAATGAATCAAAAAATCTCTTGTATGTGTAATCTTTTTTCTCCTTCATTAAAATGGTTATCCAAAATATGACTGATTGAGGCTGAGAGTCATCATTAACCTTCCTCATTACAAACTGGAATCTGTTGGCCTAAAAATAGAAAAACATATAGACCAAAATTGAAGTGTATTTGAACACGTCCTCTATGTGGAAATTTATAAATTGATCATGGATGGCATCAGCTAAGAATTTTCTAAAATTGAACATGATTGAGGGCTTAGAATCTAATGAAAGAATAGACAAAAAACTTATCATGGCCTCATCTATCCACTGGTCTGAATGATACCCTAGTAAATATGAGAGGAAAGTGACAATGTGTTGGTTTCTATCAGGGAAAGTGGATGAGGGATATGGAGGATTATTTTTGGGAAGTGGGGCATCAGTTGCCATGAAAAGCTCTAATTTTTTGGCTGTGTTGGAAAAATCCATCTTTTGGCACAGTTCTCTGAGAGCTTCATAAGAAAATGGAATAGTTTCTTCAACAGTGGGAGTTTGCATCATTTGTAGGATTGACTAGGAACTAACAGTAAAGAGGACTTCTCCTATGGGGGCTACTACATATCTTTGGTTAATTTCATAACATACATGGAATTTCCTTACAAATTCGGGGCAGTTGTGGGTCTTTGGGAATATGAAGTAGGGTAATTTGGTCTCCCATAACCCTATATCATCAACTTCAGCTATTAGCTTACCCTCAAGCCACTTGTAGAAATTGAATAAATTAAAATCTAACTCTGTCTCAGTGATTTTATAGTCTCTGTCAGCCAGCCATGTGATCCAGGTCTATCGGGGGGTAAACCATAGGATTAAAGGGTTTTTTATACTTCTTTGGAGGCATTGTTGTACTTGAAAAAAAAAACTAACTGTGTTTTTCATTGTTGCAGAGAATAATGGGATTAAAATAAAAATGGTAATGTGGAAAGGAAGCTTTTTTGGATCATAATGGGGAATGGGAAAAATAAATTTGATTATAGAAGAACTCTTTTAGACCTTTGAGGGAATTGAAAACCTTCATGCGCATGTCTTTTGCTGTAAAACCTTTACAAATCAATCACCTACAACAATAGAATGCAAGAACAATGGTAAATTTTATAGGTCAATTTGGGCACCATTCCCATTGACCTGGTTAAACTGGAAATCATCTCCAGGACCAATGATTAAGGGTCTATCATTCCCTACCATTTCAGTTGCTACATGCCCTAAGACAAGAAACAAGACAAATCAAGCAAGACTTTCATCAAGCAAAGGTTTCCAAGGTTTGAAGCTTATTATATAGCATATGAGAGCTCACCAACGTAGGCTCTATGGGTCCTACGTGCATTGTATATGCAGGTAGCCCCATGCAAGGCTGCTCTGCAAAGCACTTCCCGAAATTCACAGGTGCGTTGGTCACATTAGGAGAGAAATTCTCATTGTTCCAGAATCTCCACTTGGAAAGTGCTTTCCAAAATAGTTCACATGTGTCATGCTTCGAATCCAAGTGTCCATTTGACATCTACATGATTGGAAACATTTCTTTCCTATTATTGGAAAGTCATTGATTGCAAAACAACCTACATTTCATCTATAAATTGAGCACAGATCTGAGTGCTTGAGAAGGAAGAATTTGAGTAGAGAAATGCTGGAGAATTTTCAATTGAGAGCTAGATTTGTGTAGCTGCTACTAGAGAGATTTATACTGTGATGAGGCTTGGGGACGTTGCTAGAAGGGTCACTTCAAATCATTCACTTGGTTGTAACCTCTCCTTCTATCATCAATAAAGACTACAACTTATTTTTCCCTATATGCATCTGTATTGGCTTTGATTTTCCATATTGCAAGATATTAGTTGATGTATATGGTTTATGCTTTAATGATTTAGTAAAATAACTTGAATAGATATCTATATTATTGCATCTTCTGTTGTTTCAGTGTTCTTTCTTGCAGGAAGCATTTTTCTCAAACCGCTTGAATTTGAAGCTGCAATGGAAGTGACATAAGGAGCCATTTAGAAGCGCTTGGATCACAAGTAACCTTCTAATCCTCTCTGTGTATCTATTCTTAGTTAGGAGAAATATTCATATAGTCTTTCACCTGTTGTTCTAGACTAGCAACTATCTAGGGAAGCATGATTTATCCGTAATTCACAATTTTGGCCCAACAAATTGGCGACTCCACTGGGGAGTTTTTATCTTAGTTATAGGTGTTTAAGCCTCTGATTTGATCTGTTTATCCACCCAGTAGTTGTTACACACAAATATTAAGCCTTTTCAAAGTCAAATTTGCAAAGACACTGATTTAAACAATAGTGTTTTTCTTTGTATACTGCGCCCAACGCACCCTTAGACTAGACACAGTGCTTTGCAGAGCACTGTCTCCCTTCCTAGCCTATGTTGCAGAGCACTATCTCCCCTTGGAGACTACGTTGACTCCTGAAAACACCCAAATTCCCTTGAATTTTCCTTTGCAATTTGCTTCAGTTTTGTTTGCTGCTGTGTTTTGAAAAGTTTGATCCTCAATTGACCAGTGACTCCATATACTTCTTCCTCCTTTGGCTAAAAATTTGTTCAATGTTTGTTTAAATTTTTTTTTCTTTGTCATTGACAAGTTGATTTCAAAGTACTTTTTATGGTTGCATTAAGAATCATTTGCTTTCGAAATAGGAAATTGTCGTAAAATCTTCATTTCCTTGATAGGAGAAATTGTTGTTGAAATCCTCATTTTTCCTTCAAAAGAGAAATTGTTGTTTGTATTCTTCGTTTCTCGAAAGTAAAAAGCATTTGAATTGTTGATTTAGTGCACTTAGTTTCTTTTCTGCATTCATAACATTAAGGAAACTGAAAATAAAAACTTGCATTTGCATGTAGAATTTCATGTTTTTTGCAAAAGGAACATTAGGAAATATGCATTTAGTTTGTGCTCATTGATTTGTTTTTATTCATTGATTTCTTTTCTCACAAATTATTTGATTTCTTCCCTTAGTAGCTAGGTTTTTCATTGAAAAAGCTGAAAGTGAAAGATTGTTTATCATTCTTAGCTTGCATTTTAGGAATTTCATACACATCATCGTGGTGAACCTTTGAAAGGCAAATTGTTAAGCAAGATAAACATAAAATTAATCTCAATTTACTTAAAAATGCATTGGAACCCTAACGATAACATTTAGAAGGTCTAGGCTAAAGACGTGTTCTGGCGTCGTAAAACATAACAGTTGTCGTTAACTTGTCTGTGATACATTCCGAGTGCTATACCTCACTCCACATACGTAAGTATATCATAGCTCGTCGACGTACTCTCGGGTATATTGGGTGGTGTTATAGTACGATAAGTATAAAGGGGTGCTGTCACTGTGCGGCTTCACATCAGACAATGCTAATATGGCCTTGGGCCTCCACGTACCTTCAGGTATATTTGGGAGGAAAAATTTTACATTCTATCCATCCATATTGAACTGAGTCGGCCGCCTTGAAATTGTGATACACCAAACACAGCATTCAGGGAGATTACCTGCCCGTACTTCTTGGTTCGCCAAGAGGTATTCTGCAGTTCACAGTTTCTTGGTAAACCTTTTTGCCTAGTATTACCCTCTTTTTGTTTTTTTTTTTTTTTGGTTAAAATAAATCAATAATCGTGGAAGAAAAAAATCATATCCCCCGTCGTTCATGTAGATTAGCTTTAAAACCACCTTTACCACCGGAAGTTACTTTTGGTAGGCGAAGGTGATCACGATCTACCGAATCAAGTACAATCCGTACCTCTGGTGAAACATCATATTTTCAACCAGAGTTAGCTCAAATTGTTTCTACACATCCCGGTTCGTCTACTATTTTCAAAACTGAGTCTTCACAGCTACCCGTGGTCATGATCCATCCAATCAGTGAGACCATACCTCCTGGACCCGACGTTGTTCAATTTCAAATTGATCTTGATCTTGTCTCTTCTTTGCCAAAACATCTGAATCTAGAAGTCAAACAATTGGAATTTGTTCCTACCTTGGTCATCCCACAAATTTCTATAGCCATTGAAACTCCTATATCACACAGTCAACCATCTAAAATATATTTTGGGCCTGACGGTGAAATTATTCCACCTAGTTTAATTGCGATTGAAGAAATCCCACAAGACGATACACCTTTAACTCCAACCCATTTTGGGGGTGACATTTACCTGTACAATTCTTTTCCTTAATCGTTTCCATCTGATTTTTTTGATCCTGTTCCCATTCAATCTCCCGTCTATTTTCAAGGGCATAAATTTGGTCAAACAACCATGTCTGAACCAACATCTTTGGTTGGGTCTATTGTTCCAATTATGTCATCTCCTACCCTCGCTACTCCGTCGATGTTCACAACTTCACCAGAGTGATATTTGCACGGTGGCCCTACGGTCCCAAAAAGTTACAAATCATTATCTGGCACTTTCTCTAGTGCATCTTCAAGACCATGGTCTTTACCAACGTCATCATCTAGTATTTTAACTGGTAGTATTATCGTTAGTATTGAACAACTTGATTCATTATATACATCATCAGGGCAATATCAAGTCGGTCCTCTTGGGTCAATTCCTTTAAGTACCATAACAACGGGACTCCCAGCATTTGGAGAGAATTAATTTTCATCTTTCTATTCTCCTCATGCTGGGGGGCAACCTTTGGTCACCCAATATGATAGTACTCCATCATTTTTTGGTCAAACTAATACTGAATTGAATGTTTTTCAATGGCAGCCCACTTTGCCTATCCAACCACAAACGGTTGTACATTCGTATCAACCAGTTCAACCTGTTACATCCACTTCATTATCACTTGTTAATACATCTCTACCCCTGTTACAGAATCAAAATATTGTACATCAACCTTATCAGGTGGGTCCTTCAACTCAATATCATCAAATGTTGGGCCCAAAGACTTAAAATCCTTTGGTTAATTTACAACAACCTGTATCAGGAATATTTTATTCACAATCTGGTCTACCATTTTATGGGATGTCACAATCGCAATCTGGTTATACCTATCAACCGAATCCAAGTTATCCTAATTTGGGTTATAATATTGGTAGACAGACCCCTTGGAAACCTCAGGCGCAAATGCCTCAAACTTCATTTCAGCAAGTATCATATCCAAGTTTTGGTCAATAGATTCCTCAAGCGTTTGCTATGCAAAACAACCCCTATCCAGGTTACCAACAATAGATTTCGTATGTTGGTGCTCAAAGACTTGTTTCTCAAGCAATTCCATCTTACCCTAGCTATGCTCAACCTGACCTTAATAGACAGTTGCCTTTTGTTGCAACCTTAGAACTACGAGATTTAAATTGGTTAACTAATGATCCTATCAATTATGATCCTTAGTGTTCGGTGATACCCCATAAATTACCCTCTGATATTCCTAAATTCAATGGAAACCTTGGAGAAGATCCGTCGACTCATGTCATGACTTATCATTTATGGTGTTCAATAAATTCCTTGAATGATGATTCTGTTCGACTACGTCCTTTCTAGCGTACACTCACAGGTCCGACTGCTAAATGGTACATTGAATTACCTAGAGCTTCTTTCGACAATTTCACTGCGTTAGCTACTATCTTTTTGACCCATTTCCAATTACCGATTAGATACAAAACTGGAACAGAACTCTTGACCAACCTCAAATAGACTAATGCTACTCACATTTCTGATCATATTCATGAGTGGCATCGTCATCAACGAATGGTTAAGACATTTGTTCCGGATCAGCTACTTGCTGAATGGTTTATTAAGTCCCTGCTACCATCTATAACTAAGGATGTGGCTAAGGGTGGAGTCATCATGGAAGAGCAAGTTATAGCTCATGCCCAATATTTAGACTTGATTTACACTCAGTCCGTCATGCTCTATGAAAAAATTCCTAATGCGCCGCGATCTAATTTCAATGTTCCTCCTCAAATAAAAGATTCTCATGTCGGAGATGGCTTGATAGGCACTACAACCACACACCATGCTACTGCATCTGATCCTGCTTCTACTTCAGAAATTAATGTCGTGTCATTTGAAAAAGGCAAGAGTGACAAGCAACCAGGAAGTAAGAAAAAGGGGAAATCAAAGAAAAATCAAACTTCTAACTCGCAGGAAAGATCATCTGATCAATCGTTTGGACCACGGAAACCTCGTTATCCATGCATAATCTGTAACGAGGAACACTTTGTTAGGGATTGTCCTCACCATGCTGAAGTCTCAAAAATCATCAAGACTTCCCATGCATTAGCTGTGTTGACAGACCCATTTCCAAATTCGGACACCAATTTGGTTACTACGGATCCAGCTCCTAGTTCCCAAGTGTTAATGTTATCCGCCACAAAACCTTCACAAGATATTTTGGTGTCAACGCGTAATAAATATTATGGTAGCTAGGCAACTGATCAACCTACTACCTCAACCACGAATCCATCTATTGAATCAGTACCACCTACTGTTATTCCTGAATTGACAACTAAGACACCAAAGGGAGTAATTCATAAATCGACATATAATCCTCGAGCAAGAGCTGCACAAAATTATAATATAGTTGAAGATTTGGCTCAATCTCCTTCAGCTATGTCTACTCTTGAGGTATTTCAAAATTGTCCCTCCCAGAAGTAGGCTTTATTGTCGGTCATTGTTGGAATTGATCCGACTGATTCTAATCTTGTCATCTTTAATCATACGGGCTATGTATCGCAACTACTAGCAGAATTGGCATTCTCCATACAAGTAAATTTTCTCAATCACCTTGTTCATCACACTATTATTGATGAGGGAGGATCTACATGTATTATGTCTCTAAACTATTGGAAGTCAATTGGCTCGCCGCAATTATCACAATCATCAATGACGTTGAAGGCATTTGATGGAAGAACATATAAACCTTGTGGTATTATTAATAACCTGCATGTTGAATTAGGGGGCAAAGTAGTGAATATTGATGTCAAGGTTGTTGATGGACCCCTTGACTATAATATTTTACTTGGAATACCATGGGTATATGTGATGACTGAAATTGTTTCTACATACTTTAGAATGATTTCCTTTCCATAGAAAGGTACAATCATAGTCATTAATCAACTATCCTTCTTTGCCTCTGCTTCATAGGTAACTGGAAGAGTTACGTTTTTTCACTTACCCCAACTAGAAATTCAGAACATTGGTGTAGGACTCTTAAAGGATTCCACTCTCATGGGAACCTTTGCATTACCGCCGCTTGCAACGTCGGTAGAAATTACAAGTATAGAGACCTGCTACATGATCTCTTCCACTCTACCTGGCTTAAGGAAGAGTACAGGTGATTCTGATATTTCTACGTTGGATGAATTTTTTCCGCCCAACCCTATTGAGATGGCATAGCAATCAATCTATTTGGCTTGGGCGTAAAATCCGAAATCAGCATCACCGAGTGTTTCGATTGATCGTTCCTTAAATTTTGGTACTCCATCTGATCCATTTTCCTCAATTTTTTTGACAGATGAAAATATTTTGGAAGCTATGATGTCAAAAGGAGAACCATGGGAATATTATCATCATCATTTCCATCTTCCTGATTATGAAGAAAACTATCTTAGTGAACTATATCACCCATCAATAAAAAATTTCTTTTCGAATTATTTTCCAATTAATGCAATCGATTCTAAGTGAAATTTATCAAATATTGAAGAAACCATTTCTATCAATATTTCGACCAAACTTGGTGTTGTAGAAAATATTCATGTCAGTGTATCTTGTTCTCCATTAGAACTCGAATCATATCGCTCTCTATTTCGTGAATTTCGTGACGTATTCGCTTGGTCTTGCGAGGAAATACTAGGCATATATACTAGTATAGCTGAACACACTATTAATATGTATCATGATGTCAAACTAGTGTGTCAACGGATTCATCCTGTTCATCCAAAGAAAGCCGATGCCATCAAAGCAGAAGTTGAAAAAATTTTGCATGTTGATTTTATTTACCTTGTTTCGCTAACTGAGTGGGTTTCCAATATCGTTCCTATTATGAAAAAACAAGGAACCATTAGAGTGTGCGTCTATTATCGGGATGTCAATCAGGCTTGTTCAAAACACGACTATCCTACTCCCTTTATCGACCAGATTATTGATGATTGTGTTGGATGCGAAAAATTTTCATTCATGGATGGATTTTTCAGCTACAATCAAATAAATATCTGCCCAGATGATCAACATAAGACAGCATTCATCTGTCCCTGGGGCACATTCTCTTATAGGAAACTTCCGTTTGGTTTAAATAACATTGGGGAAACTTTTCAGAGAGCAATGGATTATGCTTTCAATGACATCAAGCACATTGTTCAACTATATCTAGATGATTAACCAGTGCATTCATGAAATCAGACTGATCACCCAATGAATTTGAGAGCCATTTTCTTATGCTACCGACACTACAAAATACGCCTCAATCCACATAAATGTGTGTTTTGTGTTGGTTCTGGTCGATTTCTCAGATTCCTAGTCTCAAAAGAAGGAATTCGAATAGACCCATTGAAGGTTTAGGCCATTCTTGATTTTCCTGCGCCATCAAATTTGCTTCAAATACAAAAACTTCAAGGAAAGGCTAACTTCCTGATAAGGTTCATTCCAAACTACACCGAAATGGCTAAAGGATTTACTCGATTATTGAAAAAAGGGGTTCCCTTCCATTGGGACAAAGTTGCGCAAGCTTCTTTTGATGTTGTCAAGGACCATGTTGTCCGAGCATCATTAATGTATCCTCCAAATTATCAAAATGATTATTTCCTATGTATCGCCACGACTGAAATTATCATTGCTATGGTTTTGGTCCAAGTATAATATGGAATTGAACATTTGATCTATTATTTGAGTCGTAATCTCAATGATATGAAAGTTAAGTACTCATACGTCGAAAATCTTGCCATGGCAGTTGTTCAAGCTGTCCAAAGATTTCACCATTATATCCTGCTCCGAAAAACAACAATAGTTTCAGATTGCAACCCCATGACTTACATCTTATCACTTCAATTGCTGGGGGGGAAATATTGAAAATGGATTGTCATTTTGCAGGAATCTGATTTGGAATTCATCAAATCCAAGTCAAATAAGTCTTTAGTTTTGGCTGAGCTTCTCTGTGACCTTCCCTTTGATAGTACTACAACTACGTCGAAACCATCTATTCCATATGAGTCTCTGTTTCTGATTGGATCATCTGATCCTTGGTATGGGGATTTCATCATTTATCTCCAAAGTCAAGCTTTTCGACCTAATACCTCTCACTCTAAACAACAACATATTCGATACCAAGCCAAAGATTATCTGATCGTTGGTGATACACTCTATCGTCGTGGTGTCGAAATAATTTTAAGGAGGTGCCTCACTCATGAGGAGGCTGAAAAAGTATTAAATGACTGTCATGTTGGGGTTTGTGGCAAAAATTTATCTGGATATGCTACCGTGTAGAAGATACTTCGCGCCAATTATTTTTGGCCTACTATTTTTCAAGATTGTATCCTCGTAGTCAGAAGTTGTCATGCATGCCAAATTTTTTATCGTAATATCTACAAACCGCCAGCACCAATGCATCATGTTTTCTCTACGGGACCATTTACGAAATGGGGTATTGACTTCATGACCTGTAACCCTCCTTCGTCCAAGGGGCATGGTTATATTATTGTCATAGTCGACTATTTTACCAAATGGGTCGAAGCAATGCCTACATTCAAAAACACAGGACAAACAACTGCATTGTTTTTCTTCAATCATGTTATTGCATGGTTTGGGGTCCCACAGGCTATAGTTACGGATCATGGGAAGCATTTTCACAACCATATGATGTCTAAATTGACTACCAAGTTAGGATTTTCACATGATAATTCTACTCCTTATTATCCACAATCAAATGAACAAGTTGAGGCTATTAACAAAATTCTTAAACGAATGCTTCAACAAATGATAGGAGTCCGTAAAAGGAACTAGCATTTGATCTTGTACTCTGCTTTGTGGGCATATCAAACCTTGGTGAGAAATGTAACCAGATTTACTCCTTTTCAATTGGTGTATGGTCTTGAAGCTATCTTACCAATCCAATGCGAAATATCATTGTTAAAACTCACAATAGACTTGTTACCTGACACCTCAGAAGGAGAAGCGCATCTCCTTAACCTCATCCATCTTGATGAAACGCGTTGTGAAGCCCAATTAGCCAATGAAGTGCATAATAGACATATAAAGGTGCAATACGACAAAAATTTCCAGCCTCGCATCTACTCGGAGGGCGACTTGGTCCTCCTTTATGATCAAGAAGCTGATGTAATAGGTATAGGGAAATTCGAGCCATTATGGCATGGCCCCTATATTGTCAAAAGATTTCTTGCTAAGGGTGCCTATGATTTAGTTGATTAAGATGGGATTCCATTGGCACAACCTAGAAATGGGTTGTATCTTAAAGGTTACTATGCTTAATCATGAGCGTAGTAATCTTTTGTATTATATTGTTTATATGTTGTTGATTGTCATTCACTATCTTAATTTGTTTTTAGATTTTTCTTAACATTAGTAATCCACTTTACTTTTCATCGCAGATGTCTGAATATTCGAAACCATTTTTTGGATATGCTAATGGTGCTAGTCGTAGTACACAAAATCTATCCTCTGCAGCGTGGGACATTTTCACTCCGAATGGCGAGTTAGTGAGTTTTCAAGGAATTTGTATTGGTAGATCAACGAACAATATCACTGAGTATACCGCGTTGATCAAACTTCTCTCTAATGCCATTTCATTTGGTATTAACCGCATAATCGTAAGGTTAGACTCACAACTTGTGGTATTACAACTTACTAGTGTTTATACTGTTAGAAATCCAACACTTCCTACATTGTTCCTAAGAGTTCGACTTTTGGAAAGACATTTTGATTTTATTCAATATCAACACATTTCTAGAAATTTGAACACGTTGGCTAATTCATTAGCTAATCAAGTTTTAGACATACATTTGCAACATAGGTAAAGAAAACATTCACATCATTGAATAGAATTGCACAATAAACATAGGAAAAACTCTGAAATCATATAGATAGATAGTTATAGGTTTTTACAAAAAAAATTCCCAAGACACATTGGTCATCTGACCTCAAAATGTATGTAAAAGGTCATAAGTAAACTAGTGGTGCTCATGGTAACTGTAATGTCCCAAATTTTGCAATAAAGTATTTGGGACATTAATCTTGCTTTTATTTTAATAAAAGGAAATAAAATGGGTAAGGGAACCCATGTAGCATTTTAATAAACACTCCTATGGTGCAAAAAGTCACTTAAGTGGCTTAAGTTAGTAGCCCAAGTGTGAAAAGGGGCCAAAGGCAAGCAAGCTAGACCATGGTTGACCAAGTCAACAATGTACCCTAAGAGGGGAAGCTTGCACAAGAAGATTGCGTAGTTGGAGTGGAGGGAAATTCAAATGATAGAAACCCTAATGTGATTGGGGTCCATGAACACATTACATAAAAGATGAAGGAGAGCATTGTGGAGATCAGTTTTGGAGAATAGAATTCGAAGTTGAAGCTCTCTTCAACTTGGTGTTGCTTAGCACAAGAGGGATTCCTGTTTAGTAATTCCCTTCTCTTCCATGGAAAGCCATGGAGAGCTTGTTTTCCCTTCTCTTCCATGGGAGGCCATGGAGAGCTTGTTCTTCATCTTCCTCACATCATGGCTTGAGGCCAAAGCAGTCATCTATAGCTACTGCATTATTCTTGCAGTAAGAGAACCCTGTAGTTGCTAGTGTTGCAGTGAGGGACCTTCATCATCACATTTCCGGAGTTGTTCTATAGAGGAGAAGCCATCTCTTCCTCTAGGAGATCAGCAAAGGAGATTCCGGAGCCTTTAGTGCAGATCTTGGCATGGGGCCATTGTTTCTTCTCATGACCAACGCAGTCCCTTTCTCCTACAACATTATTATCTGAGAGGGTTTGCAGGTGGAGCTCATTTTGTGCACTAGTGAGTGCAATCTTCAGGAAGAAGGTCAGCTCCTTCACTTTGGAGATCATTGGAGGAGGTTTTCATTGTTATTGCAGCATCTTCTTCCTTCTCCTATGTTGTATTATATTTGAGTTGCAGCAGCTACATTGCAACTCCGGCATTTTACTATTTTATGTATTTTAGCCAATCCCTTAGAGGATTGATGCAATAATGTTTTCTGGGGTTGAGATCTTACTCCCCCATCTTTATTTGAGCTTATAATGTCATATCATCTCATGTATATCAGCTTGCAGTCATTTTCTCCTATAGATTGCACAGTAATAGAGTAGTTGGGTCATGTAGCAGTGTATTTCCTTCATTGCTTGTACATTGTCCTTTGAGGCTGCATTGCACTCACCTTGAGAGGTATTTTCCTCAAGGATTTTGTATAATATTTACTGCTACACATTATGGATCAGATTTTTTCTCTTCTCATATTCTATGAGTCATTATTTCACTGCTAATAGATTTTTGGCTTCTGTGATCCATCAATAAATTATGAAGAAATCTTTCGGTAATAATCACATTATCATGAACAAAGTCAACGCGTTTCAAACCAACCAGTGTGGTTCATCATCAAGACTAGGTGAGAGATCAGATTAGTCGTTAAGTTTAAATAAATGTAGGAGAGGAAAAGGAAACCATTAGAATCAGCTAATTTGACTAAGAAATCCAAAACGGTTAGTTCTAATAATATAATAATTAAAAAATAAAAAACGGCTAGTTTGAATATTAAAATTAATAGTTTAATTAAAAAATAAAAATTATTAAATGTCAATTTAATAGTTTAATTAAAAATTATTTTATTTTTATTAATTGATTATTAAAAATACAAATATTATTTTATTATAATTATATATTATTATATTGAAAATCTATCTTAAAAAAAATTAATAATAATAATAAATAAAATAAATAAATAAATAATAAATAAAAAATAAAAATAAAAATAAATAATAATAATAATAAATAAAAATAAAAATAGTTCCAATAATTTAAATATTTAATTACAAATTGAAACGGCTAGTTTGATTATTCAAATTAATAGTTTAATTATAAATAAAAATTATTATTATAAATAACAGATTTTATTTTTATTAATATCGTTAATCGATTATTCAAATTACAAATACTATTTAATTATAATTATATATTATTATATTGTAATTCTATCTTAAAAAAATAAAATATAAAAATAAAAATAAAAATAGTTCTATCAATAAAATTAAAAATCGTAACGGCTAGTAAGATATTGAAATTAATAATTTAATTATTTAGGTCAATATAACTATATATATAAAAAAATATTTTTAATTTTCTTAATATCGTTAATTGATTATTCAGAATTTAAATATTATTTTATTATAATTATATATTAAAAAAATAAATAAATAAATAAAATAAAAAATATATATATATATTTTAAGAATATAAGGCAAGGATCCAACACCTGCTTCTATTCCAATCGTCATCTCTATTGAGATTTATGGGCCTTTTTTCAATTTCAAGGGCCTCTCTTAACCTACGATGATGAAAATGGTCAATCCTGGCTAAGACCTTAGCCTCTTCGATGCAGATATGATGGTTAGTTTTTTCCACATGTTCAGCTAGGGCGGAGGTGCGGGATCTGCCATGCCTAATGTTAGCTACATGTTCACATATCCTTTGGCTAATGGACCTACATGTTTCACCAATGTAAGGCGTCCCACGGGAACAAGGAATAAGATAGACACCTTTTCCATCCTTAGGGTTCATAGGATCTTTAACAGAGTTAAGAGAGCTGTGAATTGTGTTAAGGGGTTTGAAGGAAGAGGAAACCCTATGCTTCCTAAGAATTCTAGCAATCCTATCAGTGGTACCCTGAATGAAAGGAAGCCTTACATTGCAGGACCATTGATTAGGATTTTTTTTTTTAACCAAGCAACCTGTTTCAGGTTTAAGAAAAGCTTTAAGTCCTTGAGACTTACTATAACCATTAAAACAAAAAACATTAAGGAGATGGAGATTTAATATTGCTGAAGGTTTTCTCATTGAGCACTATTTCAGTATACTTGTTGGTGGGAGATCTGAATAACCTGCTTAAGGTTATTTCTTTGGGCTCATATTCTGCGGGGAGTTTGTGTTAGATGTGTTCTAAGGCATCCCAGCATTGGATGGCCTTATTTTCAAAGGGGCTTCCTTATACAGCGTCCTCATGGACAGCTGGTGCAGAAATTCCTTGAAGGGAATTATTAGCCTTCGACAAGTTCTATTGGCAGAGTCTTCTAGTGGGCTGGTTAGCCTCTGGATCTCATCCTTCCTTGTGAAGGTGAAATATCCAGTAAATTCCCCTGTAGTCAATCTCTAAAATAGTTCAGTGTTGATTGTTAATACTCCCAGACGGGAAAAAAAATAGGAACACCTAAGATGTTCCCGATGGAGCAGAAATTTCCCCATTTGGGACATTACAGTGGTATCAGAGCTTCGAACTTGGCTCAGCCTGTGAAGTTCAAATTTCAGACAATAAGAGGTCAAGATGGTGCAGAAGATGACATCAATCTCATCAGTTTTGGGTCTAGCAACAACCTCTCCAAGGAGGTTGAGGAAATAGAGAAAGGATAAGAGGAAGGACCATGCACTTCCTATTCTCACAGAAGAGTAGAAGCATGGAGAACACTTGGAATTCGAATTCTAAGTGAGTATTTGCTAAATATGGAACAAACCCTAGAGTCTTCAAAGAGGCTCTATCTTTTTCACACTTGTTCAGCAAAAAGAGGAAAGAACTTGGTGGTCCAGCTAAGGGAGGAATGCAAGGGTTTCTACTCTTGCTGATTTTTCTCAGATCTTGAGCAGAATATTTGACCAAAGGAGGGAGGAGCCCTCACCACCAGAGGCACATGCCAGCGCTGTTACATTCATGGAGGAGCAGCCTCCACCTTCAGCTATTGAGGCAGCCAACACATTTGAGGAGGAGACTCTTGCAGCAAGATTCTTCCAGATCTCTCCAAGGTATGCATGATTTGCATCTATCATGGAGGGTTTTACCCTATTGCATGATGATTATCTTGAGGAGGGTACTTTTTCTGCGTTGTTCAAATGTTCTTAGACACCCTTGATGAGTCATGCACCAAAAATAAGGTTGGGGTTTGATATATGAACCATGGAGGAGATTGCATTTCAATGTCCCATGAAATGAAAAAGGAGAAATCTGTTTTGTGACAATGGTAGCTCTTATGAAGAGGTACCAAGTGGAAAGATACTCACACCAGAGAGAAGAGCTTGATGGATGATGTGTTCCCAGCGGAAATGTGGAGGATACATAACCCATAGGTCCCAGGATCATTTCACACTTATTGCTGTTGATGGACAAGGGGAGAGTATGGGTGCATCATGATGGAGTGGCATTTCTCTTACCACTCATTATGTTCCCATTTCAGATTGGGTATGGTGGAAGTATAGGAGAGCAGCAATATTCTTGTTGCTTAGATTTTGTTTGCATGTTGTGGGAGCAAGAGGAGGCACTAGCATAGTGCAAGAGGATTTCTCTTTGATCTTGGATGCCAAGCAGCACCTTCTTCATAGGAGGAGCCCTAAATTGCAGCAACATGATGGGAAGAGCCTTTGACAAGATTCATGTCAAAGATGGGAGCTTTAAGATGATAGTGGCCCTACTCCAAAGGCCAGCAGCGTTGTCACTTGGGAGCTTGAGTTACTTATTGGAGTGTCTTCCAAGCCACTTCACAAGTGATGTATTTTGGAGGCATGTGGATGATGATCATGAAGGAGTAATGGAGGGAAGAATTCCTCACTATATTTTGACTTTCTTGGCTTGGTTGCAGAAGCACAAGAACAGGAATCTACATGCAGAAATTTTGGGTTCTTCTTCCATGAATTTTCATGCATATCATTCATTGATGGAGGAGTCCACTTGGGAGGGATTTCTAATGGATTTATATCATAATTTGGCTAGATTAATAGCCCAAGAGATGATGAGATGGTTGGCACAACCACTCCCCTACTATGTTGCAGTAAGGGGGACTTTTCATGGGAGCCATTTCAGTTCAAAGGCCAAAGTACATGATGAGGGAGGTAACCATTTGTATTATGTCTTATGCTCTCTTATTCTTATGATCAACATGTTATATCAAGGAGGATCCTTCCTTCATGCACATTATGTTCAGCTATACTTATGGTCTATTGCAACAAGAAAATTTTCCATCTTATGGGTGGTTTGTGGGGGAAATCCACATAGTTTTGGTGTGCACCTTTGGCACCAAATTTTGTTTTTATGATCACATCTTGCAGGATGAATGTGGCAGCAAACAAGTGGCTGAAAATACACTTGTTACTTTTTATTTTGAGGCAGGCCAATGATGCCCTGCGCTGGTTCCATGCATGGGACCATATTTCGCCTTCTTGCTCTCACAAGTTTATGCTTCCATGTTTCACCACTAGAACGTTGTCCAAGGGAAGCATCATTTTGAAGGAGGAAAATGAATTGAAGATGCCCATTTTGAGTATGATTCTCCCTACTTTGCATGTTGTATGCTTCAAGAGAAGCAATGGGCAGCCCATGATTTCCAAGCTTCATCTCTTTCCTTCATGTGGGAGGAGTTATTTGGAGAGTTCAAAATTTTGGAGGAGGCATTTCATGGTTTGAATGATTGATAAGGTGGCTTGGGTCTCTCATGAAGGCCATTTATTTCAGCCATATATCAGCAGTAGCCACATATGTATCATGACAAGGGAGAGACTCATGGGGTAGATGTGCCCTTTGGGGAATAAGACCTCCATTCTTTTTGCAGCACATGCTCCAAGAAGGATTATGGAAGAAGATATGGTCACCATGTTCAGTGATGCATTTTTCCATGAGGTGGACCATATGATTTTTTGGATACCATATGTTGATGAATTCTAGCTCATCACATATGAGATGATTTGGGCCATCTTGATTTGCAGTGTTGGAGGAGAGGTCCTTTGGGGATCTAGACTTCATTTTTCCTATTGAATGAAACACTATTTCAGCCCAAGTTCAGCTTTCACTCTACATTCACCATGAGTGGAGAAGAGGACAGCATGGGGTAGGCTATGAAGCTTACCAAGTTCAGAAATTCAGCCCACCTATTTCATGAGCACAAGGTGGAGGAGTACTTCCAGGAGTTGCCTAGTTGGAGGGTGACTCATTTTGTTGGTTGATTTCTTGAGGATGGAGGATCTTCAGGAGGATATTTCAGACTCCATACCTTCAGTAGAGGACTATTTACAGTTCATCCTTGCTCTTGCTTGAGGACAAGCATGTTTTGGGAGGGGAGGACTGTAATGTCCCAAATTTTGCAATAAAGTATTTGGGACATTAATCTTGCTTTTATTTTAATAAAAGGAAATAAAATGGGTAAGGGAACCCATGTAGCATTTTAATAAACACTCCTATGGTGCAAAAATTCACTTAAGTGGATTAAGTTAGTAGCCCAAGTGTGAAAAGGGGCCAAAGGCAAGTAAGCTAGACCATGGTTGACCAAGTCAACAACGTACCCTAAGAGGGGAAGCTTGCACAAGAAGATTGCGTAGTTGGAGTGGAGGGAAATTAAAATGAGAGAAACCCTAATGTGAGTGGGGTCCATGCACACATTTCATAAAAGATGAAGGAGAGCATTGTGGAGATCAGTTTTGGAGAATAGAATTCGAAGTTGAAGCTCTCTTCAACTTGGTGCTGCTTAGCACAAGAGGGATTCCTGTTTAGGAATGCCCTTCTCTTCCATGGGAGGCCATGGAGAGATTGTTCTTCATCTTCCTCACATCATGTCTTGAGGCCAAAGTAGTCATCTACAGCTACTACGTTATTCTTGCAACAAGAGAATGCTGGAGTTGCTAGTGTTGCAGTGAGGGACCTTCATCATCACATTTTCGGAGTTGTTCTGTAGAGGAGAAGCCATATCTTCCTCTAGGAGATCAGCAAAGGATATTCCAGATCCTTTATTGCAGATCTTGGCATGGGGCCATTGTTTCTTCTCATGACCAGTGCAGTCCCTTTCTCCTACAGCGTTATTATCTGAGAGGGTTTACAGGTGGAGCTCATTTTATGCACTAGTGAGTGCAATCTTCAGGAAGGAGGTCAGCTCCTTCACTTTGGAGATCATTGGAGGAGGTTTTCATTGTTATTGTAGCATCTTCTTCCTTCTCCTATGTTGTATTATATTTGAGTTGCAGTAGCTACACTGCAACTCCGGAATTTTACTATTTTATGTATTTTAGCCAATCCCTTAGAGGATTGATGCAATAATGTTTTCTGGGGTTGATATCTTGCTCCCCCATATTTATTTGAGCTTATAATGTCATATCATCTCATGTATATCAGCTTGCAGTCATTTTTTCCTACAGACTGCACAGTAATAGAGTAGTTGGGTCATGTAGCAGTGTATTTTCTTCATTGCTTGTACATTGTCCTTTGAGGCTGCATTGCACTCACCTTGAGAGGTATTTTCCTCAAGGATTTTGTATAATATTTATTGCTACACATTATGGATCAGATTTTTCTCTTCTCATATTGTATGAGTCATTATTTCACTGCTGTTACATGTTGGAGGTTGAATACTGCTGAAGGGTTTCTCATTGAGCACTATTTCAGTATACTTGTTGGTGGGAGATCTGAATAACCTGCTTAAGGTTATTTCTTTGGGCTCATATTCTGCGGGGATTTTTTGTTAGATGTGTTCTAAGGCATCCTGGCATTGTATGGAATTATTTTCAAAGGGGCTTCCTTATACAGCGTCCTCATGGACAGCTGGTGCAGAAATTCCTTGAAGGGAATTATTAGCCTTCGACAAGTTCTATTGGCAGAGTCTGCTAGTGGGCCAGGTAGCCTCTAGATCTCATCCTTCCTTGTGAAGGTGAAATATCCAGTAAATTCCCCTGCAGTCAATCTCTGAAATAGTTCAGTGTTGATTATTAATACTCCCGAAAGGGAAAAAAATAGGAACACCTAAGATGTTCCCGATGGAGCAGAAATTTCCCCATTTGGGACATTATAGTAACATGCTATAGATATAGAAATCCTAAAAAGTGATTGCATCCAATGGTTAGGAACTCCAATATTGTGTCGCTGAAGTCACATGGGAACCGTTTCGATCTGGCAATCCGGAATCCAAAAGGTCAACCCCTCTATGTGATGCTTAAGCTCAGCTAGAGTCTTAGCCATATCAAGGTCTTGAAGGACTGCTCTCTTGACAGCCCTCTGTGTTGGCACATATGCTTCGCGCTCTGGTTCCTCTACTGGTTGAACACGACTGATATCTGCATTACATCAAACAGTTAGTTTAGTCCTGGGAAAACATCAAAATACAAAAAAATTGTATAAACCTTATGAAAATAAAAAAACATGGTCAAAACATTCCTACCTATTGCACCCCACTGAGCACCTTCTGGTAATACTAAATCTGGATCTCCTTTAAATCTGATGCCTGCGTATGTGTATTCATCGATGGCGATAATCTATCATTGGAACCAGGCAAAAAATGTAGTAGAGAACACAAGAGTTGACTATTCTACATGCTGACCCATGAGTTCGACCCATCTCTACATTTGAGGATCTCCAAGACTAGTTCTATCCAGTGTCACATAGTGTGGTTGCATCACTGGAATCCGTTCCAAAGTGAAGGAGATAAGGATTGAACCATAAATGAATTTTTTCTTCCTTCCTCCCCTTGCTTTTTTCAATTGTTCCTTTATCTGAGATAGAACAGCTTCAGACCAGTTGAAGATTGTTGGCTCTAAGCACTCTAGTGCGTACTTCATATACGATCTATTCGCTACATGTAGTGTAATGGTGCCAGCAAGTTTAGCGATCGTGAAAAGGATAGTTCTCAAAGGAAAATCTCTGACATCTCAAATGTTTATTTTTCCATCTTTGCTAGGTTATTCCCCTAGATAGCAGTACTGCATAATATAATCCCTCACTGTCTCTCCTCCAACAGTAGAACCTGAGAGTGAAATGGGAAAACCTCTCCTCAACAAACCTGTGGAAAAATGCACATCCTCAACTGTTATGGAAACCACTTTGTTCTTATTGTGAAATGCCTCTATCGTTGGATCCCATGCTCGAACTAAGAACTACAAGAGTTCTATTTGTTACCTCATTCCCAATAGTTTGAAGTACTTAAGTTGTCCACAATCTCTTAGGGCTCTTACAGTACCCGGATCATTCAAGGAAATCATATCTTATTCTTCGTGTTCTCTTTCCCTCCATTTAATCGTCATTCTAATATGATGGAAACCTGGAATACAACCATAAGATCCATTAGATTCCATTCATTCCATAAAACTAGGAAACTTTTGGGCACAACATGAAAACTAAAAAATTTAACTATGCCCAATGCACTCCCTGGGCTAAGACAGTGTGTTGCACATGCAAGTACCCTTCACTGTACCTGCTATGCAACACAGGTTTCGACATTCAGGGGTGCGTTGCCCTCATTTTGGGCAGAATTTACCCTAGGGGCCTTAAAACCCTAAAAATTTGCAGAAATTGGAGATGAAATGAATACCAAAGGAAAGAGGAGGTTCATGGTACTAACCTAGATCAAATGGCAACGAAATCCGTCCGTCGAAACAACTGCAATCAACTACTGAAGTTCGGGGGAAAATTCAGGTTTAGAGCTCCAAAATGTAAATGGCAACTATCGAATGATGAAAATGAATAGTGAAACTACGTTAACTAGTCATTTAATTATTTTCAAGTTAAATTTATTGCTATGACTACAGTTTTATTATGCTTTTATCATGAAACAGGTATTTTTAATCCATTTGATGTTGTTCTGAACAGGAAATACAACTGATGAACAGATTAGTCATGCAGATTTATTCAAAGAATGACTTGACCACAAAGCATATTTTTCCCCCTTATTTTTCAAGATTTGTTAAAAATGAAAAAGGATTTGAAATGCACTTTTATCTCTTTTTTGAGCTTCTATAACAACAAAAAAGGAACCCCTGGAGTCTTCTTTCAGCTCTTTTCAGACTCCGATAATGTGAAAATATTGCAAAGCACTTGTCTTTTCAAGATTGTTAAAGTAAATGAATTGATATCTACTCAGTATAAGTTTAACCCTTTTCCGTACTGAGATGGGTTATTTACGAAAAAGGAATACCTTGGTTAAACATGACCAAAGAGGTTCTCTAAGATATTATTTTACACTTTTTCGGGTCTGAGTGACAAATTTATGAAAAAGTACTTATGGATTTCTCTTTTGTCCTCTTTTTCAGACTCTCTAAATATGAAAAAGGAATGGGCTATCACTGTCATTAAGCTTGTTAAAACATAAAATAGCGACGGACTTGTCGATCATGGCAAGAATCGAGTTTCATTCATTGCTAGACTCGTTAAATTATTAAATAGTGATACTTTATTCACCTGAAGGGTTGAATTATAGATCAAGAAAATTTTATCCTCCTCAAGCTTGTTAAAAAATAAAGAGGTACTGGTCGACAAATGACCAAGGAAAATTTGGGAAAAATGAGCAATAATTTCTTTATGGTAGCAAGTCGCTCTTGAACATGACACCTCTTTCACTCCATGTCTGTGACTGTTTGGGTTGGGTAATCATCTTGAAGGTTCATTCACACCTATGGTCCATCATACCTTCACTTCGGTTTTGGGTCAATGCTGCCAACTAATCACAGTGTTGCCGATATGTTCAAGAGAATTCATCCAGTGATTAAAAACTCATCCTTCTGCAATACTCATAAACCCTCATTCTCATGATCATCACCCCTGAAAATTGCTATATCAAGTCATACCCTTGTCTCTAAAATCAGTAACTCTAGTTTTGCAATAAGGTGACTTCCTGTCGACGAAAATCAATATCTAGGAATTTCACCTAGAAACATCAGATTCCAGTACCATGAGGCTTGTTACAGCATCAACAAGATCCTCACTTCCAGACCTTGGACTGAAATATTTTTTTTGTCGTTCGACATCAAATCATCTATTCATGCCTTGCAAAATGTATTGTAATACCTTGAGGGCCATTGACATTAATGGTGGTTCTCTCGCGTTTTTTAACAACTCACATCATTGGCTGGTAATCAAACGATGTATTTTCATGTTCGACTAAAAATCATATATTCGCATGGTTAGACTTGTACCCAAATGATCAAGTGAACGAGATAAGAAGACCACAGATCTAGTTTCATCCATCCAGGCTGCGATTTCAGGATTGTTGTACACATCATCTGTATGATGACCTTACATACATATTATCATCCAAACATGGGCCTATATCTATAGGCATGTCTGCATCTGGGCAACATTCCAATGAAGACAACTTTCTGAATTATGTACATGTTATTATATTGTTTTATGTGCTGAATATGGGAATGCCTACCCTCAGCAATTATGATCAAGGAGGATATATCATGATGTAATGTATTGTAACATTGATGCAGGTGACCACTCCACTTCATCTCTAGCCCATCACAGTGTAACGCATCTCAATCAAATTTTTTTATTATTTGGATCTCATGCTTTAAGGGGCAATTGTTATAGGTCAATTTGGGCACCGTTCCCAATGACCTGGTTAAACTAGACATCATCTCCAGGACCAATGATTAAGGTTCTATCATTCCGTATCATTTTAGTTGCTACATGCCCTAAGACAAGAAACAAGACAAATCAAGCAAGACTTTCATCAAGCAAAGGTTTCCAAGGCTTTAAGCTTATTATATATCATATGAGAGCTCACCAACGTAGGCTATAAGGGGCCTAAGTGTGTTGCATATGCAGGTAGCCCCATGCAACGCTACTCTACAAAGCACTTACCGACATTTATAGGTGCATTGGTCACATTGGGAGCAAAATTATCATTGTTCTGGAATCTCCACTTGGCCAGTGCCTTCTAGAAGAGTTCACATGTGTCAAGCTTTGAATCCAAGTGTCCATTTGACATCTACATGATTGGAAAAATGTCTTGCATATTATTGGAAAGTTATTGATTGAAAAACAACCCACAGTTCATCTATAAATTGAGCACAGATCTGAGTGCTTGAGAAGGAAGAATTTGAGTAGAGAAATGCTGGAGAATTTTCAATTGAGAGCTAGATTTGTGTAGCTGCTGCTGGAGAGATTTATATTGCGATGAGGCTTGGGGACATTGCTGGAAGGGTCACTTCAAATCAGTCACTTGGTTGTAACCTCTCCTTCTATCATCAATAAAGAATACAACTTATTTTTCCGTATATGCATCTGTATCAGCTTTGATTTTCCATATTGCAAGATCTTAGTTGATGTATATGGTTTATGCTTTACTGATTTAGCAAACTAACTTGAATAGATATCTATATAATTGCATCTTCTATTGTTTCAGTGTTCTTTCTTGTAGGAATCATTTTTCTCAAACCACTTGAATTTGAAGCTGCAACGGAAGCGACAGAAGGAGCCATTTAGAAGCGGTTGGATCACAAGTAACCTTCTAATCCTCTATGTGTATCTATTTTTAGTTAGGAGAAATAACCGTATAGTCTTTCACCTGTTGTTCTAGACTAGCACCTATCTAGGGAAGCGTGATTTATCTGTAATTCACAATTCTGACCCAACAGTAAACCTTGCCACGAGTGCAGGAAAATTATTTTATAAGATGATTGTGTAACCATTGATATGGCGTGGGCCCATTGGGTAATAGCCTAAGCCATTTAATTTCTAGTGGGCCTATGGTAGGAGCGGAGCTAATTGGATGAAGGGGACATAAATGTTTTGTTGTGGTGCAACAGTTATACAATGATCAGACGCGTAGTGCTTTGGTTGTGGTAGAAAACCACTTTTCGGAGGGGGTGTAGGCTGGTAAGCGAAATAATTTGGTCACGACATGTAGCAGGCTGGGTGGTTTGGAATACTGTCTATTTCGAACCACCCCCCCCCCCCCGTGTCGTTAATGTTCGATAAAATAACTTAATAAACCACATTTATTAGGTTGTTTATGGTCAAAATAGGAAACCCCAAAAGGAAATATTAAACAAACCCATTTTGTTTAATTTTCCTCATGGAATAATTAATTAAACCATAATTTAATTATTATTCCTAGTCATGTTTAACCCAAAAACAAAGAAATTAATTAGATAACCTTTATTTATCTTATTATTTTCTAGGAATAATTATTTAAATCTTATTTAGATAATATTCCTTGTTAAATATGACCAATTCACCTACAAATAATTAAATAAATCATTATTTATTTAATTATCCTTCAACCACTTCCTTAAAAGATAAATAAATCATTTATTTATTTATTATTAACAAATAAAGGGATTTGACCCAAGTCAAATACTTTTTCCCTCCAACAAATATAATAAAATATTCCATAAAAGGTGGATCTAGATTTGGTTAACATTATTTTAATCATGAACCAAGATCTAGAATGACCCAATATTTTGTTATAAATAGGAGGGTTTTTCCTACCATTCTTCACCTTTTGTTGCCTATTAGATCACTCTGGATCTATACACTTGGTCACATTCTACATTATTTGTTGTGTGAGCTCCCTTTGAGTTCTATCTTTGTTTGGGTTTTCTACACCAACAAGAGAGAGAGATTCTAGATCTGAAGTGCTGAGGACTTCCAAGAACCCATCCCATTGAGGAGAATTGGAAACATCTTCTTGTTTTCCTCCCAGGTGCCCTTAATACAAAAAATTCTTTCAAAAATTGTTCTTGTCTTGTCTATTTGATATATGGAGCAAACCCTTCTTTTTACTGCTTAATGTCTTTCTATGCATAGATCTGGTTTTTTGCAGCTCTTGTCTTGATCAACTAACTGCAGATCTGAAGATATTGGCAGCCACTTTTGATGTTAGGGCTATTAGTTATGCGTAGCTAAAGTGGTCTTTTTTCGTACACATCGACAAAGGATTCATACTAACAAATGGCGACTCCACACAGGTTTTAAATTACGACCGCTGTCGTTTTTCATATTCCTGCATATCCAGCTACTTCAGACCCTAGGGTTTCTTTTCAGCTTTTTGTTTTTCCTATTTTTATGTTGTTTTTCTCACATAAAACCCTAAAACATTAAAATTTCTAACTTTCGCGTGTTTCTGGCCCTATTGCGCAGGTGACCGACATCAGCCGCAGCTGAGATGAAATTTTTTTCTCAAATCTGCCGCCGAGAGTACCGAAAGTGCAGGTCGCACTTTTTGGCCCAAAAAGTGCGTCCTAGGTCGCGGACAACAGCCCAAAAAGTGCGACCTGAGCGAAAAACAGGTCAAAAACTGCGACATGGACTTTTTTCAGGAATTTTTCTGAAATTTTTCTGGGTTTTGTCTGAACCTCTGTCAGGGTTGTCTGACCTCCGTCTCCACCCATTTAGACCTATTCTTGCTTTGTTTTACTCAACTAAGTGGGAATCTAGCCCCCTAGGGCCTCAGTACCCTCCACTTTTTGTGGAAGAGTTTTAGCTGCTGTAAGTGTCTAAATTTTCAGAGTTTTCAGCGTTTTCTTTTTCAGATCTGATACCTCCTTTTCAGACCTCTTCTAATCAGCTCTTCTCCCTTTCAAATCACCTCCTGAAGTTTTGTTTGGATCTACCTTTAGGGCCCCCTCCTTGTCCCTTCTGCTTTTTGCTGATTTCCTCCTTTTTTCCAGCCACCTTGCCTCTGCCTCTTGGCTGTGATCTGCACCTCTTTTCAGCAGCTTTTCCCTTTAGATCCCTGTCCCTTTCGACCCTAGATATATTGGCCTCTTTTTAGTGTGTTTTGACTAGATTTTTTCCCTCTTTTAGATTAGTTTTGAGAGACCCGCCTTTTTGGGTTAAATCGATGCAATAGTCGCTGCTAATTTTCTGTTATTTCAGCATTATATACTGTCTTTGCGGCATTATTTTCAGTTACGCAGCACACTTTTTCTCTTGCTCTCAAAATGAAAAGGGTTTAAAAATTAAAATTAACGCACACCACACACTCACCCTAAGCGAAGAAGAGCCTGGTTTACACCGCCAGGCAAAGACTTTAAAATCAATTGACACTGCACCTATCTGCCCTTGTTTCGACATTGTACTCTCTTGATTCTGCACCTCCCTGCCTTTGTTGGTCATTCTTCTTCCCCTTGTGCCATGTTTGTGTTGTCACCATTGCGCCCCCAAGGCGCACATCCCAGAGACTTCTTGGCCTTCACCCTCAGTTTCCAGTCGGTCGACCTACTCCTTCCCTCCATCGTCGAGTTAGTCCTCCTCCGAGTCTGCACTCCAAATCCTCTTCTGGTTCATTGGGTTCTCCTTTTACTTCCGGTTCTCCCCCTGTCACCTTCACTATGTCTGGTCCAGGGCCTAACGCTAGCGGTACTCCCAGCCCTAATGCCGGGACTACTACTAGCGGAACCGCCATAGGAACTACCTCGGCTGCGCCCTTGCTCCCCTTCATGGCAGGCCTCAGCCTCCCCGATTTGGACCGGTTGACAAATGACCCTATACACCATGACGCTAGTTGGCCTGCTATGTCGACAAAGCTCCCTTCTGACATCCCAAAGTTTGAAGGCCTTGCTGGAGAAGATCCTTCAAATCATGTTCGATATTTCCACATGTGGTGTTCATCTACCTCCATTACCGATGACTCTGTCCATCTTCGGTTGTTCCAACGAACGCTTACAGGCGCGGCTTCTAAGTGGTATGTTGATCAGCCCACTTCCTCTCATACCACCTTTGCGACTCTTGCCCGGGATTTTTTATCTTACTTCCAGCTTCCCCTTCGTTATGACACTGGTATCGAACTTTTGACTTCTTTCTGTCAATCATCTGCGACCCGCCTATCCGATCATGTCCAAGAATGGCGGAGAAGAAAGAGCCTATGTCAATCCCCTACTTTCGAAGACCGTGTCTACATGGACTGGTTCCTTAGATCTCTCTTGCCTCCTATCGGGAAAGATGTCGCATCGCATTTTCCCCAAACCGAAGAAGCCGCCCTCCAACTGGCGTTAAAATATGACTTGATCTACGCTCAGACAGGTTATGTTTATATCGTTCTACCTGATCTCCCCAGACCCGGTGGTGTCAACGCACAGGGGGCACCTCATGCCGCCGACGGTATTGTTGGAGCTCTCTCTCATCCATATGCCCAACCTCCCATGGGTTATGGTTTTCCTGGGGGAGGGGGTAGCACCTCCCGCACTTGTCCCCCTCCTGGTAGCATGTATCCAGGATACAACATACCTCCTCTTTTGGCCCAACCTCCTGCTCACCATACTGTTACCCAACCCCCTTATTATTCGTATCCGCAGTTTGGTGCTCCAGCTCCTCCAGCATCAGCACCTCCACCTCCCTTGCCTTCTCAACCCCTGCAACAGCAGTCACCGCCCCCTTAAGCGCAGGTGGATGCACAACAAGGATTTGTGGCTACCCAACCACCTGACGGGCAAGTGGCCACTCAACCTTCCCCTTCTGGTTCCTCCAATTACCAGATCCTCATGATGAAATCTGCTCCACCTCCAACCATCGACCTTAACCTTCAAACTCGGGCCCCTCAGTACCCCAAGACTCTCGCTCCATCTGTCCCCGAGTCACCTTCTTCGGGTTCTACAGAGTCTCTTTCGACATCCAATGGTCCCTTGCCTATCCCTCAACCCAACGTTGAGATTCATACCAAGATTCCTAAAGGACCATTACGCCGAAATGCTGCCTCTGGTCGAGCTGCTCAGTTGTATAGCATAGTAGATGATTTGGCGCAGTCTCCTGCTGCCATTTCTACATTGGAACTCCTCCAGTCATGCCCTTCTCAAAAGAAGGCTCTACTATCTGCCCTGGGCATTGTAGATCCTGTTGCTAACCAATTGATTGTTTTCGACGCCCATCAATCAGAACATCCTCCTCTTCCTGCTTCTGTCGCTTTCCAAATCCCAGTCAAAATCCGGAACGCTAACATCACTCGATGTATCATTGATGAGGGGGCATCCACCTGTGTGATGTCCGCTTCGGTTTGGAAACAAATCGGTTCTCCTGAGTTAGCCCCTTCCACGATCACCCTTCGAGCGTGGGATGGCCACGCCTCCCAGCCCATTGGCCTATTCCGTAATTGTCCTATCACTCTTGCGGGCAAGACTGTTTGCATTGACGTTGAATTCATCGACACCCCTCTAGATTACAACATTCTCTTAGGGCAGAGCTACACCTATGCCATGTCTGCTGTCCCATCTACGGTTTTCCGCAAGATGTCTTTCCCTCATAATGGAAAGATAGTCACCATTGACCAGTTGACATATCATGAGCCAGAATCTCAGACCTCCTCTGAGATGACCATCTCTCCTGTAGCCAATAAGCAAACAGTCGATTCCTTGACTAGTGTCTCTCCCAGCGTCTACAAAGACTCCTCTCTGCTTGGCACCTTCCCTAGTCTTCCTCCTCCTCCTATCTCCAACCCCAGCTCATCGAATGTTTGCATGATGCAATCGTTTCGGGCTGCTCTCAAGCAACTTGCTTCGGCTAGTCAGCAACCGCACTCTCCACAACCTACTCCTAGCCCTTCACCTGCAGCTGGTATTCATGAGCCTCTTTACCCTCCTCGAACGGTTCCTCCAAGCCTTCGCCATTTAGGAGCAATCCCACCTGGCCATTACCCCTATGGTCAGATACCGTTCCTAGCTCCCCCACCAGGAGTGTCCACGATACCGGTCATGGCCACCCTCTCTCTTCCTAACCTGACCCTTGGGATTCCTGTCTGGTACCTTGATCCTCTAGCCCCAACCTTGCCTGGTCAACCCAAACCTTATCTTGCTTTGACCCCGGTTCAACCGGCCCCCAGGACTTCTCCCGCCGCAACAGTGCCTCAGTCACCTCAACAGGAACCACCTCCTATTGCGACCGCTTCGGGTAAGAAGGGAAAAGCTCGCAAGGGGGCATCAAAGGAAAAGGCTGCCCCGACAAACCCTACCCCTCCTCGGCCTCCAAAACATACCATCCAGTGTGCTTTGTGTGATATTGTCGGTCACGCCACCCATACCTGTCCTGAATTGCTTCATCTCAAGCCCATGGTTAACGTCGCGTTCCCTGAGTCCCCGGTCCCAGAAGCCTCTGTTCCTTTCGCGACCGTGGCCAAAAACCCCCAGACTATTCACACCAACCACCCCTGTGCTTTGTGTGACCTCCATGGCCATTACACCCACCTTTGTCCCCGCCTCGCAGACTTCTGCACCTCTCTAGCCGCGGTCCTCCAATTCGAGGCCAAGCGCAATGAGTCCACCTCTCCCATATTTGCGCATTTTGCTTTGGAAAAACTACTAGACATGACTGCTCCCATTGACATCCCCCCTCCTGATGTCGAGATGACGGAGCCTTCGTCCAGCATTTTCTACCTATCATCATCCATGAGACCCTCAAGGAACATTCCCTCTGAACCCTCCCCTGTTGTTTCGCTTGAACTTACTTCAGTGATCACCTTGGGCTCAAAATCGGTAGATCCTTTATCTACTTACTCTTCTTTTACCCCTTGTGACGATATGCATGTGAACCTCTCTTCTCATGATGATGATTCAGGTCGCTTCGCCACGTCAGGTGGTATTTCTTCCACCAGTCACCCCATCTTCTATCACGATGACGACATTATGGAAACAATCCCCACCCCTGACTTTATCTATTCCCCCTTACATCGAACCCATGCGTTCACACCACATACACCGTGTGGCCATTACATTGAAACCCAATGTTTGGGTAAGGGGGCACCCACATTTGAGAGACCAAGAGAAGCAATTCTCTACAACTCTCCTAGTGTATCTGGTCGTGTTGACTTTAGTACCATTATTCTTCCACATTTAGAAGAACCTCTAGAGTCCCATATCACTTCAGATCACTCTAGGGATGATACCCCTTATCGTTCCCTCATCTTCCCTCAGCAACCCAATCTCTTAGACATTGTTGTTGACCAACCTATGGGTTTTCTAGGTGAGCATCAGTTCATTATCTCCAAATCCTCTCTTTGGGATAGTGACACCAAGTATGCCAACCCGCCAACTTAAATTCCATTTGCTTCATATATGCAGTACTAAAAGAGATTGGTAATCCTCCATTTCCTTTCTCAAACTGCATAACCATAACGAAAACAAATGGCACACCACATCATTAAACTGTGTTTAGATTCCCCTTTTTCTAAATACATTTTGGCATGACCACACCATGCTTGGGGGCACCTATGCCCCTCAACCCTAACCCTCCTCAAAATCAAATTTCTTCACTTGCAACACTCATACTAGGGGCACCATTTGGCCTCCATAGTTATCTATGCTCGTGTTGATGTTTGTCGTGAGTTCCCATCTTGTACTCATGTTTTCATGGTTCCCCATTGGACCTTTACTGTGTGGCAGCACCATCAATTCGCCCTTGTTTAGAGCATCCAAGATGAGTCATCATCGCATTCATGGAGTCTATCCCGAGTCCCTTTGTACCCCGATATAGTCCTCCATCCTTCATTGCTTGGTCTCTCTCTTGTGTTGCACATTATGGCCTTCAGTCCCATTGTCCCTTATCCCTTATGATATTGTGTCAGTCACTGCCATGTCATTCATGCCCTTTATTCTCTAACAAGGGAAGTTGTCCATTTGCTACTTAGTCCCCTCCATTCCATCATCATCATTGATATTAGTCTGTCCGTCGCTCTACTATTTTCTCTCATGCCTTAGTTGAGGATCTCTCATTGCCTCACCTATGGCGGACCTCCTTCTGTCGACATCAGTTCCTCCATTCCAGAAGACAGGTCTAAAGGGCGGTGTACCTTGGTTCCAGCTTCCACTCTTGTTCGGTGCCTCGGATCAGGCAAAGGGATCTCTCATTACCCTTTGACTTGATTGTTTCTCCACTCCAGCTCCTTTCAACATGATCGAGATCCGTATGCTTGATGGTTCAGTGATGCAGCAACAGCTATTGGTGATTCCTGGGTGTGTGTGAGATGTCTCAGCCCTCATGAGGGGGTGGCCCTGCAGGTAGCCCCCCACATGCCCGGATGACCTCTTCATTGCAGCCTTCGATGTAGCTCCATATATTTGATGATGTCGGCCTTAGCCGCTTGCAGCGCCTCTTTGATTTGCATGTATCAGTCAGATTTTGTGAGCCCTTCCCCACTTATAGGGGGCATTTGGGTTGTATTTGTATCTCATGTACTCAGATATTATTGTATAAGTCCTGGCTGTTATCCCAGGCACAACATGTATGTGGGATCCCTCATTGTATTTTTATCCGGCTCATGTTTATGCCGGTTGTACTTTATGGTTCGGTCCCTTGTTTACTGGACACACTATTCTTTTGTACTTTGTCTCGGCGGGCATAGGTATGCCTCCCCCACTGCCTTTAGCACAGGTACCCTCTCATAAAAAGAGACTTGTTGCACCTGTGAGTCTCGTCTCCTCAGGGTCTAGTTCTTCAGCACACTAGTCTACCTTACATTTCTCTCTCTGACTTCCCTCTTGATGTCTGGTGATTGAGTTCTTACAACGTACTTCGGTCATACGATTTGCTCCTAACACTCGCACGCTGGGGGGCAATCTGTTACACCATTTTTTGGTCATCCAACCTATTATCATTAGATGGACCCAAGTACACCATGTAAGACCAATTTTACCCTAAGTAAAATTGCCTTCACTATGTTAAATAACTTAATAAACCACATTTATTAGGTTGCTTATGGTCTAAACAGGAAACCCCAAAAGGAAATATTAAACAAACCTATATTTGTTTGATTTTCCTCATGGAATAATTAATTAAACCATACTTTAATTATTATTCCTAGTCATGTTTAACCCAAAAACAAAGAAATTAATTAGATAAACCTTTATTTATCTTATTATTTTCTAGGAATAATTATTTAAATCTTATTTAGATAATATTCCTTGTTAAATATGACCAAATCACCTACAAATAATTAAATAAATCATTATTTATTTGATTATCTTTCAACCACTTCCTTAAAAAGATAAATAAATCATTTATTTATTTATTTTTGACAAATAAAGGGATTTGACCCAAGTCAAATACTTTTTCCTTCCAACAAATATAATAAAATATTCCATAAAAGGTGGATCTAGATTTGGTTAACATTATTTTAATCATGCACCAAGATCTAAAATGACCCAATATTTTGTTATAAATAGGAGGGTTTTTCCTACCATTCTTCACCTTTTGTTGCCTATTAGATCACTCTGGATCTATACACTTGGTCACATTTTTCTACATTATTTGCTGTGTGAGCTCCCTTTGAGTTCTATCTTTGTCTGGGTTTTCTACACCAACAAGAGAGAGAGATTCTAGACCTGAAGTGCTGAGGACTTCCAAGAACCCATCCCATTGAGGAGAATTGGAAACATCTTCTTGTTTTCCTCCCAGGTGCCCTTAATACAAAAAATTCTTTCAAAAATTGTTCTTGTCTTGTCTATTGGATATATGGAGAAAACCCTTCTTTTTACTGCTTAATGTCTTTCTATGCATAGATCTGGTTTTTTTCAGCTCTTGTCTTGATCAACTAACTACAGATCTGAAGATATTGGCAGCCACTTTTGATGTTAAGGCTATTAGTTATGCGTAGCTAAAGTGGTATTTTTTCGTACACATCGACAAAGGATTCATACTTAATGGTGTTGGTAATGTGCTTAAATAATGTTGGTCACTATATGGAAAGGTCAAGTGGTTTGAATACTGCCTATTTTTTCAACCACCCCCTGTCAAGTATATTGCTCTTCGAAGGATGAGGGGGGGCTGAAAACATATGTGTTCTATCATATGAAAAGGAGGGCGCACAGATGGGATGTGAGATGGGGGATGTTTAGTGATGATGGGACGGGTGGTTAGATGATGGGATTGGGTGAGCGAATGTATGGTGGGGTTATAGTTCAAAACCTAGGATATATGAACTATGACATAAATATGTCAAAAGTTGTTTTCTATGAAATTTTAATTCCCAAAATTTTTAGAATAGAAACACCTTTGTGTTTTTATTTTCCCCTTTTTATTCCAAGAAATACATGAAACCCTTAGGATAACTCTGGAGTAAATTTCATGATTCCTTTATTCTTTCTTCTTTTCATCCCTACCAACCAATGTCACTAATCTAATATTTTGTGTTCTATTGCAGGGTGCATTTAGACTTGTAGACCCAATTCATTTTCCTCTAAGACTCTAACCGACATCTATCCTTATTTCTTCCATTGACTCAGATTAAACTTTTGAGTCAATTTTATTTCTACCTATCTACTAATATGTCAAGTTTAAACATTTTGAAAAATCCTTATTTTCTATCCTATCAACAGAAATTTAAAATTGTACAATCATTCTTTAACTGTATGATTGAACAAGCTAATCTGATCAGTAGTGCCATTTTGATTTGCAGCACTTTCAATATTATTCTTTTTGGGGTTTTTCTTTCTTTTTCTTTTTCTCTTTTTTCTTTTTTCCATATACCCTCTTTTATTTTTATTTTTCTCATATTTTTTGGAAACCATTTGAATATTGAAAATCATACTCAATATGAAATTACAACTCATGAAATACTCAATCACCTTAATATCCTATGATTTATAGGATACTAAAAATGGTTGCAGTTGGGGATGGCACTTCTCCGAATGAAGTGTCAAGAACCTAAGACCAGTAGCCTTGAATGATCCTTTTTTTGCAAAATCTTCATCTAATTTATTTTTCTATTTTATGACAGCTCATCAAACTAGTCTTAGGGCCTTCTCCATGGGCTGCAACCTTGGTTAATGAATTATTCAAATCACAAACTATAAAACTGTGGTATTTAAAATGATGAAAAACCAACCTGAATTTTTTTAAGAGAAATAGTGCTTCAACATCCTGCCATTGACAAAAACTTCAAATATCTCTTTTCCATCCAACTCTTAAAGTAAATATGGATTGTTTCCTCTAAAAGCATCAACGATGTATGGCCCTTGCCAAATATTGTCAAATTTTGCATGTTTAACTTTGTGTTCTCTTCTGGAATCCCATTTCAAAACCTTGTCTCCTAAATTAAAATAATTATCCTTTGTTCTTTTATCAAAAATATTCTTGATATTATCTTAAATTACTTGAATTTTGTTATAAAATTACTCTCTATATTGTTGCAACTGGATAGTTTGATTGATCCTTCTATGTATATCATCTGGTTCAGCTTGAATTTCCTGAATGATCTTCATGACTGGAACTCCTAAAGAAGAAGGAAAAACTGCATCCATCCCATAAACCAATTGGGATGGAGACATGCCAATCGATTTTTTAGTAGTAAGTCTATCACCCCAAAGAGCATTGATCAACTTGTTTGACATGATTTCTTGTTATCTTGCAAGAGATTTTTGATGATACCTATGACAAAAATCCACCATTTTATTGGACTTGAAGGCTACAAAATTATTAGTGATTATTTTTCTAGGACAACCAAATCTAGAAAGGATATTGGTTTCAAGGAATTTTATAATGACAGAATCAATGGCATTTCTAGGAGTGACTTCTATCCATTTAGTAAAGTATTATGTGGCAGTGAGAATCCATTTATGCTAGGCAGAGGATGGGGGATGAATTTATCCAATGAAATATAATCCCCATTGTTGGAAAGGGCTCTCAACAGAAATAGGCTTCAAGGTTAAGGGCATCAATTTTATGTTTCCTTCAAAAATTTGGCATTCGTGATAGGCAGTGACCATCTTGTGGACGTCAGGAAAAAGGGTAGGCCAGTAGAAACCAGTCCCCATGATCTTGTTAGCAGTGGTTTTCTAATAAAAATGGTCACCACAGTCACCTCCATGGAATTTCTGCATAACTTTATCTGCATCATATTTTAGCAAAAAATTGAGTAAAATACCTCCAATATCTTTCCAATACAAAAAATTTTCCAAAATGCAGAATTCGATAGCTTTCAATTTTATAAATCTTGCTTTATTTTTGGATAAAGTAGGAGGAGCATTCAAATTAAACAAAACATACAAGATATATACATACCAAGGAGAATTTAGGAATGCTTCATCAATTTGTGGAGTCGACAGTTCCTCTTGATCATCCAATGAATGAACCATGTTAATGTCTAGTGCATGAAAATTTGATTCAGCCATCAATTTGTCTAATCCTTCCCCTTTAATCAATTTGGTAGGTTTGATTTCCACATTATATTCCAAAATAACAGTAATCCATTTGCCTCTTTTTCCATCAGGACCATTTTGTGTTATGATGTCTTTGACTACTGCACTGGGCACATAAGCAATAATATGTGAATGTATAATGTAAACTCTGAAATCCTTTAATGCTTTAATCAGAGCATAAGCATGTTTTTCCAAGATATTGTATTTCAATGATGCATCTCTCAATTCCTTGCTGAAAAATGTTATTGGCTGGTCATGTCCTTCTCTGTTTTTCTCTAATAAAACATCAACAATAGTATGTTCAAAAGCAAAAGAAAAAAATATCAAGTCTTTGGTAAAATATGGGCTAATTAGGACTGGAGCTTTGGTAAATGCTTGCTTGAATAGATCAAAAGATTATTTAGCTTCAATGTTCCATTTAATTTCTGAATCTTTTTTAAGCATGTCGGTTATTGTTCTCAAAAGTTCTGCAATATTGGGTATAAATCTCCTCAAAAAGTTGATTTTACCAATGAAAGATTGAAGTTCTTTGAGATTCTTGGGATGACTAATTTTGAGTATTCCTTCAATCCTACTAGGGTCGATTCTGATTCCATATTGAGAGATAACGTGACCCAACATCTTTTCTTCTTCAAGTACAAACAATGTTTTATTGGGATTCAGGGAAATTCCAAACTTTCTACATTTTTCAAAAACTCTTCTCAAATGTGCTAAGTGTTCTTCTTTAGTTTTTTAATATACAGTAATATCATCGAGATATATCACAATAAAATGACCAATTTCATCTGCAAAACCTATTTCCATGTCCCTTTGAAAAGTAGGTCCAGCATTCATTAATTCAAAAGGCATTTTTACATACATGAAAGTCCCCCAAGGAGTAGTAAATTTTGTTTTGTCTTGATCATCAGGATGTACTAAAACTTTTTATAACCTGAAAATCCATCTAACAAAGAGATCCTATTGGCAACTACTACCCTCTGCAATATGTGATCCATTTTTGGTAAAAGGTAGTTGTCCTTAAGAAATATTTTGTTCATATTCCTAAAATCAATGCAAAGTCTAATTTCACCTATTTTATTTCTTGTAGGAACAATGTTGGATACTCATTTTTAATATCTGAGTGGAACTATGATTCTGGATTCATACATTTTCTTGATTTCCTTCTCAATCAAAGACATAAAGATATGATTCATCCTCCGCAGTTTTTATTTAAAGGTTTTTTATCCTCCTTGATTCGAATTTTGTGTTTTATAATGCTAGTATCATAAGATTTTAGGTCCTCATAGCTCCAAGAAAATACATATATGAATTATTTAAATAGAGCTATATATCTTCGTTTGTAATGATAGGCAGTGATTTTAACAATTTTATGATTTTGGGATTTTTTTCAATGCCCATGTTACACTCTTTAATGTTTGTACCTATTGGTTCCACTTTGGTTTTCTTAGCCACATCATTAAAGTCAAACAGTTCTTATAAAGGGACCAGCCCTCTAGGAAGGATATTATCTTTGAGTTGCAGTACTTCGAATTCCTGTTTTTTTGGGTCTTTATGTATCTATGTTTTATGTATAGTTTTATTTGCTGAAATATTTACATCAGAAACAACGGATTTTTTTTCTACACTAAGTTGTGCATCAGAATGACTATCTTCTTCACAATCTAGATCTATATTTCTATCTTCAAATTCATCCTTAGATTGTAAGAAACCTTAAATTTGTTTGTCACTACCAAATACTTGCCAATATCTCATGTTATTTGGCACAGAAGGACAATATTTAAACTCTATTGTGTATTGTTTATTTGGGTGAGGCAATTGACATGTGCTTGTTGAAAAGGATAAACCATTTGCTAGGACATTTTGATTTCTGGAGATAACTGCTAAATCATATTCATCAAATGTTCTTAAGAAATCAAGTACAACATTTCTGTATGCTCTCAACCTGGGATGTTTTGCAGCATATTGTCCCTTTATTTGTTTTATGACTAATTCAGAATCACCATGCACAGAAATCCTCTTAGCTCTTAATCTTTTCAACAATTGTAATCCTAAGAGTAGGGCTTCATATTCTGCTATGTTGTTTGTGCACTGAAAATTTAGCTTGTATGAGTGACCTTGTGCACGATTGGTCTTTGCATTATACACCCAAATACCTACTCCTGAGCCTACTTTTCTGTATGAGCCATCAAATATCATATTCCAAAGAGGTTCATCTTCAGGATCTTGTTGTATTGTTTGTATTTGGAAGTCATGTTTTCCTTAAGATCATTTTCTGTGTGGGTAACCTGTAAATCAATGTCTCCATCATTATAAATAATGAAGGAATCAAGGTTAGTATGAACAAAGTACAAAGAGTAATTGTGTGGTTTTTCTTAAATACTTCCCATGTACTTCATTAAGGTTTCCCTATACAGTTTCCCCATGAGCATGATAAAAGCATGCCATACTTAGGAGGGATGTTAGCTACAACTGTATCCCTCACTAGACTCTTTTCTAGTATCATCTAACTTTTCTAGAATCAAATGAGTACAAATATTTGTAAGGTCTAGTGATTTCAAGGCCATCTTCTCCATAACAACCTTTGGCATAAGATGATATGATGCACCTCAATCCAACATGGCATTATGGAGAACTTTTTCATGAATGTTAAAACTGACATAAAAGGGGGGGACACCTCCTTCTTGGGGTTTTCCATCAACTTACAGCCCAAACAAAAGTTTAGACTGATCATCATTTAAATTAACAGTATTAGTAATATCCCCTATGTTTAGCACCTTTAGGACTTGAGACCTATACACATTCTTGTTGATCGATTCACTAAGAAGAATGGATATTTTCAATTTAGCAAGTTCATTCTCAATGTTGAATGGTGTTTGAACATTGAGCAGATTTGGAAAAATTGGTTCTTTCAGCCACTACTTTTTGGGTAAATTCATTTTTTTTACTTGTACTAGGAATATCAGTTTGAGCGATTTTGGCAGGGATATCAACTATTCTCTTAGTACTGTTTTTTGTTTTCTTCTTTTCTGAATTATTCATTGTTTTCTTTGAATTTGCTGTTGTTTTCTTGAGATCAATTTGAGAGACTTTTTTGGCAGTATTTTCTAAATTCGTTTTATTGGAATTGTCTAAGTTTTTCTTGCTTCTAAGGTTATATTGTCTGTGAACTTCCACGTTGGCATTCTCAAATCCTTTTTTATAATCATCAGATTCCTCAGATTCTTAACTCTATTTGAGTTAATGAAAATAATTCCTATTCTTCGTGGGTGAGAAAAATAGAGTCATCTTCATTAATTCCCATCAAATTTATCTGAATTTCTTATACTTCCTCAACTACTCCTTCATCCTCATCAGCATAACTTTCTTAGAATGGAGTCCTAATCTGATGATCAGGACTTCTTTGCTCTCTTTGTCTTATCTGAGGAGGATTTCTCCTAGGATTTTGGTTTTTGTTTTGAGGAGGTGGTTGATTTTCCCTAGGAATATTTATCTCATTTAAATAGATTCTCTTCATCACTATCTACATAGTTATAACCAATGAGTCTATTTTAGCATCAGATGTGGAAGTTGAAGGTTCTTCTCTTATAGTAACTCTTCTATTAGTTCTCATTCTAGCTCTTTTTGATAACAAGTTGGCTTCTACACTCACTACATCCCTTTGCATTTGAGTTTATTTCCCTTAGCTGATAAGACGTTTCTGGTTCAAAACAATCTGGGAATTTCACCAATGCTAAACCTTGTGTTTGTTTTATGTGAGCAAGTATTGCATTATATAAATTGTTGAATCTAGTGCAATAATCTTGGACACTTTTAGTTGGGGCTCTTCTAATATTTTCATATTCATATAAGATTTGAAGAGGGTTCTTTTTTACTTCCCACCTATTTAGGAATGTTTGATGAAATACAGGGATGTCATTGATATTATTTTCAGGCAAGGCTTTGAACCATTTCCTAAATTCTCCACTAAGACTTTGAGCAAACATTCTTAATTTACACTTTCTTCATCCACCTCTTGAAGGTAAAAACAATCATTCATTTTTTAAACATGTTGTTGGGCAGTTACAAGACCTGTTCCATCATATAATGTAATTTTTGGCTGGTAATCATGTGGCATAGATGGAAAAGATGATGGCAGCACCAATGGGGCATATCTAACTACCATGATTGGTGGAGGTGGTGGAGGAAGGAGAACAGTGGATGAAGTAGGATGGATAGTGGGAGAAGATATTTGTGTAAATTTTTGAGTATGGGGATGAACAAAAGTAGTGATGGGGATTTTGGAAGCAATAGGACTAGCTGACTTAAAATGGGTAGTCTGAGAGGTAAAAAAAGAAGTTGTTATAGTCAATGGAGTTAATTATAAATATTGTTGGAGGTAAGAATCATCAAAAGTTGAAGTAAAATTTGTTACCAAATATTGAAGAGTGTCAAAATCCTGGAGAAGCTGAATATCAGATTGAATTTGTGAGTAAAATTCTCACACTGGACTTTGTTGCAATATAGATGGATCAAATACTGGCTGGTTAGTCTAATTCTCAGATTTGGTCCTGAATAAACCTTGTTCAAAATGTAAATCAAATTGAATGTCTTGTAAAGTGACAAAGCTTTCAGGGAGGGAATTTGGTCTATGGAGAAATTGGCTACTTGTTTGACTTTTAGTTCTAGGATTTTTTCTTAAAATCTTCTCAGGATTGTCCACTATAGGAGGGGGATTTGGATCAGGATGGGATCTAGTAGAGATCCTTTTAGGAGCCGAAATTCAGATCAAAAGCACATTAAAACTAATTATTTTCAAAAACTGAAAGAAACCAATCTTAGAAAACACTTTTATCATACAATTCTTTTAACTAGGGTTTCTGAATTTCGAATGAATTTTTTTTTTTTTTAGTTTATGTTCCCCAATATGGTCGCCACTATGTTATCATTATATAATTTTAAGATTGGAAAGAATAATCATAAAATGACAACATTAAAACCATTTTGGAGCCTAGGATCTATCCCTCCTAGACTCAGAGAGGGATCTCTATTTAAGATTTAGCTTTGTTTTTTATGAGTTCTTATATTAGGCTAATATACTAATAATTTGGTTGGATTAAGGGATCTATTTAAATATTTCCATTGGGCTATGGAGTCATAACAGGCTTGGTTATTGCATCAATTTTTCCAAAGCATTCGCAAGGCAAGCTAACTATAGTTACTGGATCTTAAAACATAATGAATCATGAGATGAAAGAAAGAGTGAATTCAGTAGTGGTTGAAAAGCAATCAAGAATTATTTAACCAGACTTCAAAGGAAAAACATTTATATTATAAATACAGCAAGAATTAAGGTGCTCTATTAGCAAATCTCGTTATTCGAATTTTTGTTTTACAATTAGAATTAAATGATACACTGGAAGAAATAACATTGGAAAACATTAAACACATCAAAGAAAAGACATCACCAAGTAAATACAGCTCAAGAATCTTGCAAAATGGTCCTTTATTATTGATGCTCCATCTCGAAAATTACAATGCTCCAATAGAAAAGCTTACAATATAGAGTCTAACCCCTAATACTGAACATAAATGCAGTATCTAACTAATTCCTAGTGATTTCCGTATCTACATGGGAAATCTGCTATTTATTACAATAATGACTAAAAATTGACAAATGTGACCACAAAGTGGACATGATAGAATGATTGTGACATGTGTTCATAATCTTCATAAGGACGTTACTGTGTGCTTTGTTGTGTGGTTGTGCTGACATATTTAGATAATTTGATGTTAATATGTTGAGATGATACACTGGTTTTCAGAATTAATTGATGTGATGAGTTTTTTGTTCCGCTGATGCGTTGAGTTGTCACCCTTCTTGGTAATCACATAATTTCTCTCACTGTTGTGCATTTGGTATCTTGATCTTGATTAACTTCCTATAAATATCATCGGTCTCTGTGTACTTCATAAAATTTGGCCTTAACTGAAAAATATGCTTGATTTCATGTTGTATGTATAAATCATTGTCCATAGCCTCTAGGAAGGCTCTTCGAGTCATTGATCCATTTATTCCAGCAAACTTAGTTGTGTCTTTGGAAATCTCCTTCAAATTCTTTACATAATCTATCATGTGCATGAGCTTATCATTTATCACAAAAAGAGATGGAAATCCTCCTTTGGTCAGTGGTTCGATTCTATTGAAGAATCTGCTGACACCAATTTGTAACTGATGACACTTTTCCCCTACTTGTGTGACCAAACTATTTTTGTTGAGTACGTTCTTAACCTATCGGATCATTTTTGTTCTATCCTCCACCCCTAATGCTTCCAATTCAAACCTGTCCTTGGAATTCAACAATTTGATAATATTATTTTTTGTTTCAGGCATGCCTGTCATCTCTCTGTGTGCTTTATCTATGGCATCATTCACTAGTCCAATAAGATCTCTCTGTTCAAATATATTTTGAATAAAAGGCCATGTCTCATTCATGGAGTCAACAATACTAGTCCAAATAATTTATTTTTTCTGGCCAATAGTCTGTCCAATAGAAGTTTCACTCTCTTCTTTGATTAATTTCTCAATCTGTTTCTGAGCTCTCTGTATCTCAATTTCATGAGCATTGTCTGACCTTTTCTTCAAATCCTTTAGGATGTTGAATTCTGCTTCTAGCTCTTTGATCTTTGTTTTTTGTATGGTCATCTTATCCATGGCTTTGGCCAGCTAATCTACGCCACCTGATGTGCCTGTAGAGGTTGGTGTAGCTGTAGTGATGGATGCAATAGGAACATCCTCCAAAGGAAAAATGGCGATGTTTTCTTCTTTCATCAGTTTTTCCATCTTTGTATCCATCTACTTTAGTTGTGCAAACTGCTCCATGATTAACTTCATCATTTTAGCTTCCTCTACTTCATTTTCCTCAACTTCCTTTGTCAAAGGGTCTTCAGTTGCTGTCATTTTGATTTTTTTATGAGGGAAGCTATATTAGCATTCTTCTTCTTCAATATCTCTTCCACAACTTCTACATTGGTTGGGTCATACCCAATCTTTACCAGTAATTCCACCAGGGATTTGATTCTTGTATATTTGGCCAAAGAAGAGATCTTCTCAATTTTAATCTGAGATTGAAAGTTAGCCAATATACATGTAGTTTAGATAGGCTCATGGTAGTTCTTGTCACTATGGAGCAAATCATCTCTCCAGTCTGTTTATGCATCTCCATCTGGTCTATGGGATGGATGTTCTTCACACCAAATTCAAAAACAATGTGCATGAATTCTGCAAGTGTTTTAGGCTGAGATATTTGTGCTTCTAAGAAATCCATTCCCATCTTTCCTTTCTCTGAGTCAAAGGCTGATAAAATCTAGCTCTGTGAATTGCTTGTCTGCTTCCAAAACTAGTTGTAGGTGTTGGTTTCCAAGATCTCATTCTTTCTTTTGTTTTCCCTGAATGTATCATAGATGTTCTCCTCCTTTCCTCCTGTAGTAGCAGTAGATGTAGGAGTTTGTAAGTTCTGATTCTGGAATGGAATGGTGACTGAATATGTTGAAAATATTATTTGGCCACCTGCTAGACATGAACTTGGATAATCCATGATGGTGGTGATTGCCTTATGCTCTTTTTCACTGCTTTGATCAATGTCCATGTGGACTCTAGCTCTCTTTCTATACTTCATTTTAAACCTTCTGCTAGATGTATCAGTCTTTATATCAGACTGATCAACTCTTGGCCTCTTCCCTGTTGTCTCTTTCTCTGACTCTTTTCCCTTGTCTTCTTTGTCTTTTGTAGTTGATTTTTCCTATGGAGTAGTGGTTTGAATACTTGAGGTTGAGATCACGTGTTCTTCAGCTTCATGTAGTGTATTTGCTGCCCACTCTGCTTGATTCATAAATTGTTCAATATCAAGCCTGTGAGTGCGGATGTAAGGGGTTGATTTGTTCTCTGCCATTTTCTTGGAAATAATACCCATTGCGTCATATGACCAAGTGAAACTGTGATTGAATTTCATGTCCCTTGGCATCTTATCAGCCTCTTCTCCTACTGCTCTACTATTGCAAATAAAAGGACCAATTTGGGACTTGGTCCTAAATTGAGATTTATTCTTGGTAGATACAAAGTGCACCTCATCTGCGTTGATCATCTTCCTTATGTTTTCCAGGGCAAATATCCTCATGGGGAGGAACTTTGGCTGCTTGTAAGGGGCCAACTCACACCCATAAATTCTGATCTCAGTATAATTTTGGTACAAGTGCCAATCTCCAGTTCTCACTTGATATGATAATTGAATGATTTTCTTGATTTCCTCATTAATCCTTGGTTCCACTAAACTGTTGAGTATGCTCATTTTTGGATGAACAAAGAAATCAACAAATATCTTATATGGGTAATATTTTTTCTCCTTCATTAACATGGTTGTCCAAAAGATGACTAATTGAGGCTAAGATTCATCATTAACCTTCCTCATTGCAAATTGGAATTTGTTAGCCTGAAAATAGACAAACATATAAACCAAAACTGAAGTGTATTTGAACACTTCCTATGTGTGGAACTTTAGAAATTGATCATGGATGGAATTAGCTATGAATTGGCTAAATTTGAACATGATTGAGGGCTTAGAATATTTTGAAAGAATAGAAAGAAAACCTATCATGGCCTCATCTATCCACTGGTCTGAATGACACCCTAATAAATATGAGAGGATAGTGACAATGTGTTGCGTTCTATCAGGGAAAGTGGATGAGGGATATGGAGTATTATTTTTGGGTAGTGAGGCATCAGTTTCCATGAAAAGCTCTAATGTTTTGGCTTTGCTAGCAAAATCCAGTTTTTGGTATAGTTCCCTGAGAGCTTCATAAGAAAATGGAATAGTTTCTTCAACAATGGGAGCCTACATCATTTGTAGGATTGACTAGGCATTGACAGTAAAGAGTACTTCTCCTATGGGGGTTACTACAGCCCTTTGGTTAATGTCATAACATACATGGAATTTCCTTACAAATTCGGGGCAGTTGTGGGTCTTTGGGAATATGAAGTAGGGTAATTTGGTCTCCCATAACCCTATACCATCAACTTCACCTATTAGCTTATCCTCAAGCCAACAGTAGAGATTGAATAAATTGAAATCTGACTCTGTCTCATGGATTTATATTCTTTGTCAGCTATAGCCACATGATCCAGGTCTACCTAGGGGTAAACCATAGGATTAAAGGGCTAATGATCCTTCTTTGGAGGCATTGTTGTACTTGAAAAATAAACTAACTGTGTTTTTCATTGTTGTAGAGAAGAATGGGATTAAAATAAAATGGGAATGCAGAAAGGGAGCTTTTGCAAATCAAAAGGGAGAATGGGAAAAAGAAAGGGGATTATAGAAGAACTTTTTTTAACCTGTCAGGGAATTGAAAACCTTTTTGCGCCTGTCTTTTGTTGTAAAACCTTTACAAATCAATCACCTGCGAAAATAGAATACAAGAACAATGGTAAAACTTGCCACAGGTGTGGGAAAATTATTTTATAAGGTGACTTTGTAATCGTTGACATGGTGTGGGATCGTTGGTTAAAGGCCTAAGCCATTTAATGTCTAACGGACCTATGGTGGGAGCGGAGCTGATTGGATGGAGGGGACAGAAATATGTTTTCGTGAAGCAATGGTTATACAATGGTCAGAGGCGAAGTGGTTTGGTTATGGTAGAAAACTGCTTTTCACAAGGGGTGTAGGTCGTTAAGCAGTAAGAAATTGGAGGGCGGGTTGGGAATAATTTGGGTGCGACAAATAGCAGGAGGGTGGTTTGGAATACCGTCTATTTCGGACACACCCCCCCCCCCCCCCCCCTTACGTTAACGTTCGAAATATGAGGGGGAGGGGGGGAAAAAACATCTATGGACTATCGGATGAAGAGGAGGGCGCAGAAATGGGATGTGAGATGGGGGATGTTTAGTGATGATGGGACGGGTGGTTAGATGGTGGGGTCAGATGAGAGAATGTATGGCAGGGGTATAGTTCAAAACTTAGGATATATGAACTATGATACAAATATGTCAAAAGGTGTTTTCAATGAAATTTTTAGAATAAAAACAACTTTTTTGTTTTGAATTTTCCCTTTTTATTCCAATAAATACATGAAACCCTTAGGATAAATATGGAGTAAATTTCATGTTTCCTTTATTCTTTCTTCTTTGCATCCCTACCTACCCATGTCACTAATCTAACATTTTTTTTTCTTTTGAAGGGTTCATTTAGACTTGCAGACCCAATTCATTTTCCTCTAAGACTCTAACCTACATATATCCTTATTTTTTCCATTGACTCAGATTAAATTGTTGAGTCAATTTTATTTCTACCTATCTACTGATATGCCAAGTTTAAATAGTTTGGAGAATCCTTATTTTCTAACCTATCAATAGAAAATTAAAATTGTACAATCATGCTTAAATTGTATGATTGAACAAGCTTATCTAATCAATAGTTGCATTTTGATTTGCAGCAGTTTTAGTATTATTCTTTTTGGGGTTTTTCTTTCTTTTTCTTTTTCTCTTTTGTCTTTTTCCATATACCCTCTTTTATTTTATTTTTTCTCATACTGTTTCGAAACAATTTGAATATTGAAAATCATACTCAATATGAAATTTCCAATCACGAAATACTCAATCACCTTGAGATCCTATGATTTATAGGATACTAACACCAAAAATTCCATGGAAATGCTTTCCCAAAGAAGACTAGGTACAAGGGATGCTATAGACCTTGTTTCCTGTTACTAGGCTTGTTGGTACAACAAAGAATATTTCCTCTTATGAACCTAGATACATGCTCTTGCATATTGGTCCAATACACATACCTTTTCAAGTTAGCCACGACCTTCCCTACAAAAAAGTGCCCTGCAACCTTCGAGGTGTGAGCCTCTCTAATTAGCTGCAATGACTAACCTGTAGGAACATGTAGCTTAACCAGCTTGTAGATTTTCCTGTCCTAAATATGGTATGCAATGGCATTGTCGCCATTGTGCACATGAATCTAACTCTTCAACTATTGATACACCTCATTTAATTCCTCATCTTCCAAATATTCCCCTCTGTATGCATCATGGGTGAATGTATCCATGTGCATGAGAGTCCCCAAAATTGTGATTTTTGATGTGGGTGGCCTTGAAAGTAGGTTGACCAACTTGTTTGTGTTTCCCTTGTTATACTCGATCACCAAATTAAACTGTTTTAAAAACCCCATCCACTTGTAATTCCTGGTCTATTGTACCTTAATTTAGGCCTGCAAGTACTGTAACAGATGGTGATTTGTGTGTATTATTGTCTCCTTTCTCATTAGATAGTGCTTCCACTTCTTCACAGCTTGCACCATGGAATATAGCTCCTTATCGTAGGTAGGGTACTTAAGAACTTCCCCATGAAATACTTCAGAATGGTAGAAAATGGGCCTTCCTCCTTACATCAAGACAGATCCCATAGCATACCCACTCTCATCTGTCCCCACTTCAAAGGGCCGATGCAAATTTGGGAATGTCAGAACTGGTACTTGACCAATATTATTCTTTAGCTCCTCGAAAGCCTTCTAATTACCTTTTACCCATTGGAAATTCTTACCACTTGTTGTTATGGCATGAAACAGTGTTGCTATCACTAAAAATGAGGCTATGAATTTCCTTGGGTATTTTGTTGCCCCAATGAAACTCCTGACCTCAAAAACATTAGTAAGCATCGGTCATTTCATGATAGCATCCATCTTTGAAGGATCTATCTTCAGTTCCCCTCCACCAATCAGATACGCAAAATACACGAAGGACTGTTGCGTAAACTCACACTTGAGATTTTGTAGCAGTAGGTGCTTCTTCAATGTTTCCAGCACCTGCGTCAAATGTGAAATATGCTCCTCCCCGGTGGCACTATATACTAGTATATCATCCAAATAAACAATAACAAATGAATCTATCAAATGACATAGTACATAATTCACTAATATCATAAATGTAGCTAGTGCATTACGTAAGCCAAATGGCATAACTAACCACTCATACAAACCTTTCCTAGTTTTGAAGGCAGTCTTCCATGTATCTTCTTCTTTGACTCAAACCTCGTGATATCTAGACTTAAATTCCATCTTGGTGAAGTAATTTTCTTATTGCAACTAATCTATCATATCATCTCTCATTGTCATGGGGTATCTGTTCTTTAGCGTGATTTTATTCAATGCCTTGCAATCTATACACATCTTCCAAGTCCCATCCTTCTTTGGCACAATGATGATGGGTGACCCACATGGTGATGTACTCGTTCGAATGACACCTTGTTCCAGTAGCTACTGGAATTGTTTCTTCACCTCACTTGCTTCTATAATAGACTGCTTGTACAGCCCAATATTTAGCAATGGGGAGTCTGGCAATAGTTGGTTCTCGTGCTCCACTTATCTCTTAGATGGTAACCCTTTAGGATCTCGGAACACATCCTTGTATGCCTATAACAACTCCTCCAATTATTTATTATGTTTCTTAGTACACCCCTCTAGGGATGCCTTGCCTCTTATTGACTCTTCTTCAAACTAAATTTCTCTTAAAAATAATAAAACATACTTCTTGCTGGAACTAATCAATCTATTGGCTTGGTTGGAACTTACCAGTGAATTTTTTTTACTTTCCTTTGTGCATGATAAATGATTATCCATCCTTGATTATTCAGTATTGACTATCTCTTCTCATGAATATTTCATCTCACATGTACATGTATGGACTCCCAAACATGACTCTGCATACATCAAGGGGAACCACATCTAGATCTACTTCATCAATAAAATCAACGCTGATAGAAAATCTAATTTTACATTGTTTTCTTACCTTCAACTATGCATCCTTATTTACCCATCCCATTGGATATGGGTTTGGATGATCACAAAATTCTAGCCCCAACTTCTTGACTAGCTCTACTGCAATGAGATTCACTTACGATCCTGAGTCAAACAGAGCACCAATTTTTGTCTTCTTGAACTGTATATTTATATCGAAGCTTTGGTCATTTCTTTCTCTTCATGTTGCTAAAGGTTACTCAAATTCACCTATATCTGTGTTTATGTACAAAAAATATTCTCATCCTCGTTTGATCTACTTTCAACTTGATTTATCAAATATGCAGCCATGATATTCTTCTTCTTGTTATATTTCTTCTTTTTCTTTAGGTTTAGCTCTAGATGCAACTTCCGATACTTCTCCTCTCTATGGCCATCAATGTTGTAGTGGTTGCTAGAATATTTGCACTGGTGTATTATGGTTTTCATATTTTTATGTTTTCCCCCTTTTTTCTTCTTCTTCCCCTCTTTAGAAGCTTCTTGTTGCTCCTTCTGCTTCGGTCCACTTTATTGTACTCTTTTCAGGCCTATGTTCTCTAGGTATTGTGCCTGTACACAAGATTCATTTACCAGTTTGGGCTTGAAAATCATCACTTTCTCACACAGATGGTGGTGCAGACTCCCCAAATATTTTAGGAGTACATTTGGGTTCTTTGGAGAGATACCCAACATCATAGCCATCTTTCTGAATTATGTGGTGTACTCCTACATGCTTTGGCCCGACTTTTTCCTAAAGTAATTCCACTATATCCATTAGTCCTCCACATACCCAATGGGATAAAACTGTGACATAATAAGGTTTTTGAAATCCTCCCACTTATTCACTGGAGGTTATCCCTCCAACCTCATGTTTTCTGTGTGGCTCTCCCACCAAGTCAGTGCACAGCCCTCTAATTTCAGCCGCACGAATGAGATCTTTTGCCCTTCCTTGAACTGATGCCCATTACAATAAAATTCCAGTTGTTGCAACCAATGGTTCAACTTTAGAGAGGTGATCTATCTGTGGTATAGCTTGATATCAAATTTTGCTTCCATTTTAAACAGGGATTGATTCACGACACTCGAACCGCCTTAAACTTTTCTGGGTTTTTTCTTCGGTTGGTTCTTCATTTCTCCCCAATATTATGATCCTCATTATATATATATATATATATATATTTAACAAATTCAGTTGCTATTAATATTCAAAAAAAGGAGAAAGAGCTCCAAAGGTTACAAGAGGTAATATAGAAGAAGGAAAGAGAGGAGTGGCAGTGAAGCCTACTGTCACTCTTTTGATTCTACCATTCAAATAGACCTGAAATGCAGAGAGTGCGTAGATACGGATGAACTGAGACATAAGGAAGATTAACTAGCAAGTCATAATTATTCTATGTTAACACGGCAGATATGGCGAGCGGTGGAGTCTTCAGGATTGACATCTGCACCTTAGTTTCTTGCATTTGTGGAGCTGGAGCTTGGTGCTATATTTTTTTCCAACATGTACTTCAAAATTTCGATGGATTCTTGTGCATGGGCTCACTTTTTGGAGAGTTATTTAAACTGTTCCTGAAGGGAGGTGACCCTCTGATGGAAGAATTTTAGATCAGCTTCGTGTCTCTCTTCATCCAGCTTAGCTTGAAAGTGTAGCTTATCATCCATGTTCTTCTTGTGAGTTCATAATTTCTCTAGCTCTACTTGGAGGTCGGCACAATGCAAACAATATTTGCTCCTAGCCATTCTGAGTAGAGGTAACCAGATTCCAGAGGTTTGAGGAAAAAACGAGAGGTAGAAAATGGAGAAGGATAAGGAATCAAGTAGCCAGGGAGAAGCAAGTGAGAGCGGGAGAAGAGAGACAGGAATTGTAGGCAGGTGGAGAGCGCAAGGAGCGATGGTCACACTCCCAGAAGGGAAAATTCGGAAGCAAAAGAGTATAATATTTCTCAGTAGACCAGCGAAGGAGAAGTGGTAGCCCGAGAGGAAGGGAGGGCAAATAAATAGACAGTGGCGCGAGGTAGGCCACGTGAAATCACGAGGGAGTGAAGGGTGAAATTGAGCGCAGGAGTGGAGAGAGCAGCTACCTCGAAAGGGGAAAAAATGAAGAGGGAGATAAAGATCATAAGAAAAAGGATATGAAATCATTATAGAGATGGAGGGAGGACAATTCTCGTGATCCTGAGGCACGTGAAACCACCTCCAAATTTGAACTATGCTGACTGAATCTTTCCAAGGTCATTGAGTGATGGGCCATATGCTGAGAATCCAAAGCTGATTGAACCAAGTCATGGCAGGTGGATTTGATGTTCGATCTCATTGCAGGAGAGGACTCCTATGGTTCTGTGACAAGCCCTGTTGGCACGGAGGTCTAACTCTTTGTTGAGGGTGCAGAGAATATGGTAGAAATTGACCCCCTTCATATCTTCAATAAGGAATTGGCATCTGCTTGTGGTTTTCTAGAGGGCCACGTTTGCTGCCGACCTATTATGAACCATAAGGCTAATGATGATAGCTGAGTCGCCAAAAATCATGGCATTGTTTATGCCTAGCTTTTATAGTTGAAGGATGCCTTGAAGAAGAGCTAGGGCTTCGGCCCTATTATTGGAGAGAGCTCCCAATCCCTGTTTGAAGGAAGATATGATAATTCCCTCCTCATTGTAGATAATTCCACCAGCCCCTGCCATGCTCGGATTAGACTTGGACGCACCGTCAAAGAATAGAGAGGGTCTCTGGCAATTCCTTAACCATATGTTGAAATCCTCCTCGCTCAGTCGAATTTTCCAACAACTATTGGTGATATTCTGTTGATTGCTAAGGTTGTTACTGCATTTGATGATGTTATTTTTGTCCAACAAGTAGCTTATGAAGTTGCACTCTTCCACACATAGATCATTGCAGTCAATTTGATTGGCATGCTTCTTAGTGGAAATAGCTTCCAGAGTAAGGCTTCTAGCTTTATTGCACAGCTTCCTGAAATCGGTTGTTTTATCCTTGAAAATTTTTTGGTTTTGGGCCAGCCAAATATTCCAGAGAATGGTGAGGGGGAGAGTATCCCAGACTCTTTTTGCTATGTTGTTCTTTTTACATTTCCAGGGGTAGCTTTTCTTCCATAGGCCCAAGGCTTCAACAATGGTGCGCCGTGAGCCCCATGGGAGATTGGAGTTTGAGATGAGCTCCTTCCAATAGCTGATGGCAAAGGGGCATTCAATGAAAATATGTTGAATGGTTTCTTCAACAGCTTGACAGTTATGACAATGAGAGGGCCCAATCATACCTCTCTTTTTTAGATTATCATAGGTTAAGATATTCCCTTTGAGTAAGGTCCAAATGAAGAATTTGATCTTGGGGAGGGCCTCTGATCTCCAAAATATTTCCACGGAGACCATGTGGGTGCAGGATGATCCTTTCTGCAAAGAATTTGATAACCAGCTTTAATAGAGTAGGTCGATCCTGTTGGGTCCCAACGAAAACCATCCTCATAGTCCTGCTTTAAAGGCGCAATGCCATGGAGATGATATTGAAGGCCTACAAGGCTTTCTTCTAAATGAGATGGAACCTCAGGGAATTGCCGCCCAGTCCAAATCAAAGATTGAGAATCCTAGGTGGATATTTGGTTTAAGTTGTGCAATCCCATGTTGCTGAGATAGGCCAGAATATTATGAGTTTCCTGATTGCTATTGATGGGGGCTTGTCCCATAATTCTGTCTGCACCAATGCTTATGTTGCTACCACCCTTAGGCACTTTGGATATGTTATGGGCTAGGGAGGAAATAGATTTTTTACAAAGCCCCCAGATTCTTGAGCAAGGCTTGTTGGGAATAGCTTGGTCAAGCAGATGCTTCCTAGAAGTATTTATGTATTTAATTTCTAGGACTTGTTTCCACCAGGCAGTCTTGCCACTGATGAGTCTCCAGATAAAATTCCCACCAAAAGCCAGATTCATAAGCTTTGGTGAGTAGATACCCAAGCCTCCATGCTCTTGGTCTTGAATGACTTTCTTCCAGTTGATGAGATTGTATTTTATTTTCTCAGATTTCCCACCTTTCCAAAGGAATTGACGAATAATGGTCTCCATTTTGTGATGGGAGGTGGCAGGGGCTTGAAGGAGGGAGAACTGATATAGAAGCAAGGAGGAGAGGCCCGATTTGAGAAGAATAAGGTGGCCAGCCAGATTCAACCAAGAGGTTCCCCAATGCTTCACTTTCCTTTTCATTTTGTCGATGACGATGTCCCACACACCAGCCTTCAGGGGACTGTTGGATTTTATCATTTATTTTAAAGTGAATTTGCGGGCAAGAGTTAGGATGCATATACTAACAAGTGAAATGAGATTGGTGTTATGTGTAGGTCAACAAGAAGCTTATGCAGAAAGCTCAACATTACGATGCGACACCTTTTTCATCCACAATTAGTGTAACTTCGAAAAATAATTAAAAAATGGACATTTCATAAATTCTTGAAAATGAGCTAATTTGTTTTTGAGTCACTTCATACAGGAATGATCGATGGAGATCGCACACAAAGGTGACAATTTTTATGCAGGAATGGTGCTAAGTTTTTCAGAGTTGAAGACAATGCAAAAGTGATTTTTCGAAATCACAATGAAACATGCATCATTGGACGCTTGAAGGAACTAATTCTTCACAACACATATCATGACATTTTCCACTACACAAAAATCCTTTTGCGTCATGATTACTCACCTTTTTCCTTCCAAACGCCTAGACCATCCTTATGTTGCAGCCCATCTTCCATTTCCTTATCTTTCACGACTTCATGCACGCCTATTTTTCTGAATCGCATACATTCCTTTATCCTTTTCAGTTTATTTTTGCCTTCTAGTTTTCCTTCTGAATAAAACTCATTCCCTTTCCATGATTACATTGCCTTGTTTTCCTCACCATGTTGATCCACACTGCTTGTCCGTGAGTTCTTTCCATTTATAGTCCTACCAAATCTCTTTGTACAAACTCGCGTTGACTGATGTGGGATTCCTTAAGGCCCACCTTTCAGCAAGTCTTGCCCCATCGACCTCAACACCTTATCTGGGAAATAGACTAGAGTTCCTTTTGGGTACCTTGAGACTTGCATGCCTTAATGGCAAGTTCTCTCGCTGACAATCATGGGAATACATCAATGTCCCTTGATCGTCAGATCTTGCAAATGGCTCGACGTCAACCCCTTTATTCACATTTCGCAAGATGTACTCGGGTACCTTGGCACTCATTGACATCAATGGTGAGTTTGCCTCGCATTGGTTAACGGCATGCATCAATGGCCGGTAATCCAATGATCTCTTTTCATGCTCGACACCGACACATTCTTTCGCATGATTAGACTTGTACCAAGAAGTTTTGTAGCGGGTGAAGACTATACACTTTTTCACGACTCCCTCAGCAGTTACAGCAGCATGAATTCTGATCTATGACAGTACCACAGTTCTACTTTCAACGTTTATCTTTTCCATGATTCAGCATCAGCAGTTCAGATTCCTTCATTTCCCAGGATCCAATTACAACAACATCAGTCACATTTTCCTGATCCAGCAGCTACATTCCTATTGCATAGTTCATCATTCTTGGGTAAGTAGAGGTATGTTGTTTTCTAATCTTTAATCATGCAATTCCTTATATGCTGACTTGAATATTTTGGAAAATTCCCTCACCATGCTACATTTCCTTTCATGAGCCATGTCAAGTTGCAACCAATTCAGTTGGGGGGGGGAACTATATTCACTACATATTCACTACCATGATTCCATTTCTCCACCACTATCACTCCATTTTTATTTTTTTTTCTCATTTACCATTCACCAACATTTATTTTCCAACGATACTTTGTTGCACTTTGCTTCATACGCATTAAAATACATATTGGCATGCTTCATTAATATTACAAAAGGGCTTTCTTATGCACATTATGATTTCCAGTGAATGTTTACATTATTATTGCAACAAGAGAACATAAAACGAAATGAATGTTGTTAACACAAGAACCAACATTCTTTGTATTCATGAGAACCAACCAAAAGAAAAGAGAACAGAAAACGAAATGAATGTTGTTGACACAAGAACCAACATTCTCTGTATTCATGGTTGTCACACAAGAACCAACCATAAGAAAATGTAAGTTGTTACTCATGTCTTTCACATATCCTGGAAACATTCATTATTAAAAGACATCATCATGTAAAGCCAAAGTTCAAGATGCCAAATTTTCTTAAAGAGACCCATGCATGGTTGCATGAGGACATGCAACAAGTTCAGTTGGGGAGGATGTTGGGACTCAGAAATGTCATATTTTTATCCACCTTTTCCTTCACAATTCCTTACATTTCATCATCCCATTAACCTTTCATTACATCATTTTCATAAATATATTTGGGTTTCACCTTCTTATTTTCCATTTTATTCATTTTTGTATTATAAGTGAATTTATGATTAAATATTAGAAAATATACATATTTATATATATATATATATATATATATATATATCTCAAGAATATGTGAGCTTTGTAATGTGTAGGAAATATGTGAAGGATTAATTCCAAGATATGTCTCAAATATCTCCTCCACCATATTAAGGAGATAATTATTCAAGCCTATTCCTAAGGAGAAGATCATGGAGGATTTGTTTGGCATATCTTATCCAAGATATGTGAGAGATGTGTGGAGGATTCAAAGGGATAATATCTTGTAATAATGGGAAATTAGTTGAGAGTGCTTGAGAGAATATTGGATATGTAATTATGAGATGGTTATCTTCCTCATGTATATAAGAGAGTGCTCTCTCTTCATTTTGATAATAATGGAGAGATAGAGTTTTGAGTTTGGAGAGATAGTCTTGTAATTAGAATAGAAAGGGGGAGAATAGAGAGATAGAGTTTTTGAGTTTTTGAGTTCATGATTTGTAATTTGATTCTTGTAATATAATTTGAGATAGCTTTATTGTTGTGAGCTCACATATGTTGTTTGTCATTCAATTCTTCACATGTTGTATTGCTTTTCCTTTATGCAATTTCCTGCTTTCCTAGTTAGTGTTTCAATGCCTTTCTAGATTAATTTGATTTCAGTAATTTAGATTAAATTAGTTCCACTTCAGTCCTGCATATATAGTGTGTGTGTCTCGTAAGTCTACGAACCTCGGATTGAAAAATTAAATAGTTGGGTAAAAACTACAACAGAATTAAACGAACATATTTGCACCCAAACGAGGTCCTTTGCTTACAGGCATGCCTATATAAGAGAAGTGTCCCCAATCCATCTTATAAGGGACCTCAAAAATATTGGCAATGTTGTGCAAAAACTGAGTTGAAATATTCCATCCATAAATAAAAATTTTGAGATGATTAATCAGGCCTCCAGAGTAGCTCATAAATTTTTCCAAGGGAGACTTGAATCGATGAGATATGCTGATGGAGGCTCCTCCCATTAATAGAGTATCGTTAGCAAATTCAGAATGATTCAAATTTTTGACTCCATTTCCAAACTTGATGCCAGTGATGAGTCCAACCCGGTGCTTGTGATCTAGAGCCTTGCTGAAGGATTCTGCCATTAATATGAAGAGATAAGCGGACAAGGGGCAGCCTTTTCTTAGTCCACAAGCTGACTGGAAGGAGGGAGCTGGCCTGCCATTAATGAGGGGGGAGATCCAAGGGCCGGTTATGCAGGCTTTAATGAGGTCAAGGAAGGAGGAATCAAATCCCATTTTTTTAAGAACTGCAAAGAGGAAGGAGTGTCGGACACGGTCAAAGGCATTGGCTAAGTCAAGCTTTAGGATAAAGCCTTTTTCATTGCGAGAGAGGCTGGAATGAATAACTTCTTGGACAAGAAGGATGGAATCAGAGATTTTTCTATTAGATAGGAATTCTCCTTGGTTCTCTGAAATGAGAGAGTGAAGATGGGGTTTCAAGTGAAGAGCTAAGATTTTAGTCAATATTTTATAAGAGGCATTAAACAGGGATATGGGTTGAAATCTGGAGGAGGAGGGTTGGTTTTCTTTAGGAATGAGGGGAAGATGAGTAGCATTGGTATAGCCTCCAACTTTGCCTTTGTGTTTGATCCAATGTATCATTTTGATCAAATATTTTTTAATAATCTCCCAATAGGTCATGTAGAAACTAATGGAAAATCCATCTGGTCCCGGAGCTTTATCTAGATGCAAGGTCCATATTGCTCTTTGGATCTCTGTTTCATCAATTCCCCTGGTGAAAAAATTATTGATGTCCTCATTGACTGTAGTGGGAAGGTACTATAGGAGATCAGAATAGTCCTCTTCACTTTTTGTCTGAGTGAGGAGTACTTGAAAGTGAGTAGAAGCGGCCATTTTCATTGCTTCTTGTTTTGTGTGAAGAATGCCATCAGCGTCTATGATGGTGTTGTTACGAATTCTCCTGACAATGGCCTGTTTGTGGAAATAAGAAGTGTTCTTATCACCATCTTGAAGCCATATTTGTCTCAACTTAATTCGCCATTGCTGCTCCTCTTCTCAGTTGGTGCAATAAATCTTATAATAGAGATCATTTTCCAGCACATGATGTTCTGGGGTGAGCCCATTAGTTTCTATTTGTTCATGAACTCTTTCCATTCTTCACTTTATATCAGTTTGTATCCTCTCTGGTTCTTTGTAGTGGGATTTCGCCCATTCCTTGAGGGAAATTTTCGTATTCTTTAACTTGTTTTCCCATATGAATACAGGAGATCCTTCTATATGCTGACTCCAGACAGCTCGAACAATATTATTGGCTTCAGGAATATTGTTCCATAGGGGACTGTATTTAAAAGGTATAGGCCCTAAAAGACGATGCTCTTGAAGATTGAGTGTAATTGGGTAGTGATCAGAGGAAGAGAAGGGGAGGACGAGGGCATAAGTTGTGGTGAAGGAGGCTAGGAGGGTGATGTCCAAAATAATTCTATCTAGCCGCTCCATAATATTATCTTTCCCAATTCTGCGATTGCTCCAAGTAAATTTACGATTTTTGGGAACAATGTCAACCAACTCATGCTCTTGCATGATGTCTTCTAATTGTGTTCTAAAAGGATCATGGGTGAAAGTTCCTCCTCTTTTTTCATTTGAGCGAAGGATGAGGTTAAAATCTCCTCCTATTATTATATTCCTGTTTTCCTCTTCGTCTATGTCGGCCTTGATAGAGTTCCAGCACTGTTCTTTATCTCTGTAGTGATGAGGTCCATAGACATTGTAGATGACAATTTTTTTGTTGTCTCTATTGTATTCTAGTTTGACTTTGATCCAGTTCTGATTAATAATGTTGTTGTTGAGTTTCCATTCACTGTTGTTCCAAAGGGTGATAATACCCCTAGAAGCCCCTCTAGATTCAGTGAGGAGGCCATCATACTGCTTAAACTTATCAATAATGTCTTTCGTTTCTGGTTTCCCTTGTTTGGTCTCTTGCAGGAGAAGAATGTTTGGTTTCTCCTAGGTTATCATATCTTTAAGAGCAATGATTTTGGAGGGGTGCCCCAGTCCCCTGCTATTCCCATAAAGAACTTTCATCATTGAGTGCCAATTTTACGAAGGGTTGCTCGCCCTCCTTGTTCCTTGGCTCCCATCTCTTTGTTGTTTTGCCCCAAGATGTATGTTTCAATAGGGTTTTTTGTGCCCATTGCTATGTACTTTTGTGAATTTTCATCTCTTTTTTTCTTGAAGGATCTCCTGCTAGGCCCTTGCTTTTTCTTAGGTTCAAGGTTTGCACCATGTTCTTTCAAATATTTTCTTATAGCACAGATGGAGGGGGGATCAGGGGCAGAAGGGAAGGTAATAGGGCCATTAGGTTGGGAGAGGGGAATGATAAGAGGAGGGTCTTCCTCGGGAGGGGTTAATAAGGAGAAGGGGTTGGAAGATTCCAAGTTGGAGATTGGAGGAGGAAGGGGGGGCTGAGCAGAGGAAGCAGAGGGATGAATAGGGGGTTCCTAGGAAGAGGGAGTGGAGGGGGAGGCTAAGGGGTTGGTATGGGAAGGAGCAGAGGAAGGCCCAGCTTTAGGGTTAGAGGCAGATTTCTTCTTTTTAACCAGCTCCCATTGTGCTTCTTGATCAGGGGTTTCAGAATCAATAAATTTAGAACAACGATTTTCAAAATGACTATATTCATGGCATACCTTGCATTTGAAAGGGATCTGCCCATAATCGAGTAGCTGAATGTGAGTCCAATCATCCACCTTGAGCTTGATGGTCTCCAGGAGCCCTTTACCAAGGTCAACCTCAAACCAGATCCTGGCGCAAGCTTGCATGTTGTCCTTTGGTTTGATGCGATCGATGAATTTTCTGACGGCATTCCCAATGGCATAGACCGATTCATCTCCCCAGCAGTGAAGAGGGAGGTGAGGAAGACGGACCCAAACCGGAACCGCGCTAGGCACATCTAGCTTAGGATCAAAGTCTGGGGTCCATTTGTTAAGATATAAACCTCTCGAATCCATGAAATAAGGCCTATTCCTAAAGATTAAATCCTTGTCCTCCTTGGATTTTAAATGAAAGGTGAAATACCCTTTCCCACAAAAGCAAATGGAGATTTTACCATTTATTTTTTTGGCCCAGTTTCGTTCAACCCAATGCTGAACTGTTATTGGAGAGGGCCAAAGACCAGTGAACTGACCTATCAGACCATTTTCAGCTAACGGAAGAACGTTCATTCGAGGAAGAGAAGGAGGCAGAACGACTTTCTGAAGGCCCTCTAGTTTCTTTAAAAATTTGGAGATTGTCGGGCGAGGCCTCTGGGGTGGCAGAGATTTAACCAGATCAGAGAAGGCGATTTGAGCAACAATAGCTTCCGAGGAGGAGCCTGGAGGGGCCATCTGGAGAAGAGAGGGAGCAGAGCCAGAGGGCCTTGGCAGGCTAGGTGTGGCTACAGTAGCACCGCGTCCTAGAAAAAACCAGAGCGCGACATTCGGGAGCAGTGGTTCGTAGACTAATTGATCTAGTTCCTCATTCTATTTTATCCTCTGCATTTGAACCCCCATTTTCTCCATATATCCCAAAATTTCTATTAAAATCTTCCATGAGGAGGCTTACATTATGGTTAATATCTATGACTTTTTTTTAAGTGGCGTAAACCTTAATTTTGTAGGATCACTAGTTTCGTTTACATATTCCCTGACTATGATCAGGGCTTTATGATTTTTTTCCCCTCTGATCTAGATCCATGTATCTCCAGAAAATACCAAAAGAAACCTGCTCCAGTACCAAATGATCTGTAAGTTGTTATGGATATTCCACTGGACAGGTCGTCGCAACATATCTAATAATAAAATATTAAAATGCAAAATTTCTATACTATTAAAATTTTATTAAACTTCTAAATCTGTAAATTTAAATGTAATTAGTGCATGCATGCAAATGGAATTATTGTAATATTCCCAAATGGGGAATGCAGCAATATATGAACACAAAACTGGAAATAGAAGTGTAAATCAACTCAGTAACATTGGAGACAAATATGGAGTCATAACATCATGTGTTAGATCATCAAATCAATACAAAATAATGAGGCATAAATCATATACAATGAAGGAACAAGACTCGCATAAGCAATCACCCCTAAAAATGAGTTGTTGTCACAACACAAAATGACAGAGAGAAAAAACAGTGCAATCATATTATGCATAACTATAGTTTGAGATCATAAAATGATGTAAAAATACTGATATAGGCCCCAATAGAATCTAAACATATAGATCCGGGCACTAGATCAGCTTTCCAAGACAACCCAAGAGGGTTTCCGAAAAATGCACATGATGTGCCAAAGTAAGCTACAGCCCTAGGGCTGAAGATATCCTGCAACAACAGAAATGAGAAGATATGGTTGAAGCTAATGTAGAAATATAAAACTCTGTTCCAATAGATCCTCTAGATGAAACAATAGCTCCTCCACTGAATAAATCTCCTCCCAAAACAACCACTGTAACTACCCCTGCAACTCCTCCCTAAAATAACGTAGATCTGGACTCAAACTGCACTGTAGGGGATAAATACTCCTTTTCCTAGTGCCAAATGTGTCAATAAAGCCCAAGGGGCTTCTTTACAAGCCTCCCAATGGATGGAAACCTTCCTCCACTGAAAAACTAGCTCTGAAGACACCTGATCTAATTCTCCACTGCTACACCCTGCAACATAGCACAATATCCTGCAGAAACTATGTTGATGAAGAAAGTTGTATCTTGGCCTAAAAACCTGAATGTGGAAATGAAATGCTCTTCCAAGATGCCTCTCAAGGAAATAGGTGGGATTCCCACTCGGTAACACCTGGTGCTAAACAGCACAACAATCTCAACTAAACTCCTGAAGAATGCAAGAAGTCTAAACATACCGCATACAAATAATAATCCTAAAACATAACCCCATATGGCTGCCATCCTCTTTGTTATATAGATTATGAGCTTTCTTTCCCTTGGCCCACTCAATTAGGTCATTTCCTTCATGAGATCAATCTCCCTCCAAAACTGTGTTATTCCTCATTTAATATCCACTCCTCCATAACAGCATTGTTGATTTTGTCAAAGTTGACTGGTTCAACATGATCCAACCCCTGTTCACACTCAAAGGCACTTTATTTAGCTACTTAGAAGGTCTTCCTTCACACTTGAAGTGTTTTTATTGCTGATAAGGAGATTTATGGCCTCCCTACCCACTTATTCACCTACCTAGTGACAAAATGATCTATAATATTCCATTTAGCTAAAAGCTAAATTTTAGGAATATTACAGTCCTCCCCTCCAAAATGTTGCTTGTCCTCAAGAAAATGTAAAGGTGGAGAAAAATTCATCCCCTCCTCCTCTTGTGGCCTCCTCATCGATAGTACCCACCACTACTCAAAATAATCTATAATAAATCTGCCCCCCAAATTTCCTCCCAAGTATGCAAAACCAAATGGCTCACATCATGAGAAAGTGGAAGGTGTAAGTGGAAACCTTCTTGTTTTACAATGGCCTCCTCAAGGTAGGAGTGATGACAAACATAGGGGATCTCATTCCCAATGAGAGACTCCCATCTCCATGCTATCATCCAAATGAAATGAGCCATCCTAAGTAGCTCATAAAAGAAATCCTCAACCCCCGGTTCATGCAATGAATTGGGGCTGTATGGAGAGATTAGATTTTCCCATCCATGTTGTTTCTCTCTCCATTTATGATATTTGTATACTGAGGCTATTGCAGGATCTTGGTGCAGAGAAAATGTGCAGGTCTCCAAGAATCTCCCCGGAGTTGCCCTCCCAATCAAAACGTCATGAAGTGCCTCTCCCAAGAACTCAAGTTCTCCAAATGGCTCATCCCAGATGAAGACAAGAGATGTAGTGTGGCAATCATGGTTTTCCCATTTTTTTCTCCTAAAACATGCAACATATGAAGTAGGGAGAATCATACTCCCAATGGGCACCTCCAACTCTTGTGTCATCCTCCCAACAAAGCTTCTCATAAAAATGAGAGCATCATCAATATATGGAAGCAAAAACAAATAGAAACAAGTTGCCATATGATAACTGGGAGGTGGATCAGTGTTCCACATGTGCAACCAGCACAGTGCATCCCCTGCCTACCCCAAAACAAAGTATAACAAGTGTCCTTTCAGGCACTTGTTTGCTGCCAAAATCATCCTACAAGATAGGATCATAAAAGTAAAATGTGGTGCCAATGGTGCACACTAAGAATCATGTGGCATCTCCCACAATCCACCAATAGAATGGCCAACATCAATGCTGCAAATGGCCTCAAGTACATCACAATAAAATATACAAGAAGGAAATATCCTCCTTGGTACAATATGCTACTCACAAAAATTAAAGGAATACAAATCACAATGCATAAGTGTACATCCTTTACTATGTACCTTGGTCATTGAGCTGAAATGGCTCAACTAAAAGTTCTCCCTCACTCTCAATGAGTAGGGAAGTGGTTGTGAAAACCTCTCCATCATCATCCGGGCTATGCATCTCTCCATATGATGATATACATCTTGCTGGATTCCCTCCCAAGTGAACTCCTCCATCAAAGAGTAATATGCATCAAAGTGCATGAAAAGAAAGTCTGCATGTGTTGCATGCAACAACTTCTCATTAAGCTCAGAGGTTTTAGTCAAGAAGACCCTACCATAATAATATATGACCTCATCATCCACCATGTATCTATCAGTCCCCTCTGGGTCATCAAGAATCATGCAAGCACCAAGATCCTTGGAGTACTCTACCAAAAGTTGAGACCTCCAATATGGATCAATCCTCCTAAGAGACAACATTGTAGATCTGAAATGTGGATTCCCCCACATGCTGTTGTCTTTTTCTTTGACATCCTTCATGCCAAATTCATCCTCCAAAGTGCTTGCATGCCCATCATGTAGCTACTCATGCTCAAGTATAAGTGGTGGCCTTTGGAAGTTGGCCTCCCATGAGAAGCTACCATCCAAAAACAACCTCCTGATCTTGGCCAATGTAAGCATGAGTGGCCTCCATCTACTCCAATATATGGAGGATTCCTTCCTCAAAGGAAGTACCCTCTGTTTCTCCAAATCCATGGAGTATCTCTCTTGCACCATGGTGGTGCCATCCTCCATTACTACAGCAACTTCTGTCAGCGCAGAATATGTAGTGAGAGTGGGTAATGCTGAAAATGGGAGAGTGTATCCCTCCTCCTTGAGTCTATCCCAAACTCTCTGCGCTGTATCAAATCCTCCCAAGGTCCTCACCCCTCTATAATCAATGAGTGGTGCAACCAAATGTGAAGTATCTCTCATCATCTCCTGATCTGGTGGTCTCCCCGGTGGAATGCCTCCATGCAATGAGCCATCGATATAAAGAGTAGACTACATATATGAATGGACAACTTTTTCACTGCCCTCACTGCACAAATCAGTCTGCCTCTTCTTTTTATCAGCCTTCTGAAATAGATAGGGGCATGTGCTCCTAATCATATGATGATGGCCTTCCTCCCTACCTTCTCCTTTCTTCTACAAGGTCTCACAATCTATCAATAATGGCACATGATGTTCATGGATTGTGCCTTGATATCCACATATCAGATCCTTTGGGGTTCCTTGTGAACATACAATAATTCCTCTTGTGGGAGAAAGGGCTCCACCTTCCTCTCCATAAGGTGATAGATATGCTCTAGATATGACAACGATGTTGCCCTCAGCCTTCTCTTCCTCTTCAATATGAATGGGAGTCACCTTCTTAATAAGAGAGTCCTCTTTTGAAAAAGGGATCTCCATGCCCTCTTTTCCAGGAATATGAGATAGAAATATTGCCTCTAGCAAGGTATTATGCAAGATGTTAGTCTCTTCCATATTTTTCTGAAGTGGAGTTGGGTTTATAGATCCTTCCAACCCATGCAAATGTTTTATTTGTTTTGGTTTGTTTAGCTCCACCAAAGGTGTATCATAATGTTTTCCATAAAACCTTTCCACTATTCTCCTAGTGAACTTTGCATAAGTAGATTTATTTTCATTTTTCAATGAAAAATATTCAAACATCCACCAAGCATAGGTCTTACCTTCAAAATGCAGCGCTGCTACTTTGATGGCTTCATTCTCTAAAACTCGGTGTTGCTGAAAATACGTGTCTAGCTCCTCCACCCAAGCCCTAGCTGAACATTTAGGTGAACCATCAAAATTAGATAGAAAGAATCTACCCACATCATGTTGCTTTCTCCTTGTGCTCCTTTCCTCCTCGATCTTGCAAAATTCTTGGAAGTTGATGTGATCTTTGAACCTCTTAGTTTGAGATTCATATTCTTGTAGATAATCTCTAAGAGTCTCCTTTGGAATTTCTTCTTCTTCCATCTCCCTCATGGTAAAAATGGGAATAATACTGCGCTGTGGATCATAATGTGCGGTTGCATTCTCACACTCATCATGTAAAAATCTAGAGTTTTCTTTAGATTCAAAATCCCTTGGATATTCTCTACACATCTCCCTTCTCATCTTCTTGATATCTCCCTTGATGCTCTGCATAGTTTGAAAAAGAAGCTTTGAGTGCTCCTCTTCCCCTCTTCCTCCAAATAATGGAGTCATGTCCTTGTTTTTTCTGTACATCTCCTCTTCTTGTGAGAAGCTTCTCCTTATGGTGACATATTGGCTGAATGCACAGGCTGAGCCAAGATTATGCTCTAATATCACTGTAATATTCCCAAATGGGGAATGCAACAATATATGAACACAAAATTGAAATAGTAGTGTAAATCAACTCAGTAACATTGGATACCAATATGGAGTCATAACATCATGTATTATATCAAAAAATAAATACAAAATAGTGAGGCATAAATCATATACAATGAAGGAACAAGCCTCCCATAAGAAATCACTCTAAAAAATGAGCTGCTATCACAATACAAATGTTGAAGATAAACTAAAACGCAGTAATATTATGCATAAATATAGTTGAAGATGATACAATGATGTAAAAAAAAACTGATATAGTCCCCAATAAAATCTAAACACACTGATCTAGGCACTAGATCAGCTTTCCAAAACAACCCAAGGGGGTTTCCGGAAAATGCACACAATGTGCCAATGTAAGTTGTAGCCCTAGGGATGAAGATATACTGCAACAACAGAAATGAGAAGATATGGCTGAAGCTAATGTAGAAATCTACAGCTCTTCTCCAACAGATCCTCCAGATGAAAAAATGTCTCCTCCACTAAAGAAATCTCCTCCCAAAACAACCACTGCAACTACCCCTGCAACTCCTCCCTAAAATAATGTAGATCTGGATTGAAACTGCACTATAGGGCACAAATACTCCTTGGCCTGGTGCCAAATGTGTCAATAAATCCTAAGGGGCTTCTTTACAGGCCTCCCAATGGATGGAAACCTTCATCCACTGAAAAACTAGCTCTGAAGACACCCGATCTAATTCTCCACTGCTACACCCTACAACACAGCACAATATCCTGCAAAAACTGCACTGGTGAAGAAATTTTTAGATTGACCTAAAAAATTGATTGTGGAAATGAAATGCAATCCTCTTCCAAGAGGCATCTCAAGGAAAGAGGTGGGATTCCCACTCGGGAACACCCGGTGCTAAACAGCATAGCAATCTCAACTAAACAGTTGAAGAATGCAAGAAGTCTAAACAGACCACATAAAAATAATAATCCAAAAACATAACCCTATATGGCTTCCATCCTCTTCCTTATATATATTATGAGCTTTCTTGCCCTTGGCCCCACTCAATTAGGTCATTTCCTTCATGAGATCAATCTCCCTCCAAAACTGCGTTATTCTTCATTTAATATTCACTCCTCCATAATAGTGTTGTTGACTTGGTCAAAGTTGACTGGTTCAACATGATCCAACCCCTGTTCACACTCAAAGGTCATTTATTTAGCTGCTTATAAGGGCTCCTTTCACACTTGAAGTGTTTTTATTACTGCTAAGGAGATTTATGGGCCTCCCTACCTACTTATTCACCTACCTTGTGACAAAATGATCTGTAAGATTCCATTTAGCTAAAAGATAAATTTTAGGAATATAAAAATTATGCAGAAAAGTAGAGAACAACAAAATAAGACCACACACACACATAAGACACAAGATATTCTCTATGAAACCCTTTCAGGAGAAAACACAACTAGAAGATGAGGTCGCTCTGCTCTATTTCTATGTCTGGAAATATGGTTGCATGTACAAAGAAGTAATGTTTGTGTTCCATGGGATGCTACATTGCATAGATACTCTCTTTGTGCTCTACCTCCTATCTCTCCTAGCTATCTTTTCTTAGTTATGGAACAAAATTCTCTCGAAAGAATGGAATGCCTCTTCCTCCTAGTGGCTCGGTTATAACATAACCTGATAACCTACTAGTGGTTAATTTTGATTACATCAACTCTTAACTAGAGTTATAATATAGACTCTTATAGAAAATTTTGCATCAAAAACATGTGGCTAGCCCATTTTCCATGAATAATGGGGGCTAACACGTCATCCTCCCGAACTATAGGTGTGAAAACAGGAAGGTCAACTTCTAAGTGGCATAGATTTTGCATACGGACTCTGATTAGCGTGCTTCTTGCACCATTGGAAAGGTATTTGTGCGTAGAATATAATAAAAATTTGGTTCATTAATGGAGCAAATTTTTTCCCCCAAAAAATGTCGTTTGATGCCTAAAAATGCTCCTAGGAGGTTTCAAGCCTTGTTTCACCAAAATGGGTCCCGTCGGTAAAAACAGTCCTGTGAGTTGATTCCTCCACTTTTTCCACTCAAAATGCATCGAGATGGATGAAAAATAATATAATGATCCAATTCATATCATTATTTTCAATAGCTTCATAAATTTTCATACACTTGATTACCTTTTGGAAAATATCTTCTTCAATTGTCACATCTCCTCGAGATACCTATGATGTGTTATGTCTTTTTTCAATATCAAGAATAATATTAACAAACATATTATGTTTAGATACTAGGATTTAGATACGATAATTCTAGATAACTATCCTTATCTCCAAATCTATGATTTTACACTTCACTTCCTTCATTTGGTTTTGAACATTGACTACCAATTGGGATATGGCTGGCTACAACCATTGTAGTTGGTGAGATTGGCTCTGAATTAGCCTATGAAATTTATAAATGTCATAATAATTTTTTCCACTACAAATACTCTTACTTCCATTTAAGGTAAATATAATAGGCTAACATACATGAAGCCCAAACCCTAGTATTCCTTCTCAAAATAAGCCTTGGCTAGACAATACCTAACCTCTAACCATTCCACCTCCTCAAGGGAATTGCAAACTTGATCCCCAACACCGCCAAGGGAAATTAAACACACCTCTCTAAATGCCTTGTACTTCAAAAACAATTACACAAGGCGGATTGAACCCACATTTGAATCCTTTATCCAAACATTAATCAGTAACAACCCTCCCACCTTTAAAGTCCCAAGCATGTTGAGAGATGCAATTAGTACACAGGGGATGGAGTGAGTTGAACGCCTCTGAATGGTGATCTGATTGACATGCCACTTATCTATTGTTTTGATGAGAGTATTCATATTATATTTTACTAGGGAAACTATCATGGGAGATAATGCAAAATGGAGTCCCCCCATTTTGGATCATTTCACCCTTATTCAGAAGAACACCTTTATTTTCTATGATGCTTCATTTAGATCTTAATGATCAAGGACATGTGAAAAATTTACTTAGATTGAAATGGTCTATTATGTTTCAATCCTATCTATCGATCTAAATAAATTGAAAGAACTCATCGATGAGGGTTTCCTTATTTTCCAAATTATCACCATCAAATCTCCAATGACCTCAAATTATTTTGATTTTGTTATCGTTCTGTAATTTTTGATATTGTGAGAGTAAACATAGAGGAAAACATAAAAATCGCGTTAGAAGTTGGGATCTAGCCCTGCCATCTTCAAAGAGAGATCTCTCTGTAAAATTTAGCTTTGTTTTATGTAAATTTTAGGCTAGTTATGACTATGCAACTATCTTTTTTTTTGTGATTGGTTGGATTGTTTTGGTTGATTGAATTCTTATAATTCCATTGGGCTATGGAGTCTAAAAACTAACTGGATCTGCATCAAACTTTAAAGGAGTTTCACAGGAAAAGATAGGTTGCACTAGTTTGATCTTTTAGAATTTAAATGATATGAAACAAAAGAAAAGAAAGGCTTAGTAGAAACTGAGCAATTAAGAATTCCTTAATTTGAATTCAGAAGAAAACATAAAAATCACTTACAACCAGAATAGGGTGCATATTTTAACAAATCCTATTCATCACCATTTCTGTAATGTAATTAAGATTTTTTAAGAAATAAAAGTGAAAGAAAACAATGAATTAACACATGAACTAAAGAAACACATCACCAACTCATACACCACATGAATCATGTGAATAGTGTCCTTGTATTATCAATCAGTCCATCAACCATAAAATTACAATAGCTTTGGTAAAATTATATTCAACAATCAAATTGGAATACTTCAAAGTGTGAAGTATTTATACAATAATTAAAAAATTCCTGTCTCAACAGATACTGTATATTTAGAACTAATCTAAACAAATTATCTATTTTTGCAGATTAATAGGCTAGGTAAAAAAATGTGTGAGGAGGTGGCTCTGATTTGGAGGAATCTATTGGTGAGATGGAATGTTGTTGTTGTGTTGGCTGATCCCGTAACTATATCTGAATTACCATTTAATCTAGTAATTCACATAATTTTCCCCATTTGTCTTCATCTAGTCAATTTGGTTACTGTTAGCTCCCTGTAATTTCAGTAGATTGGAAAGACCAAAACTGTAGGGAGAACACTTGAACCACTTTGGGATTCTAGGATCTAGCCCTCCTAAATCCAGAGAGGGATCTCTCTATAATTGCAAAGATTGGTTTATCTTTAAGGCTTTTGAAATGTGATATTAGGCTAGTTATGATGAACAAGGTTTTTGTTTGGTTTTGGTTGGGCAAAGATAGGTGAAGGTGAAGGAAGTCTAAATGAAGGGTGAAGGTATGTGTAAGTGAAAGATTGATTCATCTAACAAGATAGGCAAGAAACAGCTTCAGTCCATTGGGCTATGGAGTCATAATAGGATTTAATTAAAACAATAAGGTTCAAGAGTGGTCCATGGGGCAAGTCATCTATGTCAAAGGATCTCTTTAAGTTGATTTATGGAATGAAAACAATAAGAGATGAAGAACAAACAAATGAAGAAAAAAGAGCAGCCTAAGATCAAGTAAGTACTTTGAAACTATCTTGCTTTTGGCATGCACTTGAGAAAACCTTTCAAAGAAACTGTTGGAGAAGAAACTAGAGGACAAGGCTAACCATAGACTTCCCTAGCTCTGCTTTACTTAACAAAATTTTCAAGACAACATTTTAAGATAAACAAAGAATAGTCTAAGATCAAGTAAGGACTTTGAACCTATCCTGCTTTTGACATACTCTTAGGGAAACTTTTAGAACAACTGTTGGAGAAGAAACTAGAGGACAAGGCTAACCATAGACTTCCCTAGTTCAACTCTACTTAGCATAAACTAAAAATAACATTCAAGAACAATGTTTGAAGTTTAGACAATAAGACGTGGGAACACCAACATTCCTTAATTGCTTGGACTGTATTAAATCATTCTTAAATGCACAATTGGAAGAAAACATGGAGATAAAGCTTATCAGTGAAAGTAGGGTACTGCAAAGAGTAAATCCTAGATTTATATTTGTTGTTCTTTATCAGAGAAGATGGAAAAAATGGAAACAAAAAGGAAATAAAAATTTACAATAAGAAAAACATCACCATTGACATAGACCAGGATCCCATAGATCAGCTTGTATTTGAATGCTTCAAACCAGTTACAATCATCAAGTCCAGTGGGCTTCTACAACTTCAAACTTCTCATATCAACTTTAGGTATCTTCAATTACACACAAAGCTTACAGCATCTTTAGAAAAATATTTACATGCATCAGATATTCAGAGACCAACCTTTGCCTCATCTTCTACAGAGGTATTTATAGAGGAAATGAGGAGGTGATATGTAAAATAAGATATTTAGGCTCAATTAATACAAATTAATGCTTCTCGGCCTTTGAGGGGCTCAATGGAGGAGTGTCTCTGATATTTGCTCTGTATTAATTGATTTTCATTAAGTTATTAGCTACTTGGGAGAATTTGTTGACTTTAAAGCTTATTCTTATCTTTGTAATAACTTTGTTGACAGTTGCAATAAGTTCCTTTGATTTGAAATAACTGTTCATCTGTATTGAGGAAAATATCTTCTGTTCTGCAATAACTATGACTCCTTTGATTGCTGCGAGGTTGTAGGTGGCTTTGGTAGCTAGAGAGGATTCAATTAGCCTCTGATGTGGCAATGGAGGCTTCTTGGATTGATAGAATTCTTTATCTTTCCCTAAAACACCTTTAATTCACTTTAGTTCTGTGTTTTAGGACAGATTAGGTTTAATATGTGTCTTCCGTCTTCATGCTGTCTTTAACTGTGGATTAGGCCTTTGATAGCCAAATTTACGCCTTAATCCCTTAAAACTGTGTTAAAACCTTTAAACATTGAATTCTGCTTTGATTTTATCCCTGGATACTGATACTCTTTATCTGTGGAGTTTGCTGTGTTTTTATTGCTTTTGCGGGCGCACAGAGGGTTTTAAAATAGCATCAGTGCTCATGAGGCATGGATGAAACATGACATGGAACCCCGTAGAGTGATCTCCTTCACGAATAAAGGCCTGGGGGATTGTCATCCCCGGCCTTTGATTTCTTTTAAGAATTGTGTAAAAGCTTCACAACCTGTAAAAATACACAAAAAGTTATAAAATCCTGCGTGGATGGGTTAATACTGCTTCAGAAGTTTAGGTTAGAGTGCAGTCGTTGGATAAAGCATCCAACGACGTGGATTTCTTGCTGGGGTCAATAGGAGAGGCGGTTCGAGGGGTGAACGAAAGATTAAGTCCGAGTTGTTGATGCAATGTTGATCAACAGTTGAGATCAATCTAGGATCTTATAAGGCGGAAGGGAAATGATATAGTGAAATGGAGGAAAATGTAAAGAAAATCGGGGAAAAACCTTTATCGGCAGCGAAAAAGGTTTAATGAAATTTGGGGTTGCGGAAAGATTCTGGGCCGTTGGATTAGATTAATTAACAGAGATCGATGGTGGATATCCTTTGATGAAATCTCTAGGAAGAATGGTGGAGGGCGATGGCTTAATGGTTAGGTGCAATCAGGACCGTTGGATTAAAAGAATGGATAGCAGAGATTGAATCAAAGGATGCAATGTAATGGAGAAAGGTGGTTTGGTGGAAAACCATAATGGTTTTCACACAGATTTGAGGTGGTTTCCAAATTTGCCCAAAAAAACACGATACACTCCGTTGCCCACCACGTGTCCTGAGGAAAACCACTTTTTTCACATTTTTTCTTGGCGTTAAACCTCTAGGGCAGAAAAAATGCGAAACAAAATGCAAGCCGTCAGATGGAGGGGCGCAGATCCAATGGTGCGGATCGCACGCGATGGTGGGTGAGATGCGTGGGCGGAAAAAAGGGGGGGCAGGACCAAGGCAGTTTAAATCTGGACCATTAGATCTCGGGAATGGATGGTGGAGATCTTTCGAGGGGGAAATGTATGTCCCAAAGGAGTTGGGCCTATCGAGTTCAATCTAGACCATTATATTAGAATAATGGAGGGTCCAGATTACTTCTTGGTGAAACGAAAGAAATATGATATGGGGGTTTCGGGCGAAGATCGGGTAAATGTGGACCGTTGATCTACAGAGATCAACGGTGGATCTTTGAAGAAGATTTTAAACTGCAAGACTTTATAATATAACAGAGAAAGTCAGGGTTTTATCTGGACTGTTAGATCAATGAAATGAACGGCTCAGATGCGACCGCATGATCACCAATCAGCGGAGGAGAGAGGAAGGCGCACATAAAAATTTGCGATGCGATTGCATATTGACCATTGGATCTGGGAGTCAGATCGACAGTTGAGAGTTAATCTAAGGAACAAATGCGGAGAAATATGGGCAGAGTTTTGATTAATCTAGGCCATCGGTTCTTGTGGGTTCGACAGTCCAGATTGAATCGCAAGATTTGCAATCATCGGAAGAGAGAGCAATAGCACAAAGGATTTTTGCGATGCAATTGAATCAGAGCCATTGATCTTAAAACTAGATTGACGGTCAGGAATTAACTGTGAAAGCCAAAGGCGGAAATGTGGGCGTTGGAACGGAGCGATGGGGGTCATTGGATCTGGGCATGATGGAGCAGATCAACGGTTGGGAAACAATCGCAAGGTCGCAATCAGAGAGAGGCAATAAACCGTTTAAAATACGTCCAATGAAAAATTGCGATGCGATGTGCCGACAATCATTGATCGGTTTTAGATCAATGGCTGACATTCATCGAAACATTAAATGGTTGGGTTTATTGAAACATAAGGAAAGACGGGTTTTTAATAAAATACAAAGGAAGGAAAAGGTTTTGGACACATTTTTTAATTTTTTTAGCGCCCGATTGCGGGGCCGTGGTTTTGTGAAGAAAACGAAGGGTCGGGGGCTTAAAAGAAAAGGGTCTATCGCATCGTAATTTTTAAAGAAAAATGTGAAATAAGGAAATAATAATGCCCTAATTGTGATTGCGTGATGGGGGTTTAACTCCGGGTTACGGCTCTGGTTTTATGCAGAAAAAGGAGCTAGGGGCTAAGGCCAAAGGGGCTTAGAGCCTTAGTACAAAAATGTGTTTTTTAGGCCAAAAAGAAAGATTTTCAATGCTTTTTTTGGCTTTCGATAGAAGGGGAAAAAGGGATTTTTAAACCTTCCAAAGGAATTTTCAAAGGTTTAAAGGAAATTTTGAGGGAATGAGAGGTAGATGAAAGGTTTTATGGATGAAATGGAGAAGGGAAAATGAGGGAAAATGGAACTTTTCAGCAGTCTTTTCCTTTGGTAAACAGCAAATTCTTTTCAGTGTTATGAGGGAAACAACAGTGAAGGTTTCCTGAAGGAAAAGAGACATCATTAAGGCTTCAATAATTCACAATTTGAAAATGAATTTTTTCTTGAAGGCTACAAAGATCTAGCCACCATTTGATATGAAAATATTTTATAGGTGGTTAATAGTGGCTCCACATGGGGATGGTGCCTTCTTGAAGGAATCAAGAACTTTAGACATGTCTTCTCTAGAATCTGATCAATGCCTCATCCATTGGGATGCACTTGCATTATTTGTTGATCTTCTTTTTCTCTGACGATGTTAGCAGCCATTAAAACCAATGGAATTCTTATCAAAACAAGCTTTCTACCTACCCAATCCTAATGATCTAATTCTTTTCAGAGTGCATTTGGATTGGAAAACTCTTTTTACAAACAGTTTATTCTTTTGAGAAAACATAAACCTATTCTATTTCTACCCTTATTTCTCCATGAACTTAGATTAAGTTGTTGAGTTCATAAGCTTCTCTACCTAACTACACTCTGTCAGGATTAGACTGTCTGACAGATTTTTATTCACTAAATTCTAAAACAGGAAATTTAGAAGCAGACAAGTCAGGATTGAATAGTCTAACTCGTTGCTAATCTATGGCATAAAATCAAGTTGCACATAGATAATTATTTGCAGAAAAATAAAGCAAAATGGTGAAGGCTTAAGATCTAAAAACTAAATAACATCCTTCACTTTCCTTCAGCTCTGTTTTTAGGCTTGTTTGAGTTGTTTTTCTCTTTGTTCACTGGTTCAAGTTTTGGGCATATTAGAACCAGTTCTTCTATTCTTGGCTCACGATTTGATCAAGTTAGAGCCATGCATATTTTTTGAAATTCACAGGTTCAGATTTTGAGCTTGTTTGAACCCTTTTTCTTATATCCTAATCTTCCTAATTGATAAGCCAAGATTAAGTTGTTTGGAAAATCTATTTCACTAACCTATCATTTGTAAATTGAAAACTAATTAGTCATTATTAGCCTGTATGACTAACTAGGAGTGTGTTTCTTGGGAGTGGCATTTAAGCTTGCACACTTTTAGACTTTATTTCTCTTTTTGGTATGGGGTTGTACCTTTCTTGTTTTTACAATCTGCACTCTTTTTTATACTCTATTGTTTTTGTATCTTTTCATTTTCTAACTTTGAATGCAATGAAGAGTGTGATTTTCACAATGAGAAAAAATAAAAAGGCTTCCAAACTAATATGGTCAAGAAATATAATGTTTGAGCATCCTGCCATTTACAGGACCCCCAAACAGTTCAGCTCCACTCAATTCTTGTAAAAAAATAGTCATTGTTTCCAGCAGTAGAATGAATGAGATAAGGGCCAAGCCATAAGTTATCAAATTTTCCATGCTTTCTTTTATCTTCTATCCTTGAATCCCACTTTAACACTTTTTCCCCAATGCTGAAATTTTTGGCCTTTGTCCTTCTATCAAAAAGCTTCTTGATGCTTTCTTGCTTTTGTAATGCTCTGTTGTAGACCTCCTTTCTGGTTTGTTGAAGATGTATGATCTAATTTATTCTTCTGATCATGTCATTGTCTTCAGACTGTACTTCTTGGATCAGCTTCATGACTGGAACACCTAGGCTGGTTGGAAAAATTGCATCAACTCCATATACAAGCTGGTATGGTGACATTCCAATTGATTTCTTAAGTGTTAATCTGTCAGCCCAAAGTGCATGTACCAACTTTGTGTGCCATGAATTCTTATTGTCCTCCAGCAACTTCTTGATTATGTTCACCAAACTTTTGTTTGAGGATTCTGCTAGCCCATTACCTTGAGCATAATAAGCAGTAGAATGACCCAATGTAATCTGATATTTGTGATAGAATTAAACCATATTTTTGGATCCAAATGCAACAGCATTGTCAGTAATGATCTTCCTAGGACAGCCAAATCTAGATAGGATATGAGTTTCAAGAAATTTTATAATAACAGAGTCATTGGCTTGCCTAGAAGGGATGGCTTCTATACATTTGGTGAAGTAGTTTGTTGCAGTGAGAATCCATCTATGTTGGGCAGATGAGGGTGGGTGGATTTCTCCTATGAAGTCTAGACCCTACTGTTGAAAAGGAGCTTCAACAGTGATTGGATGCAACGGTAAAGGAAGCAATTTTCTTTTGCCTTCAAAAAGTTGGCATTTATGACAGGCAATAATCATCTTATGGACATCCTGAAAGAGGGAGGGCCAATAGTAACCAGCTCTAAGGATTTTGTTGGCATTTGTCTTCCAATAGAGGTGGCCTCCACATTCTCCTTCATGGAACTCATGCTTGATTCTCTCTACATCATTCTCAGGAAAACATTTAAGCAATAATCCACTAGCACTTTTCTAATAAATACATTTATTTAAAATGCAGTAGTTCACAACTTTTAACTTTAAAAACCTTGCCTTTGTTTTTGTCAAACTAGGAGGTGTATTCAAATTTCACAAAACAAATAAAATATCAGCATACCAAGAGGAATTCATAAAATAATCTTCAACAATGGGAGTCGACATTTCCTCTTGTTCATCTAATGCATTTATCATGTTTATATCAAGAACTTAAAAATTTGATTCAGCCATTAATCTTGCTAGTCCCTAGCCTTTGATGAGTTTAGTGGGCTTGATTTCTAAATCATATTCAAGTATCACAGCTATCCACTTACCTCTCTTGCCATCTGGGTCCTGTGTTAGAATGTCCTTTACAACTAAATTTGGGACAAAGGAAATTATGTGGGAGTGCAGAATATAAACTCTGAATTCTTTTAAAGCTTTGACTAAAGCAAAGTCTTGTTTTTCCATGATGTTTTACTTTAGAGAAGCATCTCTCAATGCCTTACTAAAGAATGAAATTGGATGCTCTTTTTCCTATGGATTTTTTTGCAATAGGATAGCAGCCACTGTATGTTCTGATGCGAATGAAAAAATGAAAAAATCTTTTGAAAAGTCAGGACTAATAAGAACTAGTGTTTTGGTTAATGCTTGTTTTACCAGCTCAAAAGATTTCTTTGCTTCCAAGGTCCATTTAACTCCTTGTTCCTTTTACAGCATGTTTGTAATGTTTCTAAGGAGTTCAGCCAAGTTGGGTATGAACCTTTTCAAGAAATTAATCTTTCCAATGAAAGATTGAAGTTCCTTGATGTTTCTAGGATGAGTGATTTGCAATATAGCCTCAATCCTTTTTGGGTCTATCTTTATCCCCTCTTCTGATATGATGTGTCCAAGAAGTTTACCTTCTTGGAGACCAAACATTGTTTTCTTAGGATTTAAAGACAAACCAAATTTTCTACATTTCTCAAAGACTATTCTCAAGTGTTCTAGGTGTTCTTCATCTGTTTTGGAAAAAACAGTGATATCATCAAGGTAAATAATGATGAAGTAGCCTAATTCTTCCGAGAATGAAATATCCATGGCTCTCTGAAAAGTAGCACCAGCATTCATTAAACCAAAGGGCATTTTCACATACATGAAAGTGCCCCAAGGTGTAGTAAAAGTTGTCTTTAGTTGATCATCAAGGTGTACTAATATCTGATTGTATCTTGAGAAGCCATCTAGTAAAGAAATTCTTTTAGAACCAACTACCCTTTGTAAAATATGATCCATCTTGGGTAAAGGGTAGTTATCCTTCAATGAGGCTTTGTTTATGTTTCTAAAGTCAATACAAAGCCTAATGTCTCATGTTTTCTTCCTAACTGACACTAAATTAGACACCCATTCTGAATATCTAATAGGAACAATAATACCAGCTTCATACATTTTCTTGATTTCCTTCTCAACCAAAGGTAATTGAACTGGGTTTATTCTGCGCAGTTTTTGTTTAAATGGTTTTTGGTTTTCCTTGAGAGGTATCTTATGCTGAATTATTTATGTGTCATAGGATTTCAGATCTTCATAACTCCAGGCAAAAACATCAGAAAATTATTTAAACAACTCTATGTATTTCAGTTTGATATGAGCTGGTAAAGTTTTAGACAGTTTGATCATTTTTGGGTTTAGTTCACTGCCTATATTACACTCTTCTACCTTATTTTCCATAGGCTCCAGCTTTGGTTTCTTGGCTACATCATTGAAATCAAGCAACTCTTCCAAAGGGACCAGTCCTTTTGGCAAATCTTCAGTGTTAGATTGCAGTGTTTCTAAGTCTGCTTTTCCTAAATCTGCACTAATATTTGCATTGTGTTCAAATTTATTAGCCAATAGATTTATATTAGCAATATTTGGAGATATTTCTTCTTCATCAAGTATATTTTATTCATTAGAACAGTCTGTTTCATAGTCTGAATCCAAACTTGGCAGCTCAAATTCATTTCTGGACTGTAAGAAGTCTTCTATTTGTTTGTCCCCATCAAACACTTGCCAATATTTTTTATTGTTGGGAACAACTGGTCGAAATTTAATTTGGGTAGTGCATAGTTTGGTTTCACAAGGTGTAAGGCATGTCCTAGCAGCAAAAGCTAAACCATTATCTTGGATATTTCGGTCTCTTGGGACAAAAATCAATTGGAATTCCTCAAATGTTTTCAATAAATCCATGAAATCGTTCCTGTATGCTCTAAGTTTGGGGTGTTTGGCACTATATTCCCCATTCACTTGATTGATAATTAGTTCAGAATTACCATGCACCTTTATTCTCTTGGCCCCTAATTTCTTCAATAAGTGTAGGCCTAAAACAAGGGCTTCATACTCAACTAGGTTGTTGGTGCACTGAAAATTTAATTTACAGGAATGCCCTTCAGTATGATTGTTCACTGTATTGTGAATCCACACTCCTACACCTGCATCACTCTTAATGCAGGATCCATCAAAGTGCATACTCCAAAGAGGACTAGTTTCAGACTCACTAGTTTGATTTCTATCTTCTTCATCTAGTGTGCTTTTGGATTGTTCTTGAAGGTCAACACTATGTTGAATTTGATCTAGTTCCTCATGTTCTTCGTTGTGTATAGGACTCTTCTCTTGACTCTCAAGGTTGGAAAGCAATGGATGACTGATTTGCAGCTCTAGACCTGTGTTTTGTTTGCTATGATTTTCTAATTTAGCAAACTATTTTGACACTTCTATCTTGTCTTCCTCTTTTTCTATATCTGCCACTAATTCAGCTAAGGTTTATTGTTCACTGAACATTTCATCATTGAAAAGGATAAATGAATCAAGGCCTGTGTGAACAGAATAAAGAGGAAAGTTTTCAGGTCTGTCGTGGCAAGTAACCATGTACTGCATATGAGTTTCCCTATAAAGCCTTCTAGTCTGATTGAAAACAGTGATGGTTGCATAAGTCATATCCATCTGCATTGTTCCTTGTAACTTAGCTCCCCAAGATCTTGATAACGACATACCATACTTGGGGGGTACATTAGCCACTACAATATCCATCACTAAACACTTGGCTGGAATTTGTGTTAAGTTTACATCGAGGTCTTTGATTAATCCTAAACATTTCACTCTGCTTGAGTCAAATGAGTTAAGATCTTTGTAAGGTCGAGTGATTTCAAGGCCTAGACTCTCCATTACAACTTTGGGCATTGAATTATGGGAGGCCCCTGAGTCATGCATGGCATTGTGTAAAATCTTATCATGAATATTCAAACTAACATAGAATGGAGGAACTGACCCTTCTTGGTATCTACCTTCAATCTTTGGCCCAAATAAAAGCTCTGGTTGGTCATCATTAAGATTGACAGTGTCATTATTTTCTTCTATGTTAAAAGCCTTCAAAATTTGGGATCTATATATATCTTGGGTGGCTAATTCAGTGAGAGGAACAAAGATTTTGATTTTGGCAATTTCTTGTTCCAAACTAAAAGGCATCTGATTTTTTAACATTTTTTTTTCAGCCTTATTAACCACCACTTTATCAACAAAATCAGTTAGCTGATTTCCTATATTTACATTGGTCAAAATTGTTTTGACAGGAGCACTAGCTGAGGTGCTAATGCTGCTTAGATCTGCACTCTGTTTTTCATTGATTTGAGTGCCTTTTTCTTTGTTTTTATCAGAATTTGCAGCCACTATTTTATCTTTCTATTTTGTAATTTTGGGTTTACTTACAGGGATATTTTTTGCAGTTTTATCAGAGGTTTTGGTTGTCGGAGTTTCCTAATTTCTTTTGCTCCTAAGGTCATATTATTTTGGAGTTTCTATGATGACATTTTCCAGCTCTTGATAATAATATTCATCCTCTGGCCTTTTATTGTCATAGGGTGTGTAAAGACCTTGTTTTCTATTGTAATGAACTTCAAAATCATCATTGTCTACTCCCAACATGTTTATGTCATCTTTCTCTGTTTGTTCTATTGTTTCTTCAACCTCACTTACATATTTTTGATGAAAAGGAGGCATAATGTCCTGATCAGGGTCTCTTGGTCTATTTTGAGGCTGATTTCTCCTGAAATTCTGATTTTGGTTTTGAGATTGGTTTGTGTTTTTAGGAGTTGATCGATTTTGACTTGCTTGTGCTTTCTCAAGTATGCTCATCTTTTTCATTATCTCCTCCATCATTCTTTCCATCTTAGAGCTAGATGTGGAAGGGGCAGATTCCTCTCTAAATGACACTTTCTTCTCACTCCTCATTCTTGCTCTTTTCTCCATTAGATTTACTTCCACACCTAAGGCTCCTTTTTGCATATCTTCTAGAGTCTGAGGGTCTCTTTCTCTAATTTGATAAGCCATTTTAGGATCAAACCCTTTAGGAAACTTGTTTAGGGCTGAGCCTTGTGGAGGTTTCAGATCTGGGGGAAGTGCATTATACACACTATTGAACCTAGTGCAATAAGCTTGGACACTTTCCCCAGTTGTTTCTTTGGAGATTCTTGTAGTCCAAAAGTATTTGGAGAGGGTTTTTCTTAACTTCCCATTTGTTTAAGAATAACTGATGGAAGGCTTGGAGATCATTTATACTGTGAGGGGTTAAACCTTTGAACCATTTTCTTGCTTCTCCCCCCAAACTCTGAGTAAATAATCTAAGTTTGACAGTTTCATCATCAATCTCATTTCTGTCAAAGTATTCATTCATCTTATCCACATGTTGTGAAGCAGCAGTAGCACAACTGGCATCATACAATGGTATCTTGGACTGATTTTCCTGTGGAAGATTGAATTAGGGTAAAGGAAGGACTAGAGGGGCATACCATGTTGCCATGATAGGAGGTTGTGGAAAAAGTGGGGGGTTTACAGGTGGAGGATGTAAAATGAAAAGGGTTTGATGGAATGGTGTGGTTTGGACAGTGGATGTATGGATAACATATGTGGATGGACCAGCAAGAGATTGTTGAGAAGATCTAGGATGAGAGAAACCAAAATTATGAAGGAAATGTAAATCAGGAGGTCTAGTTTCTCTGCTACTAGGATGCTCACTTCTGTCTTGGGATGAAGGTGGAGATTCAGAGTCTATCTGAATTATATCATCAAGTGACCTAGTTCTAAATGGGTTTCTTAAGTCAACTTGTGATTGTTGTAGAGTTGTAAGATTATCTGGGACAGAATTAGCTCTATGGAGTGATCTGACAATAGTTGAAGATTTGGCCTTAGGAGACTTCCTGAGTATTCTTTCAGGGTTATAAACTATCTCATGAGGGTTTGGGTCAGGATATGCTCTAGTATGAATCCTTCTAGGAGCCACTATGGTATGTTTTTTAGACCCAACTAAACAAGAAAAGTTTAACCAAATATGACAATCTTTAGGAGGCTAACTGATCTTTAAAACAAGAAAAATTTAATCTTTAAAGTCTTCTTAACTGAGTTTGTATGATGTTATGAGAGTAATGGGTTTTCCAGTGGAGTCTTAAGGTCTATTTAGGATTGTGGAGTCACCAAGTGGAAATTTTTAGCTCTTTTGGAGGTAAAATGTTTTATGGTCCACCACCATGTTTATTTGGATACCAATCTGAAATATTTTTTGGGTTTTCTAAGTTTTTCCAGTCCTATGGGTTCTAAGAGTGTCCTAAATCTATTTCAACACTTAGCTACGGTGATGAGACAAAGAAATTTTACTCCTATGGCTTATCTAGCTGATTCCTTCAAGGTTTGATAAGCTTTTATGAGAATCCTAAGGGTTCCTTAGTTTATCACTGATTCAAATAATGTCTATCATGATTACCATTTCTTTGGTAGTGCTTAAAGAGACCTACTTATACTGCACTGAATACTGAGTGTCTTGTTTCAAGGATTTTACTTAGAAGTCCCCAGCGGAGTCGTCAGAAATGTTAGCTCCCTGTAATTTCAGCAGATTGGCGAGACCAAAACTGCAGGGAGAACACTTGAACCACTTTGGGATTCTAGGATCTAGCCCTCCTGAATCCAGAGAGGGATATCTCTATAAGTGCAAATATTGGTTTATCTTTAAGGCTTTTGAAGTGTGATATTAGGCTAGTTATGATGAACAAGGTTTTTTTTTTGTTTTGGTTGGGCAAAGATAGGTGAAGGTGAAGGAAGTCTAAATTAAGGGTGAAGGTATGTGTAAGTGAAAGATTGATTTAGCTAACAAGGTAGGCAAGAAAAATCTTCAGTCCATTGGGCTATGGAGTCATAATAGGATTTAATTGAAACAACAAGGTTCAAGAGTGGTCCATGGGGCAAGTCATCTATGTCAAAGGATATCTTTAAGTTGATTTATGGAATGAAAACAAAAAGACATGAAGAAAAAACAAATGAAGAACAAAGAGAAACGTAAGATCAAGTAAGTACTTTGAAACTATCCTACTTTTGGCATGCACTTGAGAAAAACTTTCAAAGCAACTGTTGGAGAAGAAACTAGAGGACAGGGCTAACCATAGACTTCCCTAGCTCTGCTTTACTTAGAAAACTTTTCAAGACAAAATTTTAAGATAAACAAATAATAGTCTAAGATCAAGTAAGGACTTTGAACCTATCCTGCTTTTGACATACTCTTAGGGAAACTTTCAAAACAACTGTTGGACAAGAAACTAGAGGACATGGCTAACCATAGACTTCCCTAGTTCAACTCTACTTAGCATAAACTGAAAATAAAATTCAAGAACAATGTTTGAAGTTTAGACAGTAAGACGTGGGAACACCAACATTCCTCAACTACTTGCATTGTATTAAATCATTCTCAAATACACAATTGGAATAAAACATGGAGATAAAGCTTATCAGTGAAAGTAGGCTACTGCAAAGAGTAAATACTAGCTTGATATTTGTTGTTCTTTATCAGAGAAGATGGACATAATGGAAACAAAAAGGAAATAACAATTTACAATAAAAAAAACATCACCATTGGCATAGACCAAGATCCCATAAATTAGCTTGTATTTGAATGCTTCAAACCAGTTACAATCATCAATTCCAGTGGGCTTCTACAACTTCAAACTTCTCATATCAACTTTAGATATCTTCAATTACACACAGAGCTTATAGCAGCTTCATAAAACTATTTACATGCATCAGATATTCAAAGACGACCCTTTGCCTCATCTTCTACAGAGGTATTTATAGAAGAAATGAGGAGGTACTATGTAAAATAAGATCTTTAGGCTCAATTAATACAAATTGATGCTTCTCGGCCTTTGAGGGGCTCAATGGAGGAGTGTCTCTGATATTTTCTCTGTATTAATTTATTTTCATTAAGTTATTAGCTACTTGGGAGAATTTGTTGACTTTAAAGCTTATTATTATCTTTGTAATAACTTTGCTGACAATTGCAACAAGTTCCTTTGATTTGAAATAACTGTTCAGCTGTATTGAGGCATATATCTTTTGTTCTGCAATAACTATGCCTCCTTTGATTGCTGCAAGGCTGTAGGTGGCTTTTGGTAGCTGGAGAGGATTCAATTAGCCTCTGATGTGGCAGTGGAGGCTTCTTGGATTGATATAGTTCTTTATCTTTCCCTAAAACATCTTTAATTCACTTTAGTTTTGTCTTTTAGGACAGATTAGGCTTAATCTGTGTCTTCCGGTCTTCATGCTATCTTTAACTATGGATTAGGCCTTTGATAGCTGAATTTACGCTCTAATCCCTTAAAACTGTGTTAAAACCTTTAAACAATGATTTCTACTTTGATTTTATCCCTGGATACTAATACTCTATGTCTGTAGAGTTTGTTGTGTTTTTATTGCTTTTGCGGGCGCACAGAGGGTTTTAAAATAACATCAGTTCTCATGAGGCATGGATGAAACATGATATGGAACCTTGCAGAGTGATCTCCTTCACGAATAAAGGCCTAGGGGATCATCATCCCCGGCCTTTGATTTCTTTTAAGAACTGTGTAAAAGCTTCACAACTTGACAAAATACACAAAAAGTTATAAAATACTGCGTAGATGGGTTAAGACTTCTTCAAAAGTTTAGGTTAGAGCGCAACCATTGGATGATTTCTCGCTGGGGTCAATATGAGAGGTGGTTGGAGGGGTGAATGAAATATTAAGTCCGAGTCGTTGATTCAATGTTCATCAATGGTTGAGATCAATCTAGGATCTTATAAGGTGGAAGGGAAATGATATAGTGAAATGGCAGAAAATATAAAGAAAATCGGGGAAAAACCTTTATCGGCAGTGAAAAAGGTTTAATGAAATTTGGGGTTGCGGAAAAATTTTGGGTCGTTGGATTAGATTAATTAACAGAGATCGACAATGGATATCCTTTGATGAAATCTCTAGAAAGAATGGTGGAGGGCAATGGCTTAATGGTTAGGTGCAATCAGGACCATTATATTAAAAGAACGGATGGTGGAGATTAAATCAAAGGATGCAATGTAATGGAGAAAGGTGGTTTGGCGAAAAACCATAATGGTTTTCGCGTAGATTTGAGGCGGTTTCCAAATTTTCCCAAAAAAACGCGATACACTCCGCTGCTCGCCACGTGTCCTGAGGAAAACCACTTTTTCGCATTTTTTCTTGGCGTTAAACCTCTGGCGTAGAAAAAATGCGAAATAAAATGCCAACCGTCAGATGGAGGGGTGTAGATCCAACGATACACATCGCACGCGATGGTGGGTAAGATGCGCGGGTGGAAAAAAGGGGGGGCAGGACCAAGGCGGTTTAAATTTGGACCGTTAGATCTCGGGAATGGATGGTGGGGATCTGTTGAGGGGGAAAGGTAGGTACCAAAGGATTTGGGCTTATCGGGTTCAATCTAGACCGTTAGATTAGAATAATGGATGGTCCAGATTACTTCTTGGTGAAACGAAAGCACTATGATACGGGGGTTTCGGGCAGAGATCGGTAAATGTGGACCGTTGATCTGCAGAGATCAACGGCGGATCTTCGCAGAAGAGTTTAAACTGCGGAACTTTACAATATAATGGAGGAAGTCAGGGTTTGATCTGGACCGTTATATCGGTGAAATGAACGGCTCAGATGCGATCGTAGGATCGCCAATCAGCGGAGGAAATAGGAAGGCGCGCATAAAAATTTGCGATGCGATTGCATACTGACCGTCAGATCTGGGAGTCAGATTGAAGGTTGAGAGTTAATCTGAGGGACAAACACAGAGAAATATAGGCAGAGTTTTGATAAATTTGGGCCATCAGTTCTTGTGGGTTCGACGGTCCAGATTGAATCGCAAGATTTGCAATTGGTGGAAGAGAGAGGAATAGCACAAAGGATTTTTACGATGTGATTGAATCAGAGCCGTTGATCTTAAAACCAAATCGATGGTAAAGAATTAACTGTGAAGGCCAAAGGTGGAAATGTGGACTTTGGAACAGAGCGATGGGGGCCATCGGATCTGGGCATGATGGAGCAGATCAACAGTTGGGAAACAATCACAAGGTCGCAATCGGAGAGGGGCAATAAACCGTTTAAAATACGTACAAGGAAAAATTGCGATGCAATGTGTCGACGATCGTTGATCGGTTTTAGATCAACGGCTGACATTCGTCGAAACATTAAATGGTCGGGTTTATTGAAACATAAGGAAAGTCGGGTTTTTAATAAAATACAAAGGGAGGAAAAGGTTTTGGACACATTTTTTAATGTTTTTAGCACCTGATTGCAGGGCCTTGGTTTTGTGAAGAAAACGAAGGGTCGGGGGCTTAAAAGAAAAGGGTCTATCGCATCGGATTTTTTAAAGCAAAAGGAGAAATAAGGAAATAAGAACTCCCCAATTGTGATTGCGTGATGGGGGTTTAACTCCGGGTTACAGCTCTGATTTTATGCAGAAAAAGGAGCTGGGGGCTAAGGCCAAAGGGGCTTAGAGCCTTAGTAGAAAAATGGGTTTTTTAGGCCAAAAAGAAAGATTTTCAATGCCTTTTTTGGCTTTCGCTAGAAGGGGAAAAAGGGGTTTTTAAGCCTTCCGAAGGAATTTTCAAAGGTTTAAAGGGAATTTTGAGGGAATGAGAGGTAGATGAAAGGTTTTATGGATGAAATGGAGAAGGGAAATGGAGAAGGGAAAATGAGGGAAAATGGAACTTTTCAGCAGTATTTTCCTTTGGTAAACAACAAATTTTTTTCAGTGTTATGAGGGAAACAACAGTGAAGGTTTCCTGAAGGAAAAGAGACATCATTAAGGCTTCAAGAACTGACAATTTGAAAATGAATTGTTTCTTGAAGGCTACAAAGATCTAGCCACCATTTGATATGACAAATTTTTACATTTGGCTAACAGTTACCTTCCAGTAAATATCATCTACCTTAGTGTATTTTGAAAATGTTGGTCTTACCACAAAGATTTGATTTACCTCATGCTAAATATAGAAATCATTTCTCATTGCTTCCAAGAATGCTCTACCTATCATGCTACCTTTGATATTAGAAAATTTGGAACTATCTATGTCCACTTCCTTCAACTTTTTAACATAATCTTCTTGAGTAATTAGTTTATCATTAATTACAACTACATTGGGTAATCCTTTCTGATTGAATGCTTCTATTCTGCTGAAAAACCTGTTTACTACTATTTCTAAACCTTGACACTTTTCCACCAGCTGAGTAATAAGATTCTTTTTAGTGGGATTCTTCTTGACTTCCAAAATGGTTTCAGTCCTGCCATCAATTCCTAAGTCATCTAGCTCATACTTATTCTTTGAATTTAGTAATTTGATGATGTTGGTAGCTTTATTTGGCATGTCACCCAACTATTCTTTGATTTATGTAATGGTTTCTGTTGCTTTTTTAATCAACTCCTTCTACTAAAAAATGATCTGGATACATGACAAAATTTGATTCATAGAATTCAGAATGTCCATCCATATGCTTTCCTTGACTTGGACCAAGGTCTGTCCAATAGTTGACTCTCTCTCTGATTTTTCTAACCATTCTATCAACCTCTAGGATTTCTGAGCTTCAGTCAAATGTGAAGCTTCACTCCTGGTTTTTTTATATTGAAGTGCTTTGACTTGTACCTACAACTTCTTTATCTCCTCAGTATTCATTGAAAATTTATCAAAAACCTTTGTCAATTTTTCAACAGCATCTGTAGATTGGGCATAAGGTATAGTTGATGTTGCAGATCCTGTGGTGGGGTTGTTGTGAGAGGTACAACATCCAAAGGAACCATAGTTACCTTTGAACTCTACTCTTTCTCCTTAATCATTTTCTCCATCTTTGTCTCAATCTGTCTAATCTCGACATTTTTTTCCATGATTAACTTCATCATGTCTCCTTTCTGAGTCTCGGATTCTTCAATATCTTTAGTGAGAGGATCTTTAGTTTCTAGAAACTTCAATTTTTTTCTCAATGTTGCAATATCAACATTCTTCTTCTTAATCAACTCCTCTGTAGCCTTCATATTTTCTAGATCATAGCCCATCTTCAAAACCAAATCCTCCAAATATTTGATCCTAGTATCCTTTGCCAGAGATGAAATCTTCTCCAGTTGAGACTGAATCTTGGAAATTGAAACCTACAATTTAGAGAGAGTCATAGTTGTATTGGTTATATTTTTCAGATTATCTCACCAGTTTGTTTGTGCATCTCCACTTGTTTAAAGGGATAGATATCTTTGGTGTCAAACTCAAATGTTGTCTTCTTATAATCTGTTATTGATTTAGGTTGTGGGATTTGAGCCTCAAGGAAGGCCATTTGCATCCTCCCTTTCTCTGAGTCAAAAGTTGAAAGGAGTCTACTTTGTGAGCTAGAATTCTACTTCCAAAACTGAGTGTAAGTGTTGTTATTAAGAATTTCATTCTTAAGCATGATTTCTCTATACCTCTCAAAAATTATATTTTCTTTCTCTCCTTGAACAACCTTTGAAGTATGAATTGTGTCTGGTTGACCCTGTGATACTGATGATATTGTTGGAGATGCAGCAAATTTTTTTCCTACTTGAGATGAATATGGTGTTTCCTTGACTATCATGGCAACTTCTTGTTCCAACTTCTTCTCTGAATCTACTTTAGGATTCAATTTAGTCCTCTTTCTATACATAATCTTGAACTCTTTTTGTTAGTGTGAATCTTTTGTCGGAAAAAGACCACTTTAGCTACGCATAACAAATAGCTCTAACATCAATTATGGCTTCCAATATCTTCAAATCTGCAGTTAGTTGATCCAAATAAAGCTACACAAATCCAGATCTATGCATTAAAAGACATTAAGCAGTAAAAATGAAATGTTGCTCCATGCATCCAATAGATAAGACAAGAACAATATGTTTGAAAGAATTTTTATATTAAAGGGGCACCTGAGAGGAAAAAAAGAAAGGTGTTTCCAATTCTCCTCAATGGGATGGGTTCTTGAGAGTCCTCAGCATTTCAGATCTAAAATTTCTCTCTCTTGTTGGTATAGAAAACCCAGACAAACATAGAACTCAAAGGGAGCTCACAAAGAAAATAATGGAGAATGTGACAATGATAATGGCTCAAAGTCAGACCAAGAGTATAGATCCAGAGTGATCTAATATGCAACAAAAGTTTGTGACAAATGAATGGGAAAACCCTTCTATTTATAACAAAATATTAGGGTACTCTAGAACTTGGGGTATGAATAAAATATTATTAACCAAATTCTAGAACCACCTTTTAGGAATATTTTATTATATTTATTGGAGGGAAAAGGATTTTTGACTTGGGTCAAATCCTTTATTTATAAATAATAAATAAATAAATGATTTATTTATTATTTTAAGGAAATGGTGGAAATATAATTAAATAAATAATGATTTATTTAATTATTTATAAATGATTGAGTCAAATTTAACTAGGAATATTATTTAAATAAGGATTAAATAACTTATTCCTAGGAAATAATCAAATAAATAAGGATTTATTTAATTGATTTCCTTGTTTTGGGTTAAATATGACTAGGAACAATAATTAAATTGATGTTTAACTAATTATTCCTTGAGGAAATATAAACAAATATGGATTTGTTTATTATTTCCTTTTGGGTTTTCCTATTTAGACCATAAACAACTTAATAAAGGTGTTTTACTATGTTATTTCACATAGTGAAAGCAATTTTACTTAGGGTAAAATTGGTCTTACATGGTGTAATTGGGTTCATCTAATGATAATAGGTTAGATGACCAAAAAATGGTGTAACACTTTTTCTACATTGTCTATCACTGAAGGTGACTCTTCTTCTCTCTACCTCTTTCCTGCTTTCTCTTGAGGAACAAAACTTTGTGAAGTTGAATTAGAAACAAACTTCTCGTCATCTTCCTGAAAGGTATTTTTTTTCCAAGTCAACTGGTTCACATATCTTTCAATCTAGAGCCTTTTGGTATGAGTATAAGTAGTGGTTTTGTGCTCCACCCTCATCTTAGAAATTAAACCCAAAGGATCATAGGACCATGTGAAACTTAAATTGAACTTCATCTCTTTGAGAAGCTTATCTTCTTCTTCTCATGTTGTCCTTCTATTACACACAAATGCGACAACCTATGTCTTAATTCTAAATTGTGATTTCTTCTTTGTTGAAACAAAGTGTATTTCATCTGAATTGATCATTTTTCTTATATATTCTAATGCAAATATCCTCATGGGGAGGTATTTTGGAAATTTTTATGGTGCCAAATCACACCCATACACTCTAATTTCAGTGTAGTCCTGGTACAGGTACCAGTCTCTAGTCTTTGCTTGCTTTGTAAAATGCAAAATCCTCTTTATCTCCTCACTGATCCTCGGATCTGTTGAACTGTTTAACATACTCGTTGTTGGATGTATAAATTGATCAATGTACTACTTGTAAGTGAATTATTCCTGCTCTTTCATTACTAGGGAAGTCCAAAATATCACATATTGTTGATTCCCTTCTTCATCTAACTTTTGCATAGAAAACTTGAATCTATCTGCCCGATAATAGATAAAAATATACACTAGAATTGAATTATACTTGAACACTCCCTCAGTTGGTAACTTCAGGAATTGTTCATGAATACTATCAACCAGAAATTTACTAAAATTGAAAATAATGGAAGGCTTATTATCTCTAGAAAATATTGACAGGAAACCTAGAATGGTTTCATCTACCTATTGATCAAAATAATAGCCTCAAATGTAGGATAGGACAAATATAATTTTCTTGGCCTGAACTAGGAAAATAGAGGAAGGATAAGGTGGATTATTTCTTGGTAATTGGGCGTTTTCAGTTAAGAAGAGGTCAAAAATCCAAGCTCTTTTAGCAAAATCAAGATTTTAATATAATTTAGTTAAGGCTTCTATTGAAAATGGGGTATTGGTTTCTACAGAGGGGGCCTGCATCATTTGATAAATGGTTTTGGTAGTAATAGTGAATAGAATTTCACCACTAGGGGCTATGATTGCTCTTTGGTTTGGGATATAGCAGGATTGGAATTTCCTTGAAAATTCAAGAGAGTGTAAGGTTTGGGGAAAAATTTAATGGGGGAGATTGGACTCCCAGAGTCCAATTTCATCAGTCTTGTCCACAAATTTATCCTCAAGCCAGAAGTAGAGTTCAAATATATCGAACTCACATTGTGTCTCAGAGATTTCGTAATCTCGGTCTGCCAAGGGAATGTGGTCCAAGTCTACAGGGGGATGGATCAGGGGGTTGACAGAGTCATCCTGGTTTTTCTTCTTGGGAGGCATATTATTAATGGATAATTTACATAATCATGGGGTAAAATGAAAGATTATTGGGGATGTTGTACATTTGTTGCAGATGATAAGTGTAATTGGGACTTTGGTGCTTGATATGATGTTTGATAACTTGGAGTAATATCCATGGCGCATGAAAACCTAAAAAATGAAAAAAAAATGAGAAATTTTGCAGCGGAAAGGAAAAAATGGTGATGCATTCAAAACTTTATGGTTTTGGGAATTTTCTATTGCAAGTGTGGGTCCATTGTCTTTGCAAATGATTACCATGGAAAATTGAATGAATTAACGATAATTCCCTGGGAAGAACATTTATTGGGTAACGGCTACATCCACGTAGCATATTGTGAGTGGAAGGAGGCGCGTGGGTTGGGACAGCGGGAAAGGAATGACGGTCGAAGGTTTTTGGAGGGGGGTGACAGTGGTAAGCGGTAAGCTGTAGGGGGATGTCAAGTGTTAAGGGTGCGCCATGTTGCAATGGGCCCGGGGAGAAAACCACCTTCTCGGAACCGCCCCCCGCCGCCCCCCCCCCAGATGGTAAAGACAGGATGGAAAGGGGGGGCTAAAAAGGAATATGGGTTGTTGATCAGATGGTTGAAAGTTGGGTGCAATTTAATCACAACCCGAAAATTTTCTTTATCGTCTAGAGACCTTCATTTGATTTCGGAGACTTTGGATTTAAAACATCAATGCATTGAAACATTAGCCTTAAGCGCATTCTACATAATTTTTTTGAAACTTAAGCTAAAATTGCAATAATGAGTGCTTTGAAATAAAATTATCTCCCTCTACCCTTTTAACTTCAATTTATTACCTAGTCCTAAAATTAATCATTTTATGCATTCCTAAGGGTGCATTTAGACTTGCAAAGCCTCATTTGACTTCTTTTGAAAAACAAAACCTATTCTATCCTATCCCTTTATTTATCCGTTGATTTATCTTAAACAATTGAATAATATCATTTTTCTACCTAACTAACATTAGCCAAGATTAAACATTTTGGCTAACCTTATTCTCTAATATAATTAACATAAATTTAAACTTTTTTAACCATCATTAAGCTATATGATCAACCAAATAACTAATGATTGTGGAATTTTGAACAAGCTGCACACAACCTTCATTTTATTTAACAGATTGAAACTATCTATAAGTAGTGACATTTTGATTTGCAACACTTTCAGTATTATTCCTTTTTGTTTCACTTTTGTGGGCTCTCATCTTTATTTTTTATTCTTTTTCATTGTTATTTCTTTTCTTTTGTCCCTTTATTTTATTTTTTAGATACCCTCTTTTCATTTTATTTTATATATTTTTTTGGAAATCATTTGCAAATTGAAATATTATTTACAATATCAAATAACTGAGATCAAATTTCCAATCACCTTGAGATCCTATAAATTATAGGACCCTAACACTAGTTCCAGCTGGGGATGGAACTCCCCATGTGAGGTGCCAAGAACCTTTGACCAGTAGCCTTGAATGTTATGTTTCAGAAATGTCTACATCTGATTTATTTTTGTTGTTGTAATAATTATCTTAGCACATTAATCAGAATCTTAGGGCCTTCTCTGTGGGCTTCAACTTCTGTCAATAGGTCACCCAATAAAAATAGTAAATACAATGACATTTACAATGAAATTATCTAAGAAAAACCTGTATTCTTGTGAGAAATAATGCTTCAGCATCCTGCCATTCACAGGTCCACCAGGTATTTTTGTTCCATCCAAATCTTTGAGACAAAATGCACTATGACCTCTGAAGGCATAAATGATATATGGTCCTTTCCACAGATTATCAAAATTTCCATGCTTGCCTTTGTCTTCTCTTCTTGAATCCCACTTTAAAAAATTGTCACCCAAATTAAAATCATCTGCCTTCGTTCTTCTATCAAAAATGTTTTTGACATTCTCCTGGATAACTTGTGTTTTTTTATAGACTTATTCCCTGGATTGTTGCAGCTAAATGGTCTTATTTATCATTCTCTGAGTATCATTTGGTTCAACCTGCAACTCTAGAATTATATTCACAACTGGAACTCCTAAAGAGGATGGAAAAACAACATCCATTCCATAAACCAATTGGTATGGTGACATGCCAATTGATTCTTTGTGGTAAGCCTATAAGCCCAAATTTCATTTATCAGCTTGTTGTGCCATTACTTTTCGTTATCTTCTAGCATCTTTTTGATAATGTTAACCAAACTTTTATTTGAAGATTCAACCAAACCATTACCTTGATGGTATTAAGAATTTGAATGCCCTAGAGTGATTTGATATGTGCTGCATAAATCTACCATTTTATTTGACTTAAGAGTTGTTGCATTATCCCCCAGATGTAGGTGTTAATGAGTGATTTCGCTTGCATACACCTGGCCAAGCCGACATCGAGAAACCCTCCTCGCCACGAGGAGGCACATGGCCACGATACAGTTAATAAATTCTAGGGCATGGGTAACACTTACTTCACCACCCTCGAAGGATATGTTGCATATTATTAGCTCCTGCTCTTCATTTACGACGTCCTTTGTGCCTTTGCTCCTCCCTTTGTGCATTCAATCCTCCCGTAGCCATATATGGACCATGAATTTTCATCCTCAGCACTCTCCCTCAATCTTTCTATCATTCTCAACTTCGACTCTGCCTCCTCCTGCATCCTTCGGGCTCCTGCTAAGACCGTTGTAGAGGTGGCGAGTGCAGTCTCTGCTCTCATCCTCCCACTCACGCGATAGCCGGTAGAGTTCTTGACTTGTCTCTAAACTTGGTGGCACCTGAGGTCTTGGACCCCCTAGCCTCTCTGCTGAAAAGTCCATGCATCTTCCTGAAGCCTTCGTTGAACCCTCTAGCTCTAGCGCTCACTCCAGGAAACGTAAGTCCACAATCTCCTGTGTCTCCCTCAACCTTCCACGCAAAATGGTGGCTTTTCCAGTGAAATTAGCTGAGGATGACTCGAACAGTGATCGTAGCTACAACTCTAATGATGGTGGAAAGAGCTCTGAAACAGGTCACTGCTCGACCTCCTCTCCATCGCTAGACACCTAGCTATCCAAGCTCGAGGATGATGACTCCAAATACAAGTGCCGCATTGAGGAAGAACTGGCTCCAGCACCATTTCTGGATGACAAGAAATCGACAGACTAACCTTCCAGTTTCCACTTGTCTTTTCTCCATGTATTAGTCGTGTTCTGGTGAAGTTCTTCTCACTATTTTGATGCACTGCATAAGTATTTTTAAGGCTAGTTTCCCTTCAAGGGAAGCACTTTTTCTACCTCATGCACAAACTTCATGGGATGGTTTCCCCTTCTGGGGCAATCCCTATTTTGAAATTTTGAACTTGTTATTTCCCACCAGAATTGGCTAGCGCAGCAATTTTGGCGGATGACGAATGTATTTCTGTGATATGTATTAGTAATAGGAGTAGACCTATTTAGAAAAAAATAAATAAAAAAATTTGTTGCATTATCTTTGATAAACTTACTTGGACATCCAAATCTTGACAGTATATTGGTTTCTAGGAATTTGATAAACACAACATCAGTTACTAGTATTGAGGGTGTGGCCTCAATCCATTTGGTGAAATAGTCAGTGGTTGTGAGGATCCATTTTTGTTAGGCAGAGGATGGTGGATGTATTTCTCCAATAAAATCGAAACCCCACTATTGGAAAGAGCTTTCAACAGATATAGGTTTCAAGGGCAAGGGCAATAGTTTTCTTTTTGCTTCAAAATTTTGGCACTTGTGGTAGAAGGTAACTTTATTATGGACATCAGGAAAAAGTGTAGGTCAGTAAAAACTATCTCTAACAATCGTGTTAGTAGTGTTTTTCGAATACAAATTTCCACCACATTCTCCTTCATGAAATTCCTACATAGTTCTTTCTGCATCATCCTTCAACTAATATTTTAGTAAAATTCCACCAGCATCTTTCCAATATAAAATGCTATCTATGATACAAAATTTCATTGCCTTTAGCTTTAGAAATCTAGATTTTGTCTTAGTCAAACCAGGAGGAGCTTGTAAATTGAATAATACAAAAATTAGGTCTGCATACCAGGGTGAGGTTATAAAAGCCTCATCTATTTGTGGAGTCACTTGCTCCTCTTGATCATCTAATGCAACTACAAAATTGAAATCCAGTGCATGAAAATTAGACTCAACCATCAATTTGGCTAGTCCATGTCCCTTAATGATATTGGTGGGTTTGATTTCTATGTCATTTTCAAGAATAATGGCAATCCACTTACCTCTTTTACCATACGATCCATTTTGAGTCAAAATATCCTTAACCACAGAATTTGGTACATAAGCAATTATGTGAGAATGGAGAACATAGACTCTGAAATCTTTAATTTCTTTTATTAGTGAAAATGTGTGTTTCTCCATTATGTTATATTTCAATGGATCATCTCTTAAAACCTTACTAAATAATGCAATGGGTTTCTCATATCCCTCACTTTTTTTCTGTAAAATAACTATTGCAACAGTGTGATCAGATGCAAATGAAAATATTATAAAATCCTTACTAAAATCTAAACTGATCAGGATTGTTACTTTTTTCAGATCTTGTTTCACTTGGTCAAATGATTGCCTGGCTTCAATGTTCCCTCTTATTTCTGAATCTCTTTTTAGCATGTTTTTTATTTTTCTGAGGAGTTCTGTTAGGTTAGGAATGAATCTTCTTAGGAAGTTTATTTTGCCAATAAATTATTGAAGTTATTTAATATTTCTAGGATGACTGATTTTCAAGATGGCTTCAATTCTATTGGGATCAATCCTAATACCTTCTTTGGAAATGATATGACCTAGAATTTTTCCTTCTTCAAGGTCAAAAAGTGCTTTCTTAGGATTAAGTGAAATTCCAAACATCCTACATTTCTCAAAAACTATTCTCAAGTGTAACAAATTTTCTTCATCGGTTTTGGAATAAACAGTGATGTCATCTTAAATATATAACAATAAATCTACCAATTTCATCAGCAAAAGCAATATTCATTGCCCTTTGAAATGTGGCTCCAATATACATTAACCCAAAAGGCATCTTCACATACATGATGGTACCCCATGGAGTAGTAAAATTTGTCTCATCCTGATCATTAGGTTGAACCAAAACCTAGTTATAACTTGAGAAACCATCTAACAAATAAATCCTACTAGATCCAACTACCTTTTGTAAAATGTGATCCATCTTAGGTAAAGGGTGATTTTATTTTAGTGAGACTTTATTTAGATTTCTAAAATATATGCACAGATTGATTTCACCTATTTTATTCCTTGTTGGTACTATATTGGAAATCTATTTAGAGTACTGTTAGTATGAATCTTAATCGCAAGCGTACGAAAAAAGACCACTTTAGTTGTGCATAACAAACAACCCTAACAGAAAATATGGCTACCAAGATATTTATATCTGCAATTAGTTGACCAAGAGAAATGCTACAAAAAACTAGATCTATGCATTAAAATACATTAAGCAGTAAATAAAAACAAGAGTTGCTCCATGCATCCAATAGATAAGACAAGAATATGTTTAAATAATTTTTTATTTGTGGCACGTGGGAGGAGAACATAGAAGGATGTTACCAATCCTCCTCAATGGGATGGGTTCTTGTAAGTCCTCAGCACTTCAGATCTGAAATCCCTCTCTCTTGATGGTGTAGAAAACCCAGACAAAAAATGGAACTCAAAGGGAGCTCACAAGAAAAATGGAAGCAAAATATGACAATGATAATGGATCAAAGTCAGACCAAAAGTATAGATCCAAAGTGATCTTTAGGCAACAAAAGTTAGTGAATGAATGGAAAAACCCTTCTATTTATAACAAAATATTGAGTTATTCTAGATATTGGTGCATAATTAAAATATTATTAACCAAATCAAGATCCAACTTTTATGGAATATTTTATTATATTTGTTGAAGGGAAAAATAATTTGACTTGGGTCAAATCCCTTTATTTGTAAATAATAAATAAATAAATAAATTATTTATTATTTTAAGGATGTGGTTGAGTAATAAACAAATAAATAATGATTTATTTACTTATTTATAAATGATTTTAGTCAAATTTAACAAGGAATATTATTTAAATAAGGTTTAAATAATTGTTCCTAGAAAATAATAAGATAAATAATGTTTTATCTAATTAATTTTCCTATTTTGGGTTAAATATGACCAGGAATATTAATTAAATTGTTGTTTAACTAATTATTCCTTGAGGAAAATCAAACAAATGTATATTTATTTAATATTTCCTCATGGGGTTTCCTATTTAGACCATAAACAACTTAATAAATGTGCTTTACTAAGTTATTTTTCATAGTTAAAACAATTTTACTTAGGGTAAAATTGGTCTTACATGGTGTACTTAGGTCCATATAATAGTAACAGGTTAGATGACCAAAAAATGGTGTGACAGATTCCCCCCCAGCGTGCGAGCATTAGGAGCTAATCGTATGATTGAAGTACGTTGTAAGAACTCAATCAATAGACACCGAAGGGGAAGTCAGAGAGAGAGAAATATAAGGTATACCAAAGAACTAGACAACTAGACCCTGAGGAGGTGAGACTTACAGGTGTGAAAAGTCTCTTTTATGAGTGAGTACCTGTGTTATAGGCGGCGGGGGAGGCATACCTATGCCCACCGAGACAAAGTAAAAAGAATAATGTGTCCAGTAAACAAGGGACAGAACTATATAGTAAATGCTCGCATAAACATGAGCCAGATAAAAAACATGCTAATGAATCCCACATACATACTGTGCATGGGATAACAGCCAGGAATTGTACAATAATATATGAGTACATGAGATACAACTACTACCTAAAGTGCCCCTGTAAACAGGAAAGGGATCTGAAAATCTGACTGATACATGCAAACAAAAAGGTGTTGCAAGTAGCTCAGGCCAACATCATCAAATCTATGGACCTACATAAAAGGATGTAATGAGGAGGTCATCCGGGCATGTGGGGTGCTACCTAAAGGGCCACCCCTTCATGAGGTCTAAAACATTTCACAGACACCTGGGAATCACCGATATAATCTACTCCATCAATGAACCATCAAGTATACGAATCTTGATCATGCTACAAGGAGCTGGAGCTGAGAAAAAATCGACTCAAAGGGAAATAAGGAGTCCCTTTGCCTGATCCGAGGCACCAAACAAGAGTGGAAGCTGGAACCAAGGTACACCGCCCTCTATACCTGTCTTCTAGAATGAATGATCTAATGTCTACAGAATGAAGTCCGCCATAGGTGAGGCAATAAGAGATCCTCAACTAAGGCACGAGAGAAAATAGTAGAGTGACTAACAAACTGACACCAAGGATAATGAAAAGGGGGGTACTGAGTAGTGGACAGACGACTTCCCTTGTTATAGCATAAAGGGCATGGATGACCTAGCAGCGATTGACACAATATCAAGGGGGATAGGGGACAGTAAGACTGGAGGCCATAATGTGTGACACGAGAGAGGGAGCAAGCAATGAAGGATGGAGGACTATAGTAGGATGCAAAGGGACTCAGGATAGACTCCATGAATGCGATGATGACTCAACTTGGATACTCTAAACAAGGGCAACTCGATGATGCTGCCACACAGTAAAGGTCCAATGGGGACCATAAAAACATGAGTACAAGATGGTTACTCATAATGAAAATCGACACAAGCATGGACAAGTATAGAGGCAAAGTGGTGCCCCAAGTACAAGTGTTGCAAGTGAAGAAATTCGATTTTGAGGAGTGGTGAAGTGAAGCTTCTTGGAAAAAATGTGTCCTGGCGAAGTATCAAATCGTGAAAAACTGACAGATACCCATTTGAGAGCTCGGGAAGAGCTTTCCAACGGTACAGATTTTTTTTCAAACTAAACTACGGTTTGGTCGTAGTAGGAAAAATAAAAATCAGGGGTTTCTCTTTTAATAAGGCATTTTCCCTCCAAATTCACTCATTTGCAAGTGGAGCTGTGGTGAATGTAGAGCGGAGAGAAGGCCCTAAATCTTACGATGATCATAGCAGACAAACCGACCGTTGGAATCGAGATCCATCAGTTGCAGGTAAGAGGCCTAACCCTAATATTTCATTTCAGTGGATCAAAATTTCACTTTAGGCAGCCAGAGCTCATGAACCGGCCAGGTCGCACTTTTGGGGGTATGTTATGCGACCTGGGTAGCAGGTTCTGGGCAGAAAACTGTGACTTGTCCCAGGAAATGACCTGAAAAGTGCGACCTGTCAGGGAAATATTTTCATTGATGGCAAAGGAGACGAAATGAGCAGCACCAAAACTATCACAAAGAAGAACCAGCAAAAAGAGGTAGCTCAGACACCAGGAAGAAGCATAGGCAGTAGAGAGAGAATTAGACATGAAGCATAGGCAGTATTAGAAGGGCCTTTTGATTGGAGATCTGGAGAGACAGAGTAGTGAGGTTGAAAGGCCACTGAGTTGAAGATCTAGCCAAAACAAGGAGGTTTTGTAAGTAAATTAAGTTGTGTATATAAAATGATTTGTTTCAGTATTATATGGATATTTTTGATTTAAATTCTATGTGAAAGAGCTTTGATTTCAAAGAGAAATTTTATGAGAACCAGTGAGGTGAAATGTCGAAATTGTGATGTGCAATTATCTGTGCATTGATGATTTAATTTCATATGTGAGTTGATCCGGGTTTATAAAAAGTTTTGAATAAAATTTGTGGCAAGGGTTCGAATTAGAGATTCTGTGTATAAATTGAAGGTAATTCATGTGTAATACCTTTTTGAGTATATTATACTGATGCTTAGTTTAAACTCAGTTTTTTATTCATCAAAGCGACCGGTAGAGCAATTGGGTTTTGAGATAGACTGTCCTTTGTTTTGAATAATGGTTCTGAATGCCATTGAACAGTTTGAACAATTCGTTGTGAGAATGTTGCATAGGGATTGTTATAATGCTCTACGTAAAATGTGAAAGTCTTATTTCTGAAGTATTGTTTGAGGGTGGCTCGAAATCTTCAAAGAAGATCTGGAAATAAGTGAATAGACAGGTATACAAAGGCAAAGCAAATGGTTAAGTGAAGGCATTGTTGGAAGAGTAATTTGATTCGTTCTACAGATGAGGAATAACCTTGAGTCACGAAGTAGAAGGCGGAGTCATGAAGAGAAAGGAAAGTTTCGATAGAACTATGCAAAGGAACCTTGATTGAAGACGCAACAGAACCACGAACAGGGAAGCGTTCTTAAGAAACCACTTGTGGTATTTGCAAAATTTTTAAATGGTAAGTGGTATCAAGAAAAAAAACGCGATATATGCCAGCGTGTGACACGTGTCCTGAAGCAGTATTCTGAAACCACGAATATCGCGTTATTTTGGGGAGTTAAGTCACGAGGTTAAAACTTTTGCGATATCCATTGGATTTCGCATGATGGGATGATGTGTTGCGACCACCGTTGGATCACAAGTGAAGTAGCACGGGCGAAAGGTATGTTATAATTTTTTGTGGGACCCAAATATGTTGCGGATTCTTGGTTTGATATGTGTTGATGCGTTATGATATGCCGATATTTTAAACCCAAAGTCGAAGATTAAAATATGTGTTGGTATACATGATTAATTATGTCTATTATATATAAATTCTTACGGGCGAGTGTGATGGAAAAAGGGGTTATCATGAGGTTTCATAACTTTGGATTGTAGACATAATATATGTTAAAATATTATGTTGGATATATGATAATAGAACCGTGACCAACATTGATGTGAAATGGTATTTCTCTTAATGTTTAATATATGTGGGACCCAAAAACTTTAATTCATGTTGGCCTTTTGTTTTAACCGAAGTTGGGATTGATATGAATAAATTATGGTGTTGATATGTCGGGTTTTGACCCAAGGGATAGAGTATTAAAATTATGTTGGCAAGTATGAAAGTCTGGCCAACCATAATGCATGTTGATACTTTGTTGAACTTTACCAAGGTCAAAGGTAATAAAATGCACTCATAGATGGTGGATTGATAAAGAGTTGGCACATATGTTGATATTTAATTAATCAAGGTCTAAAGTACGGTATATAGAGGAAACTTCGCATATGAAGATTGAAGGTTAAAGTTTAATCTTATTTTAGTTGTAAAATTCGAATATTAATTCGACATATTATAAGATGGGTTTTGATTATGGTTTTAACCATAGGTTTGAAGATGAAAAGAGAGAAATCTTCCGCTTATGTAATCGGTTGTATGGCTGTATAAATCATAGTGAAATGATTTATAAAAGAGCTTCCGCAATGAAAGGATATTGCCCAGATTGGAGAAATTGAGGACCCTTTTGGATGATTAATTAGAAATGCATTTTTATATGAAAAACAAAATTGGAGATTGTGGTTTTGGTAGGGGAGCATGCAGAACTGTTACACTACAGCAGCAAAAAAGACAAACACACAGTGAGCCAAGAACTGAATGGGTTGAACAGAAATACTTATTATAACTAAAAATTTAAAGTTTTATTTATTTTATATTGTTTGTGATGCAATGGCAAGTCTCCGTAGGCAAACAAAACTCCACTGTAAAATTTAATTTGTACATATTATTATATTCATTTGAAAAATATGGAAAAGAAATGAGAAGGTGGAAGGCAAAGAGTCAAGGTTGTTCACTTCGAATTCCCTGTGGAATACAAACAGTCATGAGGTAATCTCTATAAATGATGTCACATAGATATGCATAGAGAAGTTAGTGAATGAAGAAATGAGGAAGAGAGGGTAAGAAGAAGGAGAAGCAGATAGAGAATTTGTGAAGATTCAGAGATGATATAAGGAAGATATGAAGGTTGGTGGACAGCAGTGAAGAAGGAACAAAACATAGTAGATATCCAGGTAAATCAGCATGTGTCTTTTGTATGAAAGAGTGAGGAAGTTGGTGCTTCCATATCAAGTTGTAGCTTGATAGATGTCAGTTGTAGTTGGCTGAGGTAGGATCCTCCTGTAGGTTGTAGCCTGCAGAAAAATAGATGGGAGTTGGAGCTTCCTTGCAAGTAGTAGCTTGTTGAATTGAGGTTGTAGCCTCCTGTAGGTAGGAGCCTACAGAAAATATGTGGTGAGAGGGAGTTGGAGCTTGCCTTTGCATCACAACAATAATAAGATGTGGTTTTATCCCTCATGGGTTTCCAATTATATATGTTGTCTATATGCATGATGATTATGTGTTGATACTCTATATTTATTCTACTTAATACTTGCTGCTCACTTATTAAGATTGTTGTTCCATTGTATATTAAGTTGATCACAAAATTATGATGTGAATGAGTATAAAAGAAAGTTTAATAAGAACATGATTGCATTAAACTGATTCACCCCCACTCTCAATTTAACCAAGGGTTCAACAATTGGTATCAGATCAAGTTCCTTCTGTATCAATTTAACAACTGGAAGGAGATCCCAGGTCCCCAAGATGGCTAGTCTAGAAGGATGCTCAACAAATAAAGTCCCTTTGTTCACCGGTACAAATTATGCCTTCTGGAAAATAAGAATGAGGACGTACATAATGTCTCTAGGAATATAAGTTTGGGCTGCTGTGGAATTGGGATATGCCCCAAAGGAGTTTGACTCAGAGAAAGATGCCAAAAAATACTTTGTAGCTAATGCAAAAGCCATGAATTCACTCTTAAGTGGACTGTGTGAGGAAGAATTTATCAAAGTAATGCACAACAATACTGCCAAAGAAATATGGGATACACTAGAAAACATCCATGAGGGAGACAAAAGGTTGAAGATAGCCAAACTTCAAGTCTATAGAGTTCAGTTTGAAAATATAAAAATGAATGATGATGAAGACATTGCCAACTTCTTTTTAAGGGTTGCAGAAATTGTGAATAACATGAAAGCTCTAGGAGGAAATGGTAAAATAATGTGTATTGTTCAAAGATTCCTAAGATCTTTACCATCATCTTTACCCCAAGGTTTTTCCATAGAAAAAAAAGCAGTTGGGAAACTTTGATCATAGACATGCCCAGAGCTTGATAGCCTAGCAGATGAGACTTCCCACGGAGATTCAAATGTGAGGGAGGTAGCCTTCAAGAAAAAGAAGAACAAAGAAAAAAAAGAAGATACATGCTCCTGCTCTGATGAAGAAGAGGCCAAATTTATCAGAAGATTAGAAAGGGGCTCAGGCAAGTATAAAGGTAAACTTCCATTTAAATGCTTTAACTATGGAAGAGTTGGACACTATGCTTCTAAGTGTCCTCATAAGAAGACAAAGAATTAGACTCAAGAGTCAGAGAAAACCATATCAAAGAACTGGTATAAAGGGAATAGATACAGGAGAAAATCATTTTATGCTCAGCAAGATAGCAGTGCATCTGAAAACTCAGATGAAACCTCAAATGAAGAAGGAACCATTGAATTTGTATTGATGGCCAGGGAAGAGCTTGAAGGATTCCTTCTAGAAGATGAGGAATAAGGTGAAGTTGATCTTAAGGGGGAGCTAAGAAGTGCCCTGGAGGAAATAGACAGACTTAAACTAAAGTGCAGAAAACAGAAAGACATTCTCCTCAAATATGTAAGAGAAGAACAAAATTTAGAAGACCTCATTCAGTTAAAATTAGAGCTTGAAGAAGCCAAGAAGGTAGAAGACACTTTACTTAAGAAAATTGAGGATAAAATTCAAAAGCAAGAGAAACTGGAAGAAGAAGTAGTATGCTTGAGGAAGAAATTAGAAAACACCCAAAGGAAATTGTCAATAAACACTTCTCAAATGACAAGCTCTGATAAGTTGAATAAAATACTAGATGCTCAAAGATCTCCTCTGATAAAAACTGGGATAGGCTATGAAGGAGAAACAAGTAAATTCAAAGAAACAGATAACAGGAATATCATTTTTGTAAAAGTTGTCAAGGATAATGAAGCAGCTCAGAAGGTTCCCACAGAAGTAGAAGCCTGTAATGAAGTAAACAGAAACATGAAGGAACCTCAAATGACAAAGAACGAAATAAATAAACAGTCAACTAGAAAAGGCTCATATACTCCTGAATATATAAAATTTGGAAGCTATCAAAGGAGATTCTTCCCCCCCTATGAAAAATTTCACTTGTTATGCCTGCCACAAACTGGGACATATTGCTACATACTGTCATAAAAGGAGAATCGATTCCAACCAGCAAAGGATGCAAAGAGTGAAAATACTACCTCAAGCAAACAAATGGAGAAGACACCCCTTCATCAGGTACGCTAATTGTTTTTATGGGTATTGTTTTTACTGTAAGGAGTTCGGCCATAAAGCCAAGGAATGCAGAACGAATGGAAAAAGGTTGATGTATGGAAACTCAAGGAGATGGATGAACAATGGAGAATTCACTCGTGTACATAATTCATTCAGAAACATAATCAAATGTTGTGATTGCCTTCAAGTTGGGCACAAGTGTAACAAATGTCCTCTCAGAGAATGTGGTCCATCATCTCAGGAAAGGTACCAAACAAAAGGATGCATGCAATGGAAAAAGAAGGTGAATAAGTGTGACCTGGCTCTAATAGCTCAAGACCAGAAAATCCAATGGTATTTAGACAGTGGATGCTCAAAACATATGACTGGAGATCAAAGCAAGTTTGTAACCTTTGATGAAAATAAATCTGGGAATGTAACATTCGGCAATGATAAAGCAGGGAAAGGCTCATTCAGTCTGGAAAATGGAAGAGGAGAGGCTCAAGATGTATTATTTGTGGATGGGCTGAAAGCCAATCTGCTAAGTGTCAGCCAAATATGTGACAAAGGATTTGAGGTTCTTTTTAGAGCACAAGACTGTGAAGTAAGATCAAGCACCACAGGAAAGACCTTGATCAAAGGTATTCGAACAGAAAGTAATGTCTATATAGCGAAAGAAGAGGACGAAGCATGTCACCTAAGCAAACTTGATGAATCATGGTTATGGCATATAATATTGGGACACCTAAACTTTGACCACGTCATAAGTTTGAGCAAGAAGAATGCAATCAGAGATATTCCAGTCATAAAGAAGCCTTCAAATACCATATGTAAATCCTGCCAACTAGGCAAGCAAACCTGAACATCTTTCAAGACCAAAGAGAAACTATCTACAAGTAGACCTCTTCAGCTTGTTCACATGGACCTGTGTGGACCTTCAAGAACTAAAGCACCAAGTGGAGAATCTTATTTCATGTTGATAATAGATGATTTTTCCAAAATGACGTGGGTAGCATTTCTCAAATATAAATCTGAAGCACTTGATAAATTCAAGATATTCAAGGCATTGGCAGAAAATCAAACAGGATGCAAGCCAAAGTGCATCAGATCAGACAGAGGAGGTGAATTCACAGACTATGATTTTGCAAACCTATGCAATGAGCATGGGATAAAACAACAGTTTACAATTGCAGGTACACCTCAACAGAATGGAGTGGCAAAGAGAAAAAACAGGTCAGTACAACAGATTTCCAGAGCAATGATGCAAGAAATTAACATTCCCCAAACCTTCTGGGTAGAGGCAGTACACACAATTGTTCACATTCTTAACAAAGCTCATTTAAGACCAAACTATGACAAGACTCCTTAAGAATTATGGCATGGTAAACCAGCATCAATCAAGCACTTTAGAGTCTTTGGAAGCAAGTGTTTCAAAAAAAATAATGATGAAAAACTGGGGAAGTTTCATGCAAGAGATGACGAATGAATATTTTTAGGATATGCATCCAAGAGTAAGGGTTACATGTGCTACAACAAAACACTACACAAAATTGTGGAAAGCATTGATGTAAGATTTGATGAAGATCTACCAAACAGAACAAGAATTACAAGATGCAGCAATCCTCCAGAAGATCATGAAGAAGAGAACCAAGATAATGATGAACTAAGCAAGAAAACATAAGATACTGAATTAAACTCAAAAGGTCCCTCAAGACACACTCAAAAGAATCATCCAGAAGATCAAATCATTAGGGACAAGAGTGTGGGAGTCTAGACTAAAGACTAACTAAATTTGAATAGAAAGAAAGAAGTATACCTATCCATACTATCTCAAAATAGAAACCAAAGAAATTCGAAGGCGGCAAGGCAAAAAGCTGATTAATTCTATGAATGAGATGGACCAAGAAAAGAAGAAATACGGGAATTAAAACAAGACCACAGGAAAAATGTCATTTAACAAAATAGATATTCAAGAATGATGAATGAACAAGGGTAGGTAATAAAAATAAAGCCAAACTTGTATGCAAGGGATATTCTAAATTGAAGGTCTTGATTATGATGAAACACTTTACCTAGAGTAGCTTGAAATGAAGCAATAAAAATGTTTTTTAGCTATTATTATCATGATTTCAACATATATCAAATGGGTTTGAAGTCACCTTCACAGTGGAGATATAGGAAGAGTCTACATGGAACATCTGATTCTCATTAGAGAAAAACATATTTGTGTGTCTGAGGATTAAAGAAAGCCTTATATGGGCTGAAACAAGCTCCTCGTGCATGGCATTCAAGGCTGGACAAATACTTTCAAAAACAAGGTTTTAAGAAAGGAGGAGTAGACAGAAATTTGTACATAAAGGCTAATGAAAATGAACTCCTAATTGTCGTAGTATATGTAGATGACATCATGTTTGGTAGCAACAAAGAGAAGTTAACAAAAGAATTTGCTGAAGAAATGAAATCAGAATTTGAGATGTCTATGATTGGAGAGCTCACCTTCTATTTAGGACTTTAAATTCAACAAAAGAACACAGGAACATTCATCTCACAAGAAAAATACTTAAGAGAGATGTTGAAAAGGTTCCAAATGGAAGACTGCAAACCTGTGTCAACTCCCATGATCACTAGATGCAAACTATGTGCTAATGATGGATCTGTAGATATAGATCAAATACTTTACAGATCCATGGTAGGAAGTCTGCTATACCTAACTTCCTCTAGACCAGACATTGTGTTGGTAGTAGGACTTGTGGCAAGATATCCAGCAGCACCAAAACAAAATCACTTACTAGCAATCAAGAGAATATTCAGATATCTACAAGGAACTGCACATTATGGGCTATGGTATCCAAAAAGAAAAATCTTCACTTTGATAGCATATACAGATGCAGATTGGGCCAGCTGTGTGGATGACAGGAAAAGAACAAGTGGAGGTGCATTCTATTTTGGAAAAATTCTGGTGGCATGGCTAAGCAAGAAGCAAACTTCTATCTCTCTATCTACAGCAGAAGCAGAATACATATCAACAGCAACAGCATGTTGCACACAAGTAATGTGGATGAAACAAACTCTCCAAGACATGAAGGTAAGCATTGATGAACCTATTTCTATCAAATGTGACAATACAAGTGCAATAAGTATATCAAAAAATCCTGTACTTCATTCAAAAACAAAGCACATCCCAATAAAGTACCACTTTCTCAGAGAACAAGTAGCACAGAAAGTATTGAAGTTGGAATATGTACCAACAAAGGAACAAACAACAGACATATTCACAAAACCTCTTGCTAAAGAACCATTCGAATATCTAAGATACAAACTAGGGGTAGTGTCTGCAGATGTTACTCTCTGACAAAAAAGAAGGCATCATTCCAGGGGGAGATCAGTCAACAAATATTTTTACAAAACAGCCAGAGCTAGTGAGTAGTGCATGGAACAGGTCCTCAAGATCAGAGTATTATGGACAAGATTTGGAAACCACACTAGGAAATGTGCAACCCTTTGCCATTGATGTCAAAGGGGGAGTAAAAGCAAGCAAAAGAAGAGTATTAAAGTATTGCCATCAATGCCAAAGGGGGAGACAATTGGAAATATTGTCATTGATGGCAAAGGAGAAGAAAGGAGCAGCACCAGAAATATCACAAAGAAGAACCAGCAAAAAGAGGCATCTCAGACACCAAGAAGAAGCAGAGGCAGCAGAGAGAGCATTAGACATGAAGCAGAGGCAGTAGTAGAAGGGCCATTTGATTGGAGATCTGGAGAGACAGAGTAGTGAGGTTGAAAGGGCCACTAAGTTAAAGATCTAGCCAAAACAAGGAGGTTTTGTAAGTAAAGTAAGTTGTGTATATAAAAGGATTTTTTTCAGTATTATATGGATATTGTTGATTTAAATTCTATGTGAAAGAGCTTTGATTTCAAAAATAAATTGTATGAGAACCAGTGAGGTGAAATGTCGACGTTGTGATGTGCAATTATCTGTGCATTGATGATTTAATTGGATATGTGAGTTGATCCGGGTTTATAAACAATTTTGAATAAACTCTGTGGCAAGGGTTCGAATTAGAGATTATGTGTATAAATTGAAGGTAATTGATGTGTAATACCTTTTTGAGTATATTATACTGATGCCTAGTTTAAACTTGGCTTTAAACTCAGTTTTTGATCCATCAAAGCGACCGACAGAGCAATTGGGTTTTGAGATAGACTGTCCTTTGTTTTGAATAATGGTTCTAAATACCATTGAACAGTTTGAACAATTCGTTGTGAGAATGCTACATAGGGATTGTTATAATGCTCTACGTAAAATCTGAAAGTCATATTTGTGAAGTATTGTTTGAGGGTGGCTCGAAATATTCAAAGAAGATCCAGCAATAAGTGAATAGACAAGTATACAAAGGCGAAGCGAATGGTTAAGTGAAGGCGTTGTGGGAAGAGTAATTTGATTCGTTCTGCAGATGAAGAATAACCTTGAGTCACGAAGTAGAAGGCGGAGTCATGAAGAAAAAGGCGGGTTTCAATAGAACTATGTAAAGAAACCTTGAGTGAAGATGCAACGGAACCATGAACAGGGAAGCGATCTTAAGAAACCACTTGTGGTATTCGCAAAATTTTTAAATGGTAAGTGGTATCAAGAAAAAAAACGCGATATACGCCAACGTGTGACACGTGTCCTGAAGCAGTATTCTGAAAACATGAATTTCGCGTTATTTTGGAGAGTTAAGTCATGAGGTTAAAACTTTTGCGATATCCATTGGATTTCGCATGATGGGATGATGTGTTGCGACCACCGTTGGATCACAAGTGAAGTAGCACGGGCGAAAGGTATGTTATAAGTTGTTGTGGGACCCAAATATGTTGCGGATTCTTGGTTTGATATGTGTTGATGCGTTATGATATGCCAAGGTTTTAAACGCAAAGTCGAAGATTAAAATATGCGTTGGTATACATGATTAATTATGGCTATTATATATAAATGCTTACGGGAGAGTGGGATGGAAAAAGGGATTATCATGAGGTTTCATAACTTTGGATTGTAGACATAATTTATCTTAAAATATTAGGTTGGATATATGATAATAGAACCGTGACCAACATTGATGTGCAATGGTATTTCTCTTAACGTTTAATATATGTGGGACCCCAGAACTTTAATACACGTTGGCCTTTGGTTTTAACCGAAGTTGGGATTGATATGAATAAAGTATGGTGTTGATATGTCGGGTTTTGACCCAAGGGATAGAGTATTAAAATTACGTTGGCAAGTATGAAAGTCTGGCCAACCATAATGCATGTTGATACTTTGGTGAACTTTACCAAGGTCAAAGGTAATAAAACACACTCATAGATGGTGGATTGATAAAGCGTTGGCACATATTTTGATATTTAATTAATCGAGGTCTAAAGTATGGTATATAGAGGAAACTCCACATATGAAGATTGAAGGTTAAAGTTTAATCTTGTTTTAGTTGTAAAATTTGAATATTAATTCGACATATTATAAGATGGGTTTTGATTATGGTTTTAACCATAGGTTTGAAGATGAAAAGAGAGAAAGCTTCCGCTTATGTAATTGGTTGTATGGCTGTATAAATCATAGTGAAATGATTTATAAAAGAGCTTCTGCAATGAAAGGATATTTCCCAGATTGGAGAAATTGAGGACCCTTTTGGATGATTAATTAGAAATGCATTTTTGTATGCAAAACAAAATTGGAGATTGTGGTTTTGGTAGGGGAGTATGCAGAACTGTTACACTACAGCAGCAGAAAATACAAACACATAGTGAGCCAAGAACTGAATGGGTTGAATAGAAATACTTATTGTAACTAAAAATTTAAAGTTTTATTTATTTTATATTGTTTGTGATGCAATGGAAAGTCTACGTAGGAAAAAAAAACTCCACTGTAAAACTAAAATTTGTACATATTACTATATTCATTTGAACAAGATGGAAAAGAAATGAGAAGGTGGAAGGCAAAGAGTCATGGTTGTTCACTTTGAATTCCCTGTGGAATACAAACAGTCATGAGGTAATCTCTATAAATGATTCCACATAGATATGCATAAAGAAGTTATTGAATGAAGAAATGAGGAAAAGAGGGTAAGAAGAAGGAGGAGCAGATAGAGAAGCTGTGAAGATTCAGAAATGATATAAGAAGAGCAGATATAATAATTTGGTGGACAGTGAAGAAGGAACAAAACAGAGCAGATATCCAGGTAAATCAGCATGTGTCTTTTGTATGAAAGAGTGAGGAAGTTGGTGCTTCCATATCAAGTCGTAGGTTGATAGATGTCAGTTGTAGCTGGCTGAGGTAAGAGCCTCCTGTAGGTTGTAGCCTACAGAAAAATAGATGGGAGTTGGAGCTTCCTTGCAAGTAGTAGCTTGCTGAATTGAGGTTGTAGCCTCCTGTAGGTAGGAGCCTACAGAAAATATGTGGTGAGAGGGAGTTGGAGCTTGCCTTTGCATCACAACAATAATAAGATGCGGTTTTGTCCTTTATGGGTTTCCAATTATATATGTTGTCTATATGTATGATGATTATGTGTTGATACTCTGTATTTATTCTACTTAATACCTGCTTCTTACTTGTTAATATTGTTGTTCCATTGTATATTAAGTTGATCACAAAATGATGATGTGAATGAGTATAAAAGAAAGTTTAATAAGAACATTACTGCATTAAACTGATTCACCCCCCCTCTCAGTTTAACCAAGGGTTCAACATTTTTGGCTGAGATCTGGGATTTTTTATGCTTGAGGGGCATAGGTTTCCCCACGCATGTTGTGGTCATGCCAAAATTTATTTAGAAAAAGAGTAATCTAAACACATTTGTATGATGTGGTGCACCATTTGTTTTTGTTATGGTTAAGCAGTTCGAGAAATGGAATGAAGGATTACCAATCTCTTTTGGTACTGCATATATGAAGCAAATGGACTTAAGTTTCTAGGTTGGGATACATGGCGTTCCTATCCCAAAGAGTGGATTTGGAGATAATGAACTGATGCTCTCCAATAAAACCCATAGGTTGGTCAACAGCAATGTCTAGGGGACTGGGTTGTTGATGTAAAAGGAAGGAATGATGAGGGATATCATCCCTAGAGTGTTATGAAGTGATATGGGACTCTAGAGGTTCTTCTAAATGGGGAAGAATAATGGTACTAGAGTCGACACAACCAGATACACTAGGAGAGTTGTGGAAAATTTCTTCTCTTGGCCTCTTCAATATGGGTTCCCCCTTACCCAAACATTGGGTGTCAATGTAATGGCCACAAGGTGTATGTGGTTTGAATGCATGGGTTTGATGTAAGGGGGGATAGATAAAGTTAGGGGTTGTGACTACTTCCATAATGTCGTCATCGTAATAGGAGATGGGGTGACTGGTGGAAGAAAGAACACCTGATGTGGTGAAGCTACCTGACTCATCATCATGAGAAGAGAGGTTCACATGCGCATCATCACAAAGGGTGACGGAAGGACAAGTAGATGAAGGATCCACCAATGCTGAGCCCAAGGTGATCGCTGAAGGGAGGTCAGGAAAAATAGAATGGGAAGGCCTATGGGGATTTTCCACATTGGATCTCGTAGACGATGACAGGTAGTGGATAATGGCCGAAGGCTCTATCATTTCAACGTCCGGAGGGGGAATTTCTATGGTAGTGGATGTGTCCTCTTATTCTGCTAAAGAAAAACGCACAAATAAGGGAGTGGTGGACTCGTTGTGCTTTACCTTGAATTGGAAAACTTCCACTAGAGAGGTGCAGAATTCCTCGAGGTGGGGATAGAGGTGGGTATAATGGCCATGGAGATCAGACAAAGCACACAGGTGGTTGGTGTGAATATTCTTGGGGTTCTTGGCTATAGGTGAGGAAGGAATAGAGGTTTCCAGGACCATAGACTCATGGAACACAACATTAACCATGGGCTTGAGACGAGGTAATTTAGGACAATTATAGGTGGCATGACCGACAACATCACACAAATCACACAGAGGTGTACGCTTTGGAGGCTGAGGAGGAGCATGGGTTGTCGGGGCAGCCTTGCTTTTAGGTGCCTTCTTGCGAGCTTTTCCCCCCTCACCTGAAGCTTTTGCAATAGGAGTAGGTACCTATTGAGGTGGTTGAGGCATAGAAGTGAAGGGAGGGGTCATGGGGACCAGTTGAACCGGGGTCAAAGCAAGATAAAGATTGGGTTGACTAGGTGTAGCAACTTGGCGATCAAGGTACCAGACGGGAATCCCCAAGGTCAGGTTAGGAAGAGATAGGGTAGCCATGACAAGTACCGAGTACACTCCAGGAGGGGGATCTAGGAACAGTATCTGACTGTAGGGGTAATGGCTAGGCGGGATGGCTCTAAGATGTTTAAGGCCTAGAGGAACCATTCCAAGAGGGTAAAGAGGTTCATGGATACTAGCTGCAGGTGAAGGGCCAGGAGGAGGAGTTCTAGAAGGCTGAATCGAAGGGCTAGTAGTAGGCTGCGGAGGGCGAGGTTGCTGACTAGCTGAAGCGGGCCACTTGAGGGAAGCCCGAGATGATTACATCATGAAAAAATTCGATGAGATGGGATCAAAGATAGGAGGAGGAAGACCAGGGAATGTAACAAGAAAAGAGGATTTTTTGTAGACTACGGGTGAGACTCTGGTCAAAGGATTGACGGTTTGCTTATTTGCCACCAAAGAGATGATGGACTCAAGGGAGGTCTGAGACTTCGGTTCGTAATATTTCAACTGGTCAATGGTGACTATATTTCCATTATGAGGGAAGTACATCTTGCGGTGAACCGCATATGGGACAATAGACATCACATAGGTGTAGATACGACCCAATAGAATGTTGTAATCTAAGGGGGCATCAATGACTTCTACATCAATGCAAGCGGTCTTGCCCGTAAGAGTAATAGGACAATTGCATAATAGGCCAATGGGCTAGGAGGCATGGCCATTCCATGCTCAAAGAGTGATCGTGGAAGGAGCCAACTCAAGTGATCCGCTTTTCTTCCAAACCGAAGCAAACATCACACAGGTGGATGCCCCCTCATCAATGATACAACAATAAATGTTGGCATTCTGGATCTTGACTGGGATTTGGAAGGTGACGAAAGCAGGAAGAGGAGGATGTTCTAACCGGTCAACATCAAAGATGATCAAATGATCATGTTAAGGATCTATAGTGCCCATGGCAGATAGTAGATATTTTTGTTGTGAAGGGCACAACTAGAGGAGTTCCAGCATTGAGATGGCAGTAGGAGATTGCGCCAAATCATCTACTATACTATACGAATGGGAAGCTTTGCCAAAAGCAGCATTTCAGCGTAGTGGTCCTTTAGGGATCTTGGTATAAACCTCTGCCTTAGGCTGACGAATCTACAAAGGGCCATTATTTGTCGAAAGAGGCTCTTTATAACCTGAAGAAGGGATCTCAGGGGCAGACGTAGTGGGAGGCTTGTTGTAATGATGAGACCGAGTCTAAAGGTTGAGGTCTACGGTTATAGGTTGGTCAGAGTTCATCATGAGAATCTGGTAGTCGGAGGTACCAGATGGAGGAGGTTGAGTGGCTGCCTGACCTTCAGGTAGTTGAGTAGCCACAAGTCCTTGCTGAGGGAAAGGATTAGTAAACACAACTGGTTGGCTAGGTGCAGGATTGGGAGGGATGGAAGGGGAGGCTTGATGTCCTCGAAATACTACTTAAGACTCCCACAGTAGCCACATCTGTGGTAGAAGAGGACAATCATGCGTGTAATGACCATAAACACCACAACATGAACAAGGCTTATTCATGCGAATAGGCCTGTCTTTCTTGGGTTGAGTGCCATGTTGCTGTTTAGCAGTGTTAGGTGCATTAATTTGAGGATTAGGTCCAGGGTTATCGGGGGCAGATTGATTTTGAGTGCCTTTCCTCTTATTTTTGGAAGGAGGAGGATTAGTCGCACCCTACTGTGCATACACCTACCCCTGAGGGGGTGGTGGCTGCTGTTACGGGGGTTAAGAAGGAAAGGGAGGCGGAGGTGCTAATGTTGGAGGAGCTGAAGCACCAGACTACAGATATGAATAATAATGAGGTTGGGTAACATTGTGGTAAACAGGAGGTTGGGAAAAAGGAGGAGGCATGTCGTATCCTGGATACATGCTACCTGGAGGGGGAAAAGTGTTGGAGGTGCTGGCCCCTCCTTGAGGAAAATCATAGCCCATGGGAGGCTGAGCATATGGATGGAAAATAGCACCAACGATACCGTCGGCAGCATGAGATGCCCTCGGTGCATTGGCACCACAAGGTCTCGGAAGATCAGGTAGAACGGTATAAACATAACCCGACTAGGCATAGATCAGGTCATATTATAAAGCAATCTGGAGAGCGGCTTCTTCAGTTTGAGGAAAATGCAATGCGACATCTTTGTCGATAGTAGGCAATAGAGATCTAAGGAACTATTCCATGTAGACATGGCCTTCGAAGGTAGGGGCTCGACATGGGCTCTTTCTTCTCTGCCATTCCTGGATATGATCAGATAGGTGGGTCGTAGACAATTGACAAAAAGAAGTCAAAAGTTTGGTACCAGTGTCATAACGAAGGGGAATTTGGAAATAAGACAAAAAATCCTAGGCAAGATTCACAAAGGTGGTATGAGAGGATGAGGCTTGATCAACATACCACTTAGAAGCTTCACCAGTAAGCGTACGTTGGAACAACCGAAGACAGACAGAGTCATCGGTAATGGAGTTAGACGAACACCACATGTGGAAAGATCGAACATGTTTTGTAGGATCTTCTCCAGCAAGACCTTCAAAATTGGGGATGTCGTAAGGGAGCTTGGTTTTCATAGAAGGCCAACCAACATCATGGCGTATAGGGTCATTAATTAACTAGTTAAAATCAGGAAGACTTAGGCCTGCCATATAGGGGAGAAAGGGAGCAGCCGGGGTAGTTCTTGTTGTGGTCCCACTAGTAGTATTCCCAGCATTTGGACCTGATGCCAGGATTCTAGGTAAAATCAGATCCTAGCATATTAAAAATCGTGTGCTTCCAACATGCATTTAAAATCTCAAGAAAACAAACATTTGCAGCTGCTTAAAATGTACATAAATAAAAGAGAGCTTATACAAACAAAAAATGTTGATATATAATAAACATAATAAAATTTACAAGCTCAAACATCTAGCCGAATATTACAATAATTGGCCTTTCAGCTCTCGGCCCTTTACAAAAAGCTCTCAACCCATTTCTCACTCTCTCTGTATTCCTCACTTCCTCACTTGTCTTTTTACACTCTCACAAGCTTCATATTTATATACAATTATGAGCCAATCCATAATTTTCTCCAAACAAATCTCAACCAAAATCTAAAATAGATTCATCCCTTATTTGACTCAACTAAGTCTCATTTAAGGAATTCCTAATCCCTAGATTATCTACCTAATTCAACTCCACTCATATCCTTAATTTATTAAAGGAATATTTACAATAATCCTCACAATTATATTTTCTCTCTTAATTTATTAAAAATGAGAAAAATAATTAATAAAATAATTAAAACACCTCACCCCCTAAATTACATAAATGAATAATGAAAATTTAGCTTTGATGCTCCTACATCAGACTCCCCATGTAGAGAAGTTTCCATAGACTCCTGTCTATGAGGTATGTCGCTTCTCTGTAACAATGCGACAGCCACAAGTCCTGATGACTTGCTCCCTCCAGGATTCCAAACTCTGTTCTGTCGCTGGTCCTTCAAAGTATCAACTTGATTTGGTAACTCATCACTCACTCTGTTGATCAGATTCCATCGGCCTTTACAACAATTGATTCCGCCATTTCCTCGGATTAATTCCTCTTTGTCAAATTCTTTTGTCTCCAACTGAACTGAACACTCAAATTTCTGCAATGAAGAATAATCAAGAAATCCTTCTTGATTACAACTATAGTATTTGATTTCTTTTATAGCAACAACTTTCTCATCCAGGTTTGTACCTGCATTCACCAACAAACTGTTATTTTTAAAAATATAATACCTTTCAGTCTCTTTTGATGCTTCAAGCACCAATCTCCCATCATCGACTTTCTGGACTTCAGTAGACCCTGTTTTGAACTACTGCTTTCTTTCATCTTTATCTTATTGATTCAATATTTCTGTCTCCTTTGTGTCTCTACAAACATAATTTTCTTGTTTTTCCTGATCTTTCATCTCAATGCCAAATAATTTCAACTCAATTTCTTTGAGTTCGACATCATATCTATTAATGTCGGTTTCTGTACCTACAGTTACATTATTATCTGAAAATTTATAACATTCATTCAACTTTATAAATGTTTAAAAAAATCATCCCTATCATGCATAGTATCTGTAATTTATTCTGGATCAAGTTCTGCAATCTCCATTTCTCCCTTAGGTTCCTTAAGCCACCATTCCAAGAACTCGATTTCCACATTAAATCTTTCTAGCACTTCATTGCAACCTTCATTCCCAGCTTCATTCTTCTTCTGGAAATCTTTCTGAGTTATCCTGTTTTCAGTTTCATCACACTGCAAAATTTCATCAGCAATTTCATTAAAAAAATACATTTGTTTACCTCCTTGGAATATCTCTTCAGCATTTCCATTATGCTTCTGCTCCATAACAGCTTCAACTGGTTGTCTTACCCTAAAAAAGAATTTGTTTATGATTTCTTTCTGCTGCAACAAATCAGTACCTTCCTCCTCTGAAAGGCATTCTCCATCAGACTTCACCTCAAGAGTTTCATTCTTCTTTGTGACAGTTTCACCATACTGTTCACCATATTTCGCACATCTTGCAAACATTCATAAACTGTGATATTTAACAATGCAAGGCTTCATAGCCTCATCTGCTTCTCTCGTCAATACATCTTCAGATTCTTCGGAACTATCCCAATAGTTCATGAGATCTTCCTCATTGATCTCTTCACCCAGAATTTCACCATGTTCCGGGCCACAAATGGAAACATTTATTCTAAACTCAGCCTCTCTGAGTTCTTCACACCTCATCTGAACACTTATCATCTGCTCGAGATTCCTCAGCTCTTCTGTCAACTGTATGTTTACCAGTTGTTCCCTCTTTGCATGTAGTCTCTGCCACTTAACTTTCTTCCTCATGGTCCAACCATGTGTCTGGTCTTTCACATTTCTCTGCAATAACTCCATCAACAATTCAAGGTGAACTATTATCTCAGCCTTCTCCCGCTCATAATCTTCATCAGTCAACTTCTCACATGTGCCATTTACCTTGGCATTTTCCTTCTTCTTTCTTTTGTTGTGGTCTTCATCAGATCTTCTGGAATGAATATCAACAATCATCTTCTCCTCCTTTGTGAACTTCATCTATTCACGTGTGGATTTCATTCAATCCACTTTTCAGCAAGTATTCCCACTTGCCATTCAACAATGCAAGCTTTATTCCACCGCTTGGTATCTTTCAGTTCTCTGTCTTGGAATCATTTCTGGGAAATTATCTTGCTTCACTTTGCTGCAAACAACACTTTAGTAACTCATGTGTTACAATGACCAATTATTTAGGTGTCAGGGTCTACCAATCATGCACCCAATTACATTCAAACCTTTGATTTAGCTTACGACTCTTTGACTTCAGACTTTACACCAACTCTTCATGTTGGATGAAAATACTCAACCTTAACTCAAACTATCCAAACTTTCATTTAACCCTAACCTATGTTTTGACTTCAAGGCTTGACCCAATAATTTACTAGTGGATAATTTGACTTAATTCAAGTTATACAATCCTCCAACGAACATCCACCCCTAATACATTTTTAGGATGTAAAATCTTCACTCTCTCTCATACTCCATTCTTATGAAATATTATCAGTTTCCCATTATCATTTCACATGATGTTGAAGTCTTTAATCGAAATGCAATTCAGGTTTTCCAAGTTTTATTTTATGGTGAAAATAAATAAACCATTCAATTTTCAACATTCAAAAATACCTTTCTAAATGATCATACCTTATGCTCCCATTAAGGTTATTAACAAACCTTCTCTTCGCAATCTCAATTCTCTGGATTCCACTCTTATGTGTCGTCTTCGTCACTATAAATAATTGCATGCCCTTCATACCATAAGCTCGTCATCTTAATGCAAACATTTTTCTTGCATTTTTATGCACCGTACAACATCAACTCACATCTCTTCACCTGTCTACAGAAAACATGTTTTCAACCTCTTTGATGAATGATGTACATTGTGTCCATCCTGAATAACACCTCCTTAGATGCCGCCACATGATGGTAAAAACAAATATTCTACAACATCAAGCAATCACATAGGCTTGCAACACTTGGAGTCTAGCTTCCTTCATAAATCCTAGAAGAAATATAAATTGTCCATTCTAACCTATTTTTCACTGACACTTTGTGAATATACACTCATTTAAAATCAAGCGGAACGGTATGCATTGTTTTCACCATAAATTTCACAAAATGTACCAGTTTTGGCCCAAGTTGTTGGAAATGATTATTTAAACTGCAAAAAACTGGACTCTTTGATCTATTTTCAACTGGAAGTTAAGAATATGGACTTCTTTAACATCAAATGTAACGTTGTTGAATACTTTCTCCCTCAAATTTCATAAGCTGTAACATTTTTGAACTAGATAGTTGGAAAAAAATGATGCCTTATGATACCAAATGATGCCAGGATACTGGTGTTATCACCAAAATCGCACCTGATTGGCTGTTGATTAGACAACTTCAGTGTAACTATTTCAAACCAATATTTTGACTAAGGCTTAGCCTCCTCAGCCTGAGAGGGCTCTCTCAAGGGTTAATGATATGGAATAATGATATAGATAGATGGCTAACTCTATGTGCCTTGATTTTATGTGTTTACAGGTTGAAAAGATGGAGACTTTCTACCATTGGGCTATGGAGTTAGTGACAGGGATAAAGTTAACAATAGCTCTTCTTGTAGAGGTTGAGGCTTGTATATACTTCAATGAAAGAGTGAAACATTAAGGAAAATCCCAATAACTTGAGGTTCAAAGGAAGTCAGAGCATGTGATACATGAATTCTGAGTAATGATACATCAAAGGTATTGAAAAGGAAATTATTAAAAGAGATTCATCAAAGTTCAACACTTAAAGGAAGTTAGAGCATGAATAACCATGAATTCTGAGTAATAAGCATTAAAGCATTGAAGAAAACCTTTCAAAGATAGAACCCAAAAACTCATTTGACCATAGTTCAACACTTAAATGAAGTCAGAGCATGATAAACCATGAATTCTGAGTAATAAGCATTAAAAATATGAAAGGGAAACATTTCAAAGATAAGATATAAATTCATTGAAATACACTAAGAATCTCAGGTCTAGAAAAGTTAAAATGCTTCTATATATATCAGTCAATCCAGAGCTTTACAAAGTAGTCTTTTTTATAACATTTTCCAACCTTTCATACATAGAAGTACTCATTACTTATAGGAATCTAGCCTTTACATTCAGTCTGCCAAGTGGCTAGACCATTAAACTCTATTACTGACACCAAATCTAACCACTAACTATATTTTTTACAACTATGACTAACACCTTTCGAATTAGGAGTTAGAGTCCTATTATGACTCCAACACCTACTTATTACAATTAAACTAAAGATGATCCAAATATTCCTCGAAAAGAATCATGAATTTCAACCATGCTGACCATAAAAAAGACTTTAATACTCTAACTGTCTTCGTGAGGCTACTCTGCCTACCATTTAGGATTTGTCAGTTTGATGATTTGGAAATACAGTGAACTGATATCTTCAAATTGTATCCTTAATAGAATATTCCCACTTAGAAAACCATTGATCTGATACTCTTTGACATTTCCCTGATACTCTTTGTGCTTCTAATGGAGAGAAGATTTAAATATTTGTTTACCTTTCTTCTTCTTCCAAAATTAGCCACCAAAATTAACCTTGTTGTCAAGATAGAGTTTTAAAGCTACTTTCATAGCTAGTTTCATAGCACAAGCAAGAAAGGTGATAAGTGGTGATTATCTACCATTTTTTACCATTGGATGACATTAAGTGATAAAAAAAAATTAAACATAACCCTAAAAAATCTTCATCCCTATCATTTTAAGTAACTTAAGTCCAAAAAGAATTCTTCAGAAATTCCACAGCAGAAAATGTGTTTCAAGCTTGTCATACGCTGTAGAATTGCCTAACTTATCAGAGGCTTGAAAAAACTTAGGTTTTGAGGCTGAAAGGATCCATGAATATACCTGCATGTAGAGTATGATTAATATAAGACAAAAAAGATATATAATCCATTGTCACCTTCTTATTTACCAGCAGTTTCTTCATGAGTAGTTTTCATAGTTTTCTCCATAGTTCCTCTTTCCAAATCTTTCTTGACTGATTTTGTCTTCATCATTTCCATATTTTATTTCAACTCTTCAACTTGTCTTTGAAGACTTCTTCTCTCTACCTGTAACCATAAATTTCTCTTCCTTTTGTGTGGCATCATGATGCGTAAAGGCTGTGATTTCTTCAACAACTGTTTGGCTTTTCCAATAGACTTTTCAAAATGAGTGACCTGGTCATTCACTTTATTTTCAACTTCATCTATCATTTGTCTATATTTCTTGTATCTTTCCAGCTCTCTCTTTGTTTCAATTAATTATTCCCTTACTGCTCTTAACTTTCCTTCAAGAATCCCCTTTTCAGTTTGCTCTATGAATTTATCCTTTCGCTTTCTTTGTTTGGTTGTTTCTTCCTTGTCTTTGCTCTGTCTCTTTAGAGAGTTTGCTTCAGATTTATTTTGAAAATTTCTTTTAGAAGGATCCTTCTTTTCTTTGGTAGGCTTTGTCTCAATAGGAGATATGATTATAACTTCCTGTACTACTGCCCTTTTTCCTTTATCTTCCTCCTATTGCTTATCTCTGACAGTGACAGTTGCAGAAAACTGAGATCTAGTAAAAGGCTTTCTAGGTTTTAAAAGAAAACCTAAATCTTTTGGAGAAAAATCCAATTTCTTGGCTATAATTCCCTTTCTTCTAACTCTGGATCCCTCTATCTCAGCTACTTTCACCACAAGAGTTTTTGCAATGTCTATAGCTTGTAGAATGTCTTCAAGTCTGCCTTTACCTCCAACAATTTCCTTAGTGTTTCTTTTAGACCTTTTTGTTGCAGGTTTGATCTTGTTATCCATGACATGTTTGTTAACTTGCTTGCTAGTTGTTGGAGGTGATGTTGTCTCTTGAATGAATTCAGCTTCTTCTTCCATATCTTTAGTTGTAGATTTTAGACCTTCTTGTTGATTCCTTTCTAACTCTACAGTGGTACTCAACTCTTTCCTAGAAGAAGAATTTTTGAGTTTAGGAGCTTTCCTTGGAGACAAAAAATCCATTTCATACCCATTGATGAACAAAAAGGATGCCCAATCTCTGTTTAATTTACTTAATTCCTCCAGCACTAGTAATTTCATCAACCCATGGTGAAAAATGGAAGTTTCACTTCTTTTAGGTCTTCCTTGCACTTTGTTTGCAATTTTTCCAAGACTTCTAAAAAGGTAAAAAGGAATATCTATCAACTTCTTCCCTATAAAATGAAGCAACAAATTGAAGTGATACATGTAGATTGTTTGAAATCTACCTTCGCATGTAAAGTATTTCTGTATGATTGTCAATAATTTTGAATAATTATCTCTAAAGAAAGTTCTGGGAATCCCTTCAGTCATTTTTATCTCTACATGTTCAGGTTTTAGATAATCATCACAACTTTTCAAGTTAAAATTGGTAGCTTTAAACCATTCTTCTCTGATTCTCGAGATTCCTATTTCTTTAGAAATGTTGTCAGGTGAAATTGGAACATGAAGACAACCAACCTTTGTATATGTGCCTTTGAAATTGATCATGAAATCTTGTGAGACCTGTTTATGATGACCTTGCAACCTTTGACAGAACTGAATGCAACCTGTTCTTGTAAAAAGCTCAACAAAATATGGATCTTCCATGATTAAACTTGGATTTGTAGGTTCGTACCTGAATGGTAAACCTCCTTTATTAAATTTCGTTGGTGTATCCATCTCTTTCTTGTTCTACAGCAGTGTCCTTATTTATATTTGTACACCTATTCATCAAAATCCTTTGATGACAGCGAGCTATTATGGTAGAAGAAGGTTGGCATGACAAGCGATTTCTACGGGAGATGTAAATGATAGCAAGGTGTTTTGGTAGAAGATTGCAAAAGCAAGAAACAAAGTATGAGAAATGAGGGATATCTTTGAAAAGGAAAATGAGATGGATTTCAAATGGTGGTTGATGCTAAAATGTGCCTAACTCCCGAATAACAACCCTACTATGATAGCACAACCTCGAAACCTTCAGAGGTTAACCACTCATCATTATGTAGAAAACCATTATAGAATGAGAGAACTTTCATAGTACATTTATTTTGACAAGTGTCAGTTTTGCTATGGAATTACTAGGTGTTTCCACAGCAAAATCTATTAATTTTGTACTAAAATCACTGTGGAATCAGATAATTTCTGACAAATGGCCAAATTTAAGACTTTAAGTCACTTTAATGTATCTACTCACGATCTACTCTTTTGAATGATTCGAGATCATCTATAACAACTTAAAACAGAACTTAAAACCTATGTTCATCATAAAATGTTTCATTTCATGATGTTGTGCAACCTCACTAACCTAAAGACAAACTTGACACATTTCAATTTAAAATTTTGAAAATTTTTGGGTGATAACAACTGGGTTAAATCAGATCCTAGCATATTAAAACTCGTGTGCTTCAAACATGCATTTAAAATCTCAAGCAAAACAAACATTTTCAGCTGCTTAAAATGTACATAAATAAAAGAGAGCTTATACAAACAAAAAATGTTGATATATAATAAACATAACAAAATTTACAAACTCAAACATCTGGCCGAATATTACAATAATTGGCCTTTCATCTCTTGGCCCTTTACAAAAATCTCTCAACCCATTTCTCACTCTATCTGTATTCCTCACTTCCTCACTTGTCTTTTTACACTCTCACAAGCTTCATATTTATATACAATTACGAATGAACTCCAATCCATAATTTTCTCCACACAAATCTCAACCAAAATATAAAATAGATTCATCCTTATTTGACTCAACTGAGTCCCATTTAAGGAATTCCTAATCCCTATATTATCTACCTAATTCAACTCCACTCATATCCTTAATTTATTAAAGGAATATTTACAATAATCCTCACATTTATATTTCTCTCATAATTTATTAAAAATGAGAAAAATAATTAATAAAATAATTAAAACACCTCACCCCCTAAATCACATTAATATATAATGAAAATTTAGCTTTGATGCTCCTGCATCAGGGCTGGGGCTACCACCAGCGTTAGGTCTTGAACTAGACATGGTGAAGGTGATAGGGGGAGAACCGGGGGCGGAACCAGAAGGGAAACCCTATGAACCAGAAGAAAATTCAAAGTAAAAACTCGATGGAGGACTAACTCGAATCCTACATGGAGCAGTAAGTCTTCCTACCGGAAACTAAGGATGAAGGCCAAGAAGACTCTGGGATAAATGCCTTGGTGGCACAATAATGACAACACAAACATGGCACAAAGGGAAGAGAGACCAACAAGCGCAAGGAGGTGCAGGATCAACTGATTACAATGTCAAAACAAGGGCAGAGAGGTACAATGTCAATTGATTACAATGTTTAAAGTCTTTACTTGGCGGTGTTAACCAAGCTCTTCTCCACTTAGGGTGTGTGTGTTAAGTGTGTAAATTTCAATTTTTAAACCCAGACGTTTGTAGAGAAAAAGAAAAAGTGTGTTGTATAATTGTAAATAAACCTGCAGATAACAGTATATGAAACTAAAATAACAAAAATAAACAGCTAATTATGCATTAATCTTAACCCAAGGAGGTGGGCCTCTCAACAACTAGTCTGTAGGTGGGCAAAAATCTAGTCAAAACACACAAAAATAGCCAATAGATCTAAAGTCGGGAGGGACAATAATCTAAAGGTCAGATCTACTGGAAATAGGTGCAGAAAAACAACAAAAAATCAGAGGAAATATTGTTGTGAATGAGGTAGCGAAAGGCTATAACTTGGAGGGAAGCAGAGGGGACCCTAGAGGAAAACCCAAAAAAAAATAAAGGAGGTGTTTTGGATGGATAATAACCAATCTGAAGTGGATCTGAAGGTAAGATATCAGATCTGAAAAAAGGATGAATACACTGAAATTTCAGACAACCTGTAGCAACTATAATTCTTCCACAAAAGGTGGAGGATACTTAATCCCTAGGAGGCTAGGTTCCCACTTTTTTGAGTAAAATAGAACAATTAAAGGTCCAAAATAGGTTGTGACAGAGGTCAGACAACCCTAAATAGAGGCCCATACAAACCCTGAAAACTTTCAAAAAAACTCCCGCAAAAAGTTCAGGTCATAGTTTCTGACTAATTTTTGTAGAGGTCGCAGGTTCTAGCCTTTTTTCTGTGCCTTGGAGCTTCAAGTCGTAGGTTTTGGCCCAATAAGTGAAACCTACACTTCCAACACTCTCGGGAGCAGGTTTCAGAAGAATGTGTCGTCTCAGTTGCGGCTGATGCAGATCACCTGCGCAATAGGTCTGAAAACACACAGAAGTTAGAATTTTTAAATTTTTAGGGTTTTATTGGTTAAAAAAAACATCAAGAAAAGAAAAAAAAGAAGCTGAAGAGAAATCCTAGGGTTTGAAACAGCTATATATGCAATGATCTAAAAAACAACATTGGTCATAATCGTAAACCCGTGTGGAGTCGCCAGTTGTTAGTATGAATCTTAATCGCAAGCGTCCGAAAAAAGACCACTTTAGCTGTGCATAATAAACAGCCCTAACAGCAAATATGGCTGCCAAGATCTTTATATTTTGTAATTATTTGACCAAGTTAAATGCTGCAAAAATCTAGATCTATGCATTAAAAGACATTAAGCAATAAATAAAAACAAGAGTTGCTCCATGCATCCAATAGACAAGACAAGAATATGTTTAAATAATTTGGTATTTATGGCACCTAGGAGGAGAACATAGAAGGATGTCACTAGTCCTCCTCAATGGGATGGGTTCTTGTAAGTCCTCAACACTTCAAATCTAAAATCCCTCTCCCTTGATGGTGTAGAAAACCTAGACAAAAAATGGAACTCAAAGGGAGCTCACAAGAAAAATGGTAGCAAAATATGACAATGATGGTGGATCAAAGTCAAACCAAAAGTATAGATCCAGAGTGATCTTTAGGCAACAAAAGGTAGTGAATGAATGGAAAAAATCTTCTATTTATAACAAAATATTGAGTTAGTCTAAATATTGGTGCATAATTAAAATATTATTAACCAAATCAAGATCCAACTTTTATGGAATATTTTATTATATTTGTTGGAGGGAAAAAGAATTTGACTTGGGTCAAATCCCTTTATTTGTAAATAATAAATAAATAAATGATTTATTTATTATTTTAAGGATGTGATTGAGTACTAATCAAATAAATAATGATTTATTTAATTATTTATAAATTATTTTAGTCAAATTTTACAAGGAATATTATTTAAATAAGGTTTAAATAATTGTTCCTAGAAAACAATATGATAAATAATGATTTATCTAATTAATTTTCATGTTTTGGGTTAAATATGACCAGGAATATTAATTAAACCGTTGTTTAACTAATTATTCCTTGAGGAAAATCAAACAAATGTAGATTTATTTAATATTTCCTCATGGGTTTCATGTTTAGACCATAAACAACTTAATAAATGTGGTTTACTAAGTTATTTTTCATAGTGAAAACAATTTTACTTAGGTTAAAATTGGTCTTACATGGTGTACTTAGGTGCATCTAATAGTAACAGGTTAGATGACCAAAAAATGGTGTAACAAGTACCTAAGAGGAACTATGATCTTAACATCATACATTTTCTTGATTTCTTTCTCAATTAAAGGCATCGGTACTGGTTTTATTATTCGAAGTTTTTTTTAAAGGGTTTATGATCCTCTTTAATTGGAATTTTATGTTCTATTATACTAGTATCATAAGCTTTTAAAATATTCATTACTCCAGCAAAACACATCAGTGAATTCTTTAAACATAGCAATTTATTTTTTCTTTACAGTAGGTGGTAATGACACTTAGACAGTTTTATCATTTTTGGGTCTTTTTCGCTACTTGTGTTTCATTCTTCTACATCTTCTCCCCATGAGGATGACAACAACATGCCATATTTAGGGGGTATATTTGCAACCACTATATCCATCACCAAACTTTTGGCTATAATTTGTGCCAAAGTAACACACAGATCTTTGATAAGACCTAAGCATCTCACTTTGCTAGAATCAAAAGAATATAAATACTTGTATGGTCTAGTAATGTCAAATTCTAATTTCTCCATGACAACCTTACGCTTAAGTTATGTGGAGCACATGAATCTAGCATGGCATTATGCAGAATTTTTTCATGAACATTTAGGCTAACATAGAAGGGAGTTTGTTAGTATCAATCTTAATCGCAAGCGTACGAAAAAATACCACTTTAGCTGTGCATAACAAACAGTCCTAACAACAAAGATGGCTGCTAATATCTTTAGATCTGCAATTAGTTGACCAAGATAAATGCTGCAAAAATCTAGATCTATGCATTAAAATACATTAAGCAGTAAATAAAAACAAGAGTTGCTCCATGCATCTAATAGACAAGACAAGAATATGTTTAAATAATTTTGTATTTTTGGCACCTGAGAGGAGAAAATAGATGGATGTTACCAGTCCTCCTCAACGGGATGGGTTCTTGTAAGTCCTCAGTACTTCAGATCTAAAATCTCTCTCTCTTGATGGTGTAGAAAACCCAGACAAAAATGGAACTCAAGGGGAGCTCACAAGAAAAATGGTAGAAAAATATGACAATGATCGTGGATGAAAGTCAGACCAAAAGTATAGATCCAGAGTGATCTTTAGGCAACAAAAGGTAGTGAATGAATGGAAAAACCCTTCTATTTATAACAAAATATTGAGTTAGTCTAGATATTGGTGCATAATTAAAATATTATTAACCAAATCAAGATCCAACTTTTATGGAATATTTTATTATATTTGTTGGAGGGAAAAATAATTTGACTTGGGTCAAATCCCTTTATTTGTAAATAATAAATAAATAAATGATTTATTTATTATTTTAAGGATGTGGTTGAGTAATAATCAAATAAATAGTGATTTATTTAATTATTTATAAATGATTTAGTCAAATTTAACAAGGAATATTATTAATAAGGTTTAAATAATTATTCCTAGAAAATAATAAGATAAATAGTGATTTATCTAATTAATTTTCTTGTTTTGGGTTAAATATGACCAGGAATATTAATTAAACTGTTGTTTAACTAATTATTCATTAAGGAAAATCAAACAAATGTAGATTTATTTAATATTTCCTCATGGGGTTTCCTGTTTAGACCATAAACAACTTAACAAAGGTGGTTTACTAAGTTATTTTTCATAGTGAAAGAAGTTTTACTTAGGGTAAAATTGGTCTTACATGGTGTACTTAGGTCCATCTAATAGTAACAGGTTAGATGACCAAAAAATGGTGTAACAGAGGTGTTGTAGCCTAATTCGACTCAGCTAAAAGTCAAGAGGGGTTCTGAGTAATTCAAGGTTATTGAGGAATAGTTGTTCAAATTTCAAGAAGACTTGTAATATGCTCGAAAGTATAACCACAAGCTCAATGAGGATTCTTCATCACATGTGCACCCAAACCATAATCAAGGAAGCAGCAGCATTGGAGGTGTAATCTAAGTCAAGGGAGCAAAAAAGAGAGAAGCGTACAGGAGGGGCCAAGTTGGGCTTATTCGCATGGAGAACAAGTTCAAGAGTCGTGTCGATTGAAGCATTCAGAACATTACATACGGGTCAAGGTCAAGTCAGGAATATTTGCATGCTCAAGAGGGTTACACCGTGGAGAAACAAATTAATTTCCTGAAGGTAGAGAAATGGTCTATTTCCCTTAAAAATTCAAGAGTTTTGAAGGAGGTGCAAAGGGAAAAATAGATGGTCAGGATCAAAGCTCAGAACTGAAACGAAGAGATGGACGATGAAGATCATATTGCATATCACGTTCAGTAAAGGTTACAAGTTGTAAATATGGTTAAACTTGCAATATTGCGATGTGATGCACCCACATATCACACTTCACAAGTTTAAAGAGTTAGTGCTAAGGAATATATTAAAGCTTGTGATCTACAAGTTGCGGGCGGGCCCACCTCTCTTGTCCACGTCACCTCCCTCTCCCTACACTTCACACTTCACAAGTTTTATAGCTTACCTTCCATTTCTCATAACAAATCCGTCAATTTGCAATTTGCAATTTCCCCACCTCTTCTTGCCACATCACCATCCACCCATCGCACTTCGCACTTTGAAAAGTTTGACACTTACCTCCTGTATTTCATAACAAAATCCCCGATTTTCAATTTGCGGGTGGATGCGATGTGGTTTCAAAATTGAACTTCAAAGGTTTTCAAATCTGGAGGTAAGGCATTTCTTTTTTTAAATCGCATTGGAGGAAGAGAGGAGGGTTACAATGTAAAGTCAGTGAAACACCTTGATAATGGAAGAAATTCTGAATGCGGGCAAAGAAACTTTGGTAAGTGACCTAACATAGAGCAAAGCAGAAGATAAGGCTAAACACAACAGGCATGCATAGAAGCATTAGATTCAGGTAGCAGGTGACATGATGACCGTGTTTGAAATGCAAAAGCATGGGTAGAGTTGGGTGGAGATGCATTTATGCATAACTGTTAGGACATCACACAACCGAAACAAAAGGAGACACATCAACAACAAATCAGACTCAACAAAAGGATTATATTCAAGTGTATTTTATTTTCTTTGTTAAGATTGAAGCTACAATGGTGTCCTCGATTGCAATGTAATATTTAGTTTAATAGTTTAGGCAGTTTAGGATTTTTCAAGAAGCTCGAGCAGTTACAAACTATTGTTTCTTGTATTTAAGGAAGAGAGAAAGAGGGAAGGAGGGTTTAGAGTTTTGGACCTCTTGGGGATTAAATTTGGTACTCATTTTTCTGATTGGTAAACTAAAGTAGCAATAAGTTTCCTGCAACTGTTGATGGTGATTCATATTTCTTGTGCCATTTTGTGTCCCTTATTATTTGAATGAAGTGAAGTAATGTAGTAGCCAGTCTCTTAATTACATCTGTGTTAGAGTTAAATAACCTTAATTTGCGCTCCTTCACTCCAAATTTTCTCTCTTCACCAATTCTCTCTGAAAATTTTAAGTGGTAGATTCTACTCCTTAGCATATCATTTTGATTTTCCCCTCTCTTCACAAACTCCTGATGAAACTTTAAAGTAATAGATTCTGTGTTTACAGCATATTATTTCAAATTTTCCTCTCTCTCCATGAATTTCCTCTAAAATTTTAAAGTGGTAGATTCTGCTCCTCATCATATCATTTTGAGTTTCCCCTGTAGTTCTTCTTTCCATTCAGATATCAACAGTGAATGGCATTGTGAAATTTTTTATTATTCCAGATCATTAAGCGTTTTAGAAAACTATTTCCCGAAGGGATAGAACAAACACCTCATGAAAAAATCATTCCTGTCACACACTTTTAAAATTTTATTAAGCATTGATTCCTTTCACAACCGAGGGATTGTCTCTTAAGATACAACAGAAGGCACACCTCCTTCTTGAGGTTTATCTTCTTCCTCTGGTCCAAATAAAATTTTAGGTTGGTCATCATTCAAATTGACAGTATCTATATTTTCCCTTATATTAAGAGCTTTCATTACCTGAGATCTGTACACGTTTTTGTTTCATTAACTATGTTATAGGAATAGGTATTTTGAGTTTTTCCAACTCATTCTCAATATTGAAGGATGTCTCAAATTTACTCATGTTTAGGAAATCTGATTTATCGGCAACATCTTTTGGGATAGGCACCTTTTTCTGACTAGTTGTTTGAATATCTGTTTTAGTTATTTTTTAAGCAATGCCAACTATAGCTTTAGCAGGATTTTCTACTGTCCTTTTACCTAAATTTTCAACAGTTTTCTTAGCAGGAGTATTTGTGATTTTCTTAACAAAAGTATCAGAGGTCTTCTTAGCAGGAATATCAAAAGTATTATTGCTAGGGGTAGCTGAAGCTTTCTTACTCCTAGGGTTGTATTGTCTGTGAACTTCCATGATAACATTCTCAAAACCCTATTGATAATCATCTGATTCCTCATAATCATGTTTTTCCCGAGATAACTGAAAAATTTTATGTTCTTCTTGAGTAAGAAAAATTTTCATAGCATCATTTATTCCCATCAAATTTATTTGATTGTCTTCTACCTCTTCAAATATTTCACCTTCATCATCAGCATAATTCTCTTGGAAAGGAGGTTTTATTTTCTGGACTAGTCCCCTTTTTTCCCTTTGTTTAATTTGTGGTGGGTTTCTCCTAACATTTTGGTTTCGGTTTTGAGGGCTAGGTGGATTATCTCTTGGAGGAATTATATCTTTTATATTGATCCTTTCCATCATTCTCTCTATTTTTATAAGTAAAGAATCTATCTTAGCATCAGAAAAATATGTTGATGGTTCTTCTTTCATTTTCATTCTCCTTTTTGTTCTTATCCTAGCTCTTTTTGCTAACAAATTGGCTTCTACACTCACTGCATCTCTTTGCATTTATTCTAAATTTGCAGAGTTTCTTTCTCTTAGCTCATAAGAAATGTATGCCTCAAATCCATTAGGGAATTTTATTAAGGAAAAACCTTGTGGTGCTTTAATGTTTCCAGTAATTGCATTACAAACACTATTGAATCTGGTGGACTAATCCTGGACACTTTCCCCAGGTGCCCTCCTAATATTTTCATATTCTGATAGAATCTAAAGAGGGTTATTTTTAACTTACCATCTGTTAAGGAATGACTAATGAAATGCAGGGAGATAATTAATTCTAGCAAGTGGCAAGGATCTAAACCATTTTCTAACTTCTCCAGTAAGACTTTGATCAAATAGCTTCATCTTAACATTTTCTTCATCTACTTCTTGAAGATAAAAACTATCATTCATCCTATCAACATGTTGTTGCGTAGTTATGGGTCTAGTACCATCAAACTAGGGTATCCTAGTTTGATAGTCCTGTGGCATGTTTGCCAAAGGAACTTGAAGAAAAATTGGAGCATATCTTACTGCCATGATGGGTATATGAGGATGGATAATATGGGGATTGATTAAAGGTGGAGGTTGGATGAAAATTGGAGGTTGAATTAAATTTTGAGGTTGTGTTGAATATGTAGGTTAAATTGAAGGTGAAGATTGGGGTGAAGTTTGAGATTAGGTTTCCTGATGAGAAATTACAGGGGTGGGAGTGGAAACTATACAAGGAGTGGGACTGGATGATCTTGGATGAACAGATTGAGATGAAGTGGATGAAACTGCAAAATAAGTTAAGGTAGAGAGTTCACATATTGTTGGATCTATGCCTCATGGACAAATAGGTCAAGACCTCATACTAAAGCCTTAAATTTGTCAAAGTATTGAAGTATTTGAAGATTAGGATCAGGTTGGGCAGAATTTCTTTCAAATGAATGACGTTGCACGGTAGATTGATCTACCGCAGTTTGGTCCACCCAATTTTCTGACTTAGTCCTAAAAAATCTATGCTAAAAAGGAAAATAAAATTCAATATATTGTAACGTGAAAAAGTTCCTTGGAAGAGAATCTGCCCTAGAAGGAGAACTACCACTTCCTTGGGTTTCAACTAAACTTCTTATCCTCAACAATTTTTTAGGATCATCAACAATAGTGGCAGGTTTAGGATCAGGATGAGATCTAGTATAAGCTCTTTTCGGAGCCAGAATTAAAAGCTAAAACACACACACACACACTATTATTTACAAAAATGAAAGGGAAACGATCTCTTGAAATATTCCTAAAATACACTTATTTTAACCAGGGAAATGAATTCGCGGAAAATTACAGTATTTTCAATTTTCCCCGGTATGGTTGCAACTATGTTATCGCTCTATAATTTTTTAGATTATGAGATTAAACACAGAGGAAAACATCAAAATTTCTTTGGAAGCTGGGATCTAGCCCTTCCCACTTCAAAGAGGTATCTCTCTGTAAAATTTAGTTTTTTTATTGTAAATTTTAGGCTAGTTATGACTGTGCAATTGTTTGTTTGTGATTGATTGGATTGTTTTGGTTGATTGAATTCTTATAATTCCAATGGGATATGGAGTCTAAAAACTAACTGGATCTGCATCAAACTTTAAAGGATTTTAACAGGGCAAGCTAGGTTGCACTAGTTGGATCTTTTAGAATTTAATTGATATGAAACAGAAGAAATGAAAGGCTCGGCAGAAACTAAGGAGAAATTAAGAATTCCTTAATTTGACTTCAAAAGAAAACATAAAAATCACTTACAGCCATAATAGGGTGAATATTTCAAAAAATCCTATTCTTCACAGTTGTTGTAATGTAATTAAGATTTTTTAAGAAATAATAATGAAATAAAACAATGAATTAACACATGAATGAAAGAAACACATCACCAATTCGTACACGACATGAATCATGTGAAGAATTTCCTTGTATTATTGATCAGTACATCAACCAGAAAATTGTATTCAACAATCAACTTGGAATGCTTCGAAGTGTGAACTATTTATACAATGATTAAAAAATTATTGTCTCAACAGACAGTGTATATTTAGCACTAATCTAAACAAATTATCTATTTTTACAGAGTAATAGTCTAGATGAAAAACTGTGTTGAGAGGTGGCTCTGATTTGGAGGAATTTTTTGGTGAGTTGGCTTGCTGTTGTTGTTGTTGCGTTGTTGTTGTGTTGGTTGATCCTTTAACAATATCAGAACTACCATTTAATCTCATAATTCACATAATTTGTCACATATGTCTTCATCCATAATGGTCAATTTGGTTACCTTCAAGTAAATCTCATCTACATCAGTGTATTTTGAAAATGTTGGTCTTACCAAAAATATGTGATTTACCTCATGCTAAATATAAAAATAATTTCCCATTGCTTCCATCAATACTCTACCTGTCATGTTTCATTTGATATTAGAAAATTTGGAACTATCTATGGCCACTTCCTTCAACTTTTTTACATAATCTTATTGAGTAATTAGTTTATCATTAATTACAAATATGTTGGATAACCCTCTTTGATTCAATTCTTCTATTCAGCTGAAAAATATTTTTATTTCTATTCCAATACCTTGACACATTTCCGCTAGCTGAGTAATGAGATTCTTTTTAGTCAGAATATTCTTGACTTCCAAAATGGTTTCACTCCTATCATCAATTCCTTTGTCATCTAGCTTATACTTATTATTTTAATTTAGGAATTTGATGATGTTGGTAGCTTTAGTTGGCATGTCACCCAGCTGTTCTCTGATTTATGTAATGGATTATGTTGCTTTCTTTATTAGGTCCCTCTTCTCAAAAAAGATTTGGATAAATGGAAAAATTTCATTCATAGAATTCATAATGTCCATCCATATGTGCTCCTTGGCTTGGGCCAAGGTCTGTCCAATATCTAACTCTCTCTCTCTAATTTTTGTAACCTTTCTATCAGCCCTTGGGATTTCTGAGCTTCAACCAAATGTGAAGCTTCACTCCTGGTTTGCTAATATTGCAGTGCTTTGACTTGTCCCTACAACTTCTTTATCTCCTCGGTCTAAATTGACAAGTTCTCAATAGCCTTTGTCAAGTTTTCAACAACATATGTAGATTGGACAGAAGGTGTAGTTGAAGTTACAGCTCTTGTGGTGGGGATTGTTGTGAGAGGTACAGAATCCAGAGGAACCATAGTTACCTTTGAACTCTACTCTTTCTCCTTAATAATTTTCTCCGTATTTGTCTCCATCTGTCTAATGTGATCATTTTGTTCCATGATTAACTTTATCATGTCTCATTTATGAATCTCAGATTATTCAATATCTTTAGTGAGAGGATCTTCAATTTCTAGAAACTTCAGTTGTTTTCTTAATGATGTAATGTCAACATTATTCTTCTTAATCAAATCCTCTATAGCCTTCATATTTTCTGGATCACAGCCCATCTTCACAACCAAACCCTCCAAAGATTTGATCCTGGTATCCTTTGCCAGAGATGAAATATTCTCCATTTCCAGTTGAGACTGAATGTTGGAAAGTGAAACCTGCAATTTAGAGACATTCATAGTTGTATTGGTTAGAGTATAACAGATCATCTCACACGTTTTTTTTTGCATCTCCATTTGTTCAATGGTGTAATATTCCTAAATTATCATGCAGATATTGGAATATTCATTTTTGCTTTTGTCTTTTAGATTGATGAATAAGTGGGTAGGGAGACCCATAAATCTCTTTAGTATGAATAAAATCCCTCTTAATGTGAAAATGGATCATCATGATAGCTGGATAAAGAACCTCCATGTATGAATAGGGGAAAAATCATGTCGACAAGGTCAATGTTGACTAAATCAACAGCGTTGATATAAAGAGAGTGGATCATCAAAGTGAAATAGTGCAGAGTTAATGGGAGATAGTCTCCATTTGAGTAGTATCTTTAATGAGTGGGACCCAGAGGAGAAGGCTCACAAAGTATATAAGGAAGGGCAAGGCAGCCATATAAATCATGTTAGATGATTATTGATTTTGATCTTTTTAGATATGGAAATTGTTAGGTGACATTTCTATGCATGCTTTTGTTGTTTAGTAGGGTCTGTTGTACTCTTTAGTACAAGGGTGTTATTGAGCGGGAATCCCACACTCTTCCTACTCATGAGAGATTATTGAGATGTATATTCCACATCTAGGCATCAGGCCAAGCTTCAATATTCAGCCACAGCGTAGTTTCTGTTCAGAGTTGTGTTGTGTTGCAGGGTGTTGCAGTGGAGGGTTGAGAAACCCACTTTCTGAGCTAGTTCTTCAATGGAGGAAGAATTCTTCCCATTGGGAGATCAGCAAGGAAGGTTCTTGAGCTTTATTTCATATCTTGGCACCAGGAAAAATTATTCCCATCATATACATCGTAGATTCCCTCTTTGAATGTGTTATTCTAGTGAGCATTTGCAGTGGAGGTTTCAGTGCTTAGTTTGGAGGGTGAGATCTTCAATGTTGGGATCAAGCTTTCACTTGAAGGATCTATTGGAGTTATACACATTTCTCAATCATTTTTAGCCACCTTCATCCAGTTATTCAGTTGCAGATGCAATTCAGCCCTAGGGCTGCATTCCAACATTTGTTTTTTGGGTATTTTCGGAAACCCTTTTTGGGTTTTCCAGGAAAAGTGTTTGGGAGTCTAGATCTTCACTCCCGACATTATTTGAGCTATATATCAGCAAATCCATATTTTTATATCATTTATGTAGCATTCATGCCCTAAAATTGTGATGTCTTAGCTCATGGCACTTGTATAGCAGCTATTTCTCATGTATTGACATATTTTCTTAGTAGAGGCTTGTTTTGTATTGCTTGAGTGACTTGATTCTCAAGATCTTGTGCCTATTATTTTCTGATATGTTTAGTAAGATGATTGTACATTTGTCTCATGTAATGGTGTATTGATGTATTCACTGTTATTTTCCATGTTTATGTGCTATATTGCTACTTTCCCCATTTGGGAATATTGCAGTGGTATCAAAGCATAATCTTGGCTCGACCTGTGAGTTTCAGCCAATATTCTATAAGAAGAAGAATAAAAACAAGAAGAGATCTAAAAATATGGAAGGAATGAGCTTTGTCTCATCACTTTTCAGATCTATGAAGAGCCTCTCCAAGGAGCTCAAGTAGATGAGAAATGATCTGAAAATGGAAGTACTTGAAAATGTGTGCAAGGTATCCATTTCCATTAATTAAATGTGTGCAAAATTCTCCATGTCTTGTTGCATAAAACAAAGTGTTTATGGTAACTGTATAAGAGTTTATGTGTGAAGGAAAGTTAAATTAACTGATCTAAAAATGCAACTTCTTAGATCTGTTCCAGAGATTGACTGTAGGGGCATTTACTGGATATGTCACCTTTGATAAAAGGATGAGATCCAGAGGCTATCTGGCCCTATACAGACTCTGTCTTTAGAACTTGTAGAAGTTAACACTCATGATCTGATAATGAAACTACTTGTATTTTATGTTTAACATATTAAATCAAAAATTTTCAGCAATATAAATTCAGCATAGCATGACACAAATGTTTGATGAGCAGTTCACCCCTCCTGGGCTACGTTTGCTGGATCAAGCCTCCCAAAATGAGCTTTTCCTCTTGTATTAAAATGCTTCAAAATGCTAATAAGGGTTTAAAATTTTATCAATAGACAAATCTGAATGCAAATACTAATTCAAAATACATTAAAAAACTAAGAGTGCCTTTCCAAATTAACTAAACAGTGAAGAATTACCATAAACAGTGATTTCTTCAATAAGGCCCTCATGGCTCTTTGAACTCCTCTGTAGATTTTCGGTCTGTAGAAGTCCTCAAACAGATCTGAAACCTCTTTCATTAGGTTCATAAGGTCGAAATTAGCTGAAAATTATCTTTGGTTCACCTCAAACAGAGAGGTACAACTCCAAACAGCTCCAACCCCAAAATGGCCCTAGTGGCCCTGAAAAATCTCCTGAAGATTTTCGGCCTCTAAAAGTCTTAAAGAAATTCTAAAACCTCTTCCAATGGTTTTATAAGGTGGAAAATAGCTGAGAATGGTCTTTGGTTCACCTTAAACAGAAAGGTACAACCCAATACAACTCTACTACCAAAATGGCCCTCATGGCTCAAAAAGCTTCCCTGAAGCTAAAATGGTTGTAGAACACCTCTACTACCTATGGAACCTATCTCAATCGCTCTGGAATGCTGAAAATAGTCGAAAATGACTTTTTTTTCACCTCAAATGGTTAAGCATAGCCCAAAACAACTCCAACTCCCTCTTGGCCCTCATGTCTCTCATTGCTTCCCTGAAGAAAAAGGGACTGAAGATCAACTCCAATGGCTCTAAAACCTATTCTAATGGATCCATAATGCTCTGAATACCTGAAATCAAAAAAAAAATTCATCCAAAAAGGTTCTTTCTAGTGAAAGTTATGCCCAACTGAAGTTTTGTCGAAGTTGGCCTAAGGAAACTCCACCAAAAGTGGAATAATTGGAGTTAGCTCCGCTAAGTTTGGCCAACGCACCTAAAAAGGCGGACTCCGCCAGATTGACCGTGCATTTTTTAACTGGCAATAATTGTTAGGGGGGTAGTGGTCACATGGACCGACTACCCCATCGTCGTCAGAACCGTTAAGAGCCAACGGTTATAAAACCGTGGCATTTAAATGTCACCGTAGCTGCCGCCGGAGAACATGTGACATCCGCTAACTGTGACTGCATGTAACCGCCGGTGGTCTGTAGGCCCAAGGTTCTGAGCCCTGTGGTATTATTTATAGGGGGCTGGTCCTTAGGGTTGGCCCCCTTTCTGCCCCAACCATAAGTTCATAAAACTTTATATAGATGTATGGACCCATAGTAGTTAAGAACCACCACGAGCCTGGGCAGTAAGAGCTTGGGGCCACCACCCACTTGACCCACGGTCGAATCTTGCAATGTTGCAAAAAAAAAATATTCAACCATTCTTTCACCAGCCAGGGGCCATGTGGCAACCTCTGGGCAGGCCACGTGGCACCCAATGATTGGTCCAGATAAAAATTAGTCAATCCACTTTGCAATCTGATTGCAACAAATGTCAAACTTTGATTAGTCCACAGGGAATATTTTGTGGAATATTCTATGGAATATTCTCAAAATATTCTTTTTTTAATATTTTTTTAATCAAATTCAACCATGGTCAAACTGGTCTTTTGCATGAAATTGTGAATTTTCAAACTTGAATAACTTTCACATACAGTGTCGGATTTGAGTGTCGTTCATGGCGTCAGGATCGTATCGCCGGGGCCTATCCGGTCATTCAGGTTGCAAGTGATTTTGAACACTTTAAATTTTGAGCTTTTTCCATAGCTCGGACTTCAGCTCCTGATCGAGAAAGGAGAGATGTAATGAGACCTCTAGAGGGTTTCAAGATGAGGAAGGTCCATGCACTTCTTATCAGCAGAAGAAAGAACCGGTATTGCATAGAGCTCCAAAGAAATATACTATTCCCTTTTCTTTTGAAGCAGAAGACAAGAGGCATGGAGATGGAGGAAACTTAGATCATGATATTCTAAGTCAGTATACAAATCTCAATTAAGAGATTTCAAGGAGAATCTAACTCTCCCACAGTTCCTTCAACTCAAAGAAGAAAGAATACCTTGCAGAAATAGATTTCTATTGTCTACATTTGATGGGTCATCCACATGCACAGCATGGGCTTGGGGAATGAATTTGGATGCATTCTTCGTGCTACATCCAATAGTAGAGAGAAAAGTTGTTGAGATTGTAGTGCTGCACCTTGAGGGTGAAGAAAACTTTTTTTGGTTCAGCCATTTGAGTCATGCAAGAGTGACTGCATATGAAGATTTTACTCAAAGTTTGATCAAGAGGTTTGACAAGAAGAAATCAGAGGAAGAGAAACTTCCACCACCACTTACTGCGGGAGAACTTGCATCAGGAGAGAGAACACTTTCACCTTTGCAAAGTGGTCTTGATCTCTTGAAATTTGGAGTCCCATTCACTATTCTGGAGATGCATGAGGAGGATGAGACTTATACCAGCGTTGGTGCATCCATAGAAGAGCAACCATCATCATCAGTAGTTGGGGAAGTCATCACACCGGAGGAAGGAACCCTTGTAGAAGTACAAGATGTTCCCAAGCTTTACCAAGGTATGAAAATATTTTCACTTCCTATTATTTCAGTACATCATATGGAGGATTGTGGGGTCATGCCATCAGGGAAATATATATGACCTAGGGTCAAAGCTCATTGCTGATTTGGAGTAGTAGACTATCACTTCGCAGAGGACCCTTGAATTGTTCAAGGAATAGATATATAGACATCCTCGTTTCTCATTGATGAGCTACACACAACACTTTGGGTTGGAGTGTATAGATTTGGAGGATAGGATGAGAATTTTCCTAAACAATCCAATGCAGAACTATATGTTCAGCATTGAACAAGATCATGAGACAGCCTATGTATCATCATGGAGATCAACAACGCTATCATGGAGCAACAGTGATGAGTTGGGGGCCCAACTAGTATTGGGACATTCTGATGACCAATATACTTGTATAGTATTGGATAGGCAGATGATTGATGGAAGACATCTTATGATGGGTGATATCTCTCATTATTGTGATGGATCCTTCTTGATGAACACTTCACATCTCAATGAGAAGTTTTTGCCTACATCATATTTGAATCCTTATGGGATCAACTTGGTCATCGATGAGTGGTCTTCATTTGGAGATCTCCAGGAGGTTGTACTTCACCATCCCATGAAGTGAAAAGGTAGTAATCTGATTTGGGAGGAAGGTATTCTCCATTGGATGGATACCAATTTTGAGCATGGAAGGAGACACCCACACTTGTATGGATGGGTGAGGATGGTGAGCAAGAGGTTGGTAAGCCACTTGCATATATATGACACAAGGCAGCAGGAGGCATGGCTGCACTGGTTACTCTTGAAAGAGTTTGGCCATCGTGTGACATATCCTATTTCTAGAGGTATGTTATGGTCTAAGGCATTGCATGGCACCCATAGGATATGGTAGAAAAAGATTTGGTTGTATGGGGCATTCTACAAGTCAATCATCATGATGTTACTACATGACTTGTATGATGAGGAGATGAGGAGGCAACAAGAGTTGTTGTTTCTTTGGATACTCTTGCGAGAGTATGGGCCGATTTTCCCCCATACTTTGCATGATGTTGCAGGAGTAGATGGTGTTACAATCATCGTGTGAAGGGGATACTCCTTAGCTTTGGAGGATCAGGAGGTACTTCCACTTTGGAAGAGATCTCCCATATATAGCAACATTATGGTATATAAATTTGGAATTTGGCATGTCAATGGATGGAGCTATGAGATGACAGGAGCCTTATCAAAAAGGACAACATCAATGTCACATGGGAGCTTGGGTTTGTTGATGAAGTTTTCCTAGATCACTTCACATACGATGCACTTGATGGACAAGTAGGAGATGGGAGTGATGGAGTAGTGGATGGAGACATCTATTACCATGATATGATATTCTTGACTTGGATCTCAAATCATAACAAGAAGGCTTTGTATGTAGCACATGGTTCATTCCTTTCCATTCACAAGGGTCTCATGGAGACATATCAGGACACTATGGAGAGATCATCCATGGATCACATTATCAACCTACTCTTAGTACATGGTAATAGTTTTTTTTTTGCACTTATTAATCATCTAACACAGTATTTTCATTCTCTTGCCATTTATATACAGTGCATTACTCCATAAGAGGGCAAGATTTTATTTGGGCCTCATGGTATTTTCATGACCAACATTAGTGATGAAGATAGTCACTTCTTTTATGGATTTGGGCAAGTTTTATGCTATTATTTTTATGCTCAATTGATACACAATTCCATATACTATTTTCTAGTAGATGAGATGACATGCACAACTAGCAAATGGTTGGAAGACAACTTTCCATATTATGTTTTGAAACATCAGTTAGCAAAAATGCACTGTGACCACTTGGGAAAATATTGGTACCTGCCAGCACTACATGAAACCTTCAGTATATTTCTCATTTGGATGTCATATGGTGATTATTTCCTATTCATCATATATGTGATGGTTTGGGCACACATGATTCATGACAATAGAGAGAGGATCTTTGAGGATCCATTTTTCTTCTTGCCTCTTGAAGGAAACATTATTGCAGCCCAAGATCAGCAACCACTCTACACTTATCATAAGTGGAGAGAGAGACAGTGTGGGATAGAAAAATTGGTCTATAAATCTCAGCTATGCATCCCACCTACATTGCAGGAGCCAAAGGTGGAGGAGTTTTTCCATGAGTTACCATTTTGGAGGGTGACTCATTTTGTGTGGATGATAGCTTGGGGATGGGAGCTTCACATGGGAATGATGGTTCCCAATATATTTCAGATTCCATGCCACAATAAGGCCTCTAGAGAGCATATAGTTACCTCCATGGATATCCCACTACTACATGATGAGAGCCATTTAGATTTTTCACAAAAGGCTAGCTTATACATTTGGGAGGAGCAACTTGGGGACATATTGATGAGAGATCATCTTGTTCATTAGAGGAACTTATCATATGAGGATGCTATAGGAGGAGAGGAGGCTCTTCAGTTCTATCCTTTCAGTTTCTTGAGGACAAGCAACATTTGGGAGGGGAGGATTGTAATATTCCTAAATTAGCATGTAGCTAATTGGAATATTCATTTTTTCTTTTGTCTTTTAGATAGATGAATAAGTGGGTAGGGAGACCCATAAATATCTTTGGTAGGAATAAAATCCCTCTTAATGTGAAAATGGTTCATCATGATAGCTGGATAAAGCACATCCATGTGTGAATAAGGGAAAAATCATGTGGACAAGGTCATTGTTGACGAAATCAACAGTGTTGGTATAGAGAGAGTGGATCATCAATGTGAAACAGCGCAAAGTTAATGCGAGATAGTCTCCATGTGAGTAGTGTCTTTAATGAGTGGGACCCAAGATGAGAAGGATCAAAAATAATATAAGGAAGGGCAAGGCAGCCATAGAAGGCATGTTAGATGATTATTTATTTTGATCTTTTTAGATCTGGAAATTGTCACGTGACATTTATATGCATGCTTTTGTTGTTTAGCAGGGTCTGTTGTACTTTTTAGTACAAGGGTGTTCCCGAGCAGGAACCCTGCACTCTTCCTACTTGGGAGAGATTATTGAGTTATATATTCCACATCCATACATTAAACCAAGCTTCAGTCTTCAACCATAGTGCAGTTTATTTTCAGAGTTGTGTTGTGTTGCAGGGTGTTGCAGTGGAGGGTTGAGAAACCCAATTTCTGAGCTAGTTCTTCAGTGGAGGAAGCATTCTTCCCATTGGGAGATCAGAAAGGAAGGTTCCTAATCTTTATTTCATATCTTGGCACCAGGCCAACTTATTCCCATCATCTAAAATGCATATTCCCCCTTTGACTGCATTATTCTAGTGAGCATTTGCAATGGAGGTTTCAGTGCTTGGTTTGGAGGGTGAGATCTTCAGTGTTGCGATCAGCCTTTCACCTGAAGGATCTATTTGAGGAGATATATAAATTTCTACATCAGTTTCATCCACCTCCATCCAATTATTAATTTGGAGCTGCAATTCAGCCCTAGGGCTGCATTTCGGCATTTTTGTGCTTTAGGTATTTCCGGAAACCCTTTCTAGGTTGTCCAGGAAAAGTGTTTGGGAGTCTAGATCTTCACTCTGGAATTATTCAAGCAATATAATAGCATATCCATATTTTTATATCATTTCTGTAGCATTAATTCCCTAAAAATGTGTTTTCTTAGCTCATGGAACTTGTATAGCAGTTATTTCTCATGTATTGACATATTTTCTTAGTAGAGGATTGTTTTATATTACTTGAGTGACTTGATCCTCAAGATCTTGAGCCTATTATTTGCTGATATGTTTAATAATATGGTTGTACATTTGTCTCATGTGATGGTGTATTTATTTATTCACTACTATTTTCCATCTTTATGTGTTATATTGTTGCTTTCCCCATTTGGGAATATTACAAATGGGATGGTTATATTTGGTGTCAAACTCAAATGTTGTTTTCTTATAATCTGTTGTTGATTTAGGCTATGGGATTTGAGCCTCCAGGAAGGCTATCTACATCCTCCCTTTCTATAAGTAAAAAGCTAAAAGGAGTCTACTCTGTGAGCTGGAATTCTTCTTCCAAAACTTAGTGTAAGTGTTGTTCTTAAGAACTTCATTCTCAATCTTGATTTCTATGTATCTGTCAAAAATGCTCTTTTCTCTCTCCTTAAACAACCTTTGAAGTCTGAACTGTGTCTTTTTTTCCCTGTGATACTGATGATACTATTGGAGATGAATAAAATTTGTTGCCTGATTGAGATGAATATGGTGTTTCCTTGACTACCATGGAAACTTCTTGTTCCAAATTCTTCTCTGAATCTAATTTATGATTCAATTTAGTCCTCTTTCTGTACATATTCTTGAACTCTTCCCCTGCACTATATGTCACTGAAGGTGAATCTTATTCTCTCTGCCTCTTTCCTACTTTCTCCTAAGGAACATGATTTTGTGAATTTGAAGTAGAAACAAGAAGCTCTTCATCTTCATGCAAGGTATTTTCTGTCCAAGTCAAGTGGCTCACATATATTTCAATCTCAGGCCTTTGGGTATGAGTATAAGGAGTGGTTTTGTGCTCCACCCTCATCTTAGAAATTAAACCCAGAGGATCATAGGACCATGTGAAACCTAAACTGAACTTACTCTTTGATAAGCTTATCTTCTTCTTCTCTTGTTGTCCTATTATTACACACAAAAGAGACAACATGTGTCTTAATTCTAAATTGTGATTTATTCTTTGTTGAAACAAAGTGTATTTAATCTAAATTGATCATTTTTCTTATATATTCTAATTCAAATATCCTCATGGGGAGGTATTTTGGCAATTTGTATGGTGCCAATTCACACCCATACACTCTGATTTTAGTGTAGTTATAGTACAAGTTACAGTCTCTAGTCTTTGCTTGCTCTATTAAATCTAAAACCATTTTTATCTCCTCACTGATCCTAGGCTTTGTTGAACTATTTAACATAATTATTGTTGGATGTATAAATTTCTCAATGTAATGCTTGTAAGTGAATTCTTCCTGTTCTTTCATTACTAGGGAAGTCCAAAATATCACAGACTGTTGATTCCCTTCTTCATCTAACTTTTGCATAGAAAACTTGAATATGTTTGCCTGATAATAGATAAACATATAAACCAGAATTGAATTATACTTGAACACTCCCTCAGTTGGTAACTTTAGGAATTTTTCATGATTACTATCAACCAGAAATTGCTTGAAAATTGAAAATAATGGAAGGATTATTATCTATAAAAATATTGACAGGAAACCTAGAATGGGTTCATCTACCCATTGATCAAAATAATAGCCTAAAATGTAGGATAGCATAGATATAATTTTCTTGGCCTGATCTGGGAAAATAGAAGAAGCATAAGGTGGATTCTTTCTTGGTAATTGGGTGTTTTCTAGTAAGAAGAGATCAAAAATCTGAGATCTTTTAGTAAAATCAAGATTTTGATATAATTCAAATAAGGTTTCTATTGAAAATGGGGTATTGGTTTCTACAGAGGGGGCCTACATCATTTGATAAATGGTTTTAGTAGTAATAGTGAAGATAATTTCGCCACTAGAGGCTATGATTGCTCTCTGGTTTTGGGATATAGCAGGCTTGGAATTTTCTTGAAAATTTAGGAGAGTGGAAGGTTTGGGGAAAAATGTAATGGGGGAGATTGGACTCCCATATTCCAATTTCATCAATATTTTCCATGAATTTATCCTCAAGCCAACAGTAGATTTTGAAGAGATCGAACTCACACTATGTCTCAGATATTTTGTAATCTCTGTCTGCCAAGGGAAAGGGGTCCACGCCTACAGGGGGATTGATCAGGGGGCTGACAAAATCCTCCCAGTTTTTATTCTTAGGAGGCATATTATTAATGGATAATTTACAAAATTAGGGTGGGGGAGGGGGAATGAAAGATTACAGGGGATGTTGCAAGTTTGTTGCAGATGAGAAGTGAAACTGGAACTTTGGTGCTTGATTGGATGTTTGATTTCTTGGAAGAATAGTCGTGGTGAGTGAAAACCTAAAAAATGAAAACAAATTAAGAAATTTTGCAGTGGAAAGGAAAAAATGGTGATGCATTCAAAACTTTATGGTTTTGGGAATTTTCTGTTACACGCGCGGGTCCGTTAGGTTTTAAATGGTTACCTGAGAAAATTGAATGAATTAACGATAATTCCCTGGGAAAATCATTTATTGGGTAACAACTATGGCCACGTGGCATATTGTGAGTGGATGGAGGCACATGGGTAGGGACAGCAAGAAAGGAATGATGGTCGTCGGTTTTCAAAGGCAGTGAGAGTGGTAAGTGGTAAGCTATGGGGTGGGGGGGGGGTGCGAAGTGTTGAGGGCATGCCGCATTACAATGGGCCCAGCTGGAGAAAATATCCTTTTTGAACGTCTTCCCCCCTCCCTCCCACCCCCCCACCCCCCTTACGGTAAAGAAAGGATGGAAAGGGGGGCCGAAAAGGAATATGGGCCATTGATCTATCAATGTTGTTGATTGGATGGCTTAAAATTGGGTGCAATTTAATCACAACTTGACAATTGTGTTTGTCATCTAGGGACCTTCATTTCATTACGGAGACTTTAGATTTAAAACATTAATGCATTGAAACATTAGCCTTAAGCGCATATTACATAATTTTTTTTTTTTAATTTAGGCTAAAATTGCAATAATTAGTGATTTGAAATAAAATTATCCCCCTATACCCTTGTAACTTCAATTTATTACCTAGTCCTAAAACTAATCATTCTATTCATTCCTAAGGGTGCATTTAGACTTTCAAACCCTCATTTTACTTCTTATGAAAAACAAAACCTATTATATCCTATCCCTTTATTTCTCCATTGATTTAGCTTAAACAATTGAATCAATATCATTTTCCTACCTAACTAACATTAGCCAAGATTAAACAGTTTGGCTAACCTTATTCTCTAATCTAATTAATAGAAATTTAAACTTTTTTAACCATGATTAAGCTATATGATCAAACAAATAACTAATGATTATGTCGTTTTGAACAAGTTGCACACAACCTTCATTTTATTTAACATAATGAAACTATCTACAAGTAGTGGCATTTTGATTTGCAACACTTTCAATATTATTCCTTTTTGTTTTTATTTTGTGGGGTTCTCATCTATATTTTTTATTCTTTTTCACTGTTTTTACTTTTTTTGTCTCTTTATTCTATTTTTTAAATACCCTCTTTTCATTTTCTTTTATAATTTTTTTTTGAAATCATTTGCACATTGAGATATTATTTACAATATCAAATTACTAAGATAAAATCTCCAATCACCTTGAGATCCTATAAATTATGGGACCCTAACAAATTTATCTTGCATACAACAACATAAGACCTTGAAATAGTGTTAGGGATCTTGATTGATTGTTGAATGTCTCTCCCAAACCCCAGGTATATGTTAATTCTTTTTGTCCTTTGGGGTAGTAAACAACCCTACACTTGCCACCCCTCTTTTTAAGATAGATATTATTGTTTATCTGATTTTCATTTTTTTCAAAATTTTATAATAATAATAAGGATATTTGGAGGTTTGAGTGTATCGAGAGGTGAAAACATGCACACACATATTTTAAACGCAAATCCATTTTTAATTATTCTTTATATAAATATTATTAATTAGGGTTTATTCCTATAAGTTATAAAAATACATATATAGAGAACTTTGTACTAAAGGTTGAACTAGTGACACAGAGATGATATTTGTGTATTGTTATTGTAGATTTGTATGATTTGAATCTAGAGTAATTTTATTTTAAATTTCAATACTACAAACACTTATTACTTCTATTGCCAACAAGCCCTATTACCAACTTCTAATTTCACAAAGTAGGGATGAAAAACATTACTAACACAATGAGTTATATGACCTCATGTTAGTCTGAATATGAAAACTATGTTATTTATATGACATGAAGAGAATACATTTTCTTTTTAATGTATATAAATAGATACAATATTTATTATAAATTGTCAATTAGATGTAGGTTGAGTGGTTGAGAGAAATGTTGATATCTGAAAGCCCCGTAACAACCAAAGAATGTGTAGATCCATCTTAACCCTAGATCTATCAAATGTCAAAAGGAATCAAATCCCTTGAGGTGCAAGATTAAGGTGGATAAATATAAAATTAAGATAAAGATATGCAATATATATATATATATATATATATATATATATATATATATATATATATATATATATATATATATATTTATATAATGGTTCTTTCTATGCTTCAATTCCATTGTGAGGTTGAAAGGAATGATACATTATTTTATCCATAAGGAGTTTTACTATTTTCAATTTATTTGTATAATATATACATACTTACCATTGATATCTTTTACTCAACGAGGGCATTGAAATATTTTATTTATGACCCACTTTTCCGCATTAAAATATTTCTTTGTTACTAGTATATTTTTAAATATGTGTTTCCATCATATTCGAAACTAAAAAGCATGTATCATTTGTATACATATTTTATTTATGACCCGCGTTGTCCACAATAAAATATTTCTTTATTATTAATATATTTTAAAATTCATTTCTTCTTCGTATTGGGAAGTAGAAATAATATATCCATGGAATAGGATCTCTCTCTCTCTCTCTCTCTCTATATATATATATATATATATATATATATATGACACAATATCTTCTCCATACTACCCTCTATAAAAATTCAGTGTGTGCTAGAAATAAAATATTTCAATGTGCACTTTGAGTAAAATATTTCAATGTCAACTATGTATATACTATATAAAACAAATAGTAATAATAATAATTCTTATGTTTAAGAATTTTAAGTACTATGGAGGTTGCACAGAGCTTTAGGGTTTGTATCACCCACACTATTTTTCATATGTCGCAACTAGGCATAAGCTTGAGGCTCATGGTAAAGGTGAGCAGGGGAATGGAGATGTTGTTTTCAACATTCTACATGTAGAAGGATGATGGAAGATCATGGTTATTTCTATTGAGAAAAGGGCTTCCCCTGGTGGCAGATTATCTGCGACCATTAAGGAAGAGTGAGGGCAAAGTCTTGTGTTTTTTTCTCTCATTTGTGCTCGTCACACAACTTTCAACAAGCTACACAAGTTGTAGGGATGCCATATTTTATATTAGTGGCAGTAGATGGGCATGTTTGGGGGGGTTTTGGTGGGTAAGCTTAATAGGGCCAAGGCCCAAATCGCCTTTTATTATTTCTCTAGTTTCTTTCATTCATGCAAGCCTAATGAAGTGATGGAACACAGAAAAGTTATAGACTATGCACAAAAATGATAGGCTTACACAGAGATATTCCTCCCACTCTCACAGCTCTAAGTTGGCCAAAAGTCTAGAAGGGTTGAAACAAGAAATATTTCATATCTTCATTAAAAATGTAAATGTGATGCCTTACCTATTTTGGACCAGGTTTTGACATTCGATGGAACACCTAAAGAAATGTATTGAAATCAGGTTGGGTTTCCCTTCTTATTCACGGAGCCTGCTTTATGAAGGAAAAATGCTTCATGATTCATTCTCGATGAGGGACTATCGCATCTCAAAGAAATCCACCATTACCTTGAACATGAGGCTACATGGAGGAGCTATGGGACCGAAAAACTCCAGATGAGCTGCCTCCTATAAGGATTTCTACACATATTCTAAAAAAGGTAAATAGACAATTCTTTTTTCTTTTGAGGTCCATCTTTTTTAATTTTCCCAAGGTGTTTTCAATCTCCTCTAGAACCTTGTGGTTCCAAAAATGGAGGGGGGTGTTTGGTATCCTTAGCCTTAATGACATTGTTGAGACCACCATTTTTATAGAATCAAAATATGGAAACCATGGGGTAATGTAGACCCTGACTCTTCCCCAAAACCAAGGTCCATCATTCAAAACTTTCTCCATGTCTTCCTGAGTTTCAAATTGGATAACAAAAAATAATTTGTAACATAAATAGACCTTAGAAAGGATGATGACCATTCTAATATAGTTGATCATATGTGAGTAAATAGGTCCTAGCTTGGGTTTTTCTTTGATGAAGAATTAGATTGGATATGTAGGCCTATATTTGAGGAGGAGGTTCTAAACATATTGAAGAGGATTCCCAAGGACAAGAGTTCAAGGCTTGATGGTTGGTCCATGGAGTTTTTTTTGGATTTTTTGATCTTCTAAGAAGGTACATTATGGAGGTGGTTGAGGAATCTAGGAGGAGGGGGTTGGTTTATGGTAATCTAAATGCAAATTCCACTGCTTTAATACCAAAATTAATGGAGAAATACTTTCCATGATCATTAACCGATAAATTTGTGCAACACTTTATATAAAATAATTTCAAAGGTGTTAGCTAACATGTTAAATATTGGCTTGTAAAATAATATTTCTTTGGACCAATTTGGTTTTTTATTCAATACATAGATCCATGATGCAATTGGGTTATATTAGGAAGCCATGCACTCTATTAAACGCAAAAATAGTACAGCTATTGTGTTGAATATTGATGTCGGGCTACCTACTCAACCTTAATCTTCCCTCTGTGCATATAAAACAGAATACAAATTTTTCCCCAATAATTTTAAATCTGGCAATCTTCAAAAGTATATCTAGAAGCTTTTAATATCTCAAATTAAAGATTTGAGATATTAATTAAAACTTCAATTATGGATAAAACCCACGAACACAATCACACATGGGAGCTTCAACTTTCCCTCAATGGTAGAACCATATAAATAAGTCCTCTATGCAGGGTTCACTCCTTCAATTATTCCAAGCAAGTCAATCTCGTCCTTATCTTTTTTAATGTTAATCCTCGGCATTATCTTTTAATGTTCACCCCTTATAGACTATAACCCCGTGGTTAATATATCTGCCTCATCAATCTTGACTCTGTGGTTTAAACCCAAAAACAGTGTACCCTCCGCCTATCATATCGCAATCCCAAGGTATAATCTTCGGTTAACACTTAAAACCCTTTTATATGTTAAGGCATTATAAGCGCATATATATATATATATATATATATATATATATAGATATATATATATATATATATGTCCCCCAATTCAAATGTTAAGAAACAGTCGATAAGCCTTAGACTTCATTAACAACCATTAAACTTATACCCCTCGGGCCCACAGCAATGAATACATACCTCAACTAAACGTCGAATGGATCTAATGGGCCACAATACGTCATGCTCCAACCTCTGATTGAACAGACATAAACGCGTATCGTGTTGTTTTTCATTCCGAGCTTTAAGGCTTCAAATTTACGTGAAACTCATAGTTTTCAAATACTACCCAAATACACATGTCATGCACCAACATATATCGCGTTTTTATTTGCAATTCCACTTACCACTCTCAACCGCGCGCGAAACCACTGGTTTCCAAACTCTGATTTTTTTCTGTTCATTAAGGTTCCACTTTTCGCTCAAGGTTCCGCCTTAACTATACTTCCGGTTCTTTCCTTCGCGTTTCCAAATTTTTCTTATTCATTGGTTATAATATATTTAGACTTCCATTTTTTTCTAGTTCTTCGACTCCAGACTTCACTTCACCGTATGCCCATGACGGGTTAGGTGAATCCTCATTTGCGCGCTCATATGAAACCTGAATCTATACTCATTCGCTCAGTAGTGAGTCCTCGAGTCTACTCGAATCAACCAATACATGGACTGTCACAAGGTTCCCAATTAACCCTTATCATTCAACTCAATCACAGTGCTGACAATTTCATCAATTTGTCAATAAGCTAACAGAATACAACTTCATTCCCATTGCCTAATTTCACTAAAACACAAACAGTCTCGCACAGAAATTGATCAAGGAATACACATACATTTAGAACCACTTTCCTCAATATATATATGAATTCAAATACACAAGTATCCACTTAAAACTTCTTGTTTGGCCAGATTTTCAATTCGATGCCCTTCTACCTTTACTACTATGCCTCTTGAACTGCTATCTACCTATCTGCCCATAGGCTTACAGTTATATACATTAAGATGAATCAGTTCAGTTCCTCAACATCTCAACGAAACTCTTAAGATTCCAGACTTTCTAATTTTAGAAAAAATCCCCTAAATCAACTAAACTGACTCTTAACCTTCCTAACTAATCATTTTCTCTCATGTTCTATGTAGTTAGGGAACATTTACAATTCCTCACTTATTTTACTCAAAACATTAACAATTACATGGGAATTTAAAAACATGAGACCCCCTATGTCTCATAAAAATACAATGTGCTTCATTGTGCCTAATGCCCCTGCATCAGACTCCCAAGGTTCAATTTGCTCATGATCTCCTGATCATGTGTCTTTAATCTCTGCCTCCTCGATCCCATACTTTGTTTTGTTGTTGTTCAACAGCTGCATCATCCTTCTTCTGCATTTTGCTTCCAGCTATACTTTCACAATATTCCTTTGTCTTTCCTTTACTGAAATCCTCCTGCTTTCTTGCTGTTGTCTGCTGCTTCTGAGACACTTTCACCATTAGTTTTCTGATGTCTTCAATTTATTTTTCCATCCTATCTTCTATCTGGAAATTTCCTTGTCCACTATTGCTGCCTTCAAATGTTGTTGATGTCAATACTGTTGCTCCTGCTGTTACTGTTGTTACTAACATGTTTGCTACTCCTGCAGATGTCATCTCCCATGTTGCTTCCTCTATGGCTGCCTCCCAAACTTCCTGTCCCTCTGTGACATGATTTTTCTCATCATCTGCAAATTTTATTTTAGAAAATAAATCATCAATCAATTTTCTTCCTGCAGTAACATATTCATTCAGTATACTAGTAAACATAATCAAATTCTGCAAACTAGTATCTGCTCCTCTTTCCTTCACAGCTTCAAGCATTTCCACTCTAGTGTCTACACCTTCTTCCTCTTATTCAAATGTCCTCAACAAACATCTCAGCCATTTCTCCTGTACTTGTTTCACATCTTCATCATGCTGCAATTCAATTTCAGCATCTTTTTCTTCTTCTTGGACAATCTTTAGTGATTGTCCATCATCACCTTGATTGATCTTGGCAATCAAATCAATTTCTCCAAGCTCTGCATTTTTATCTTCTGTCAGAATAGAATGCTGATTCTCCCTTACTGTAGCAGCTTTAAAAATCTGCCCCACGGTCTGCTCTTGGCCTATCAGACAAGCCAATTTTTCTTGGTCACCAACAGTATCAAGTTTCTACACATGAGACATGACTGTCTCATCCTCTTTCTTCTGCAACAAATTTTCTCTTCTCAAGACAATTCCAAAATATGGATTGTCTTTTGCCATTCCTGTAAACATAAACAAACTTTCAGTGTCAAAACCATGAGACCCAATGGTCGCAATTGATGATCTAGTCACCAATTCTTCTCCCTGCAGTTCTAAGTCTGTTTCAAGACTCAAAAATTCTTCATTATCTTTCTTTTCAGCTGCCAAATTTATCTCCACTGTTCCAATCACCATGTTAAAATGATGATTCTTCACTATGTTTTCAGCCAGCATAGTTTCTCCTTCATTCAATTCTCTGAAAACTTCCTTTTGTTGTTCTTCCTCTTTGCCTGCATGATCAATACATGAATCATCAGCATTAAAATTCCAAGGTCTCAATACCTTTTTCTCTTCTGACAACACATCAGTATGTTGTTCAGAACTTCCTTCTGAATCCTCTGTCAGCACATCAGTATGCTGAACTGCATCCTTCATGAGACTTTCAGCCATTCTCTCTTTCCTTCCATCATCTTCTTCATGAATGCTCTTCTGTTGTGATTCACCAAAATGAACTCCTTAATTTTGTTGAACCGTTTTCTTATCCTCTGTTCTCTGATTGTCATTCATGACAGTTTCTCTGCCTTGCTTCTCTAGCAACTCATCATGTGCATAGGTCCTCTGCTTCTCCAATTCTCTCCTTTGTAAATCAAACCTCCTGTACAATTCAACAATTTCAATTGGAGTAGACTTTGGGAACCTTATACAACCTTTTATACCTCTTCTTGTTCTTGACCAATTATCTGTTGGTCCTTCTCTCTCTGCTTCAATATTCTGCTAAATATCCTCATTAGACTCCTTTGTCTTCATGTCTTCCTTATGAGATCTTACTATCTCAGCATTGATCTGAACAGATTTCAGATTCAATTTCTCCTCCTCATCAACAAACTCTAAAGCTTGTTCATCTTCCAGTGATGTACTTGAAAACATACACAATTCTTTAGTTTTCAAATCACAAGACTTTTCAGTCTTGGTTGCTTTCTTAAGCACTCCTTGAAGAGATCCACACGTGGAATCTTCAAATTCCATCCTTGACTCAAGAACTCTAAGTTCCTCTTCCTCTGGAAAACCTGCCATCACCTCACAATTGTCAGACTCAAGAACAAAAGTCTTTACATCATCCAGCTGATCTGGACTTTTCCAATAACTTAGGAATTCATCAATGATGTCTTGTTCACCAAGACAAGCTTCTTGCTATCTTAAGTCTTCATCATGGCTCACAAGATCTCTTGCAGATCCCCATTCTTCACTTGTGCTTTGTTTTTCTTCACAAGCAGAAATTTCTTCTTTCAACTCAATTGTCTTGAGTTTTTCCTTCAGTAAGGCAATCTCCTTTTGCCTCAACCTCAACTGTAATGGTTTCCATTTCACACTCTTCTTCATGAGCCAACCAACTCTCTATTTTTCCTCTATCATCCTCTCCAGTTCATAAAACTACTTACTGATCTCAGCTATCTCTTTGCAATACTCTTCATCAGTGAGTTTCTTCCTCATGCCATTTGCTTTGGAATCTTCCCTCACTCTTCTATTGTGGCCACTCTCATAACCTCTACAATATCTAATATGGCTATCAGTAGCCACTTTCTCCTCCAGGAGTTCTTCAATCACAATCTACACCAAGCCTCTGCAACAACAAGCTCTCCTACTGCAACTTACCTTACCAATCCCTTCCTCTGGATCCGGCTTTTGGCAAGTACTGGTCCCCTATCTGCTGGAACTTTATGAGCACTCTCTTCTGCTCCCCCTAGGCTTCACTTTTCAACTTCTCAAGAACACATTTGTTCTTCTTTCATCCAACCTCTGGTTGGAATTCTCTAGGTTCTGCCACACTTTCTTCCTCACTCAGAATCCCTTGCTGGATTCCTTTATCACTGTTCTCAAAGTTGTGATCTGCATTTGCTGAGATTTCTTCAATTGCCTGCAATCTGGATTCTGCAAACAATTCTTCAAACCAGAGTTAAACACTCCTCATCAACTCGCCTTCTCTTGAGAACACTGCAATTGCTCTCCCTATCCAGCCTTTAGCTGAATATCAGGTTCACTGCCATCATCACCAAACTCGGTCTTTATCTTTCTGCAACCATCATCCTACAATCATAAATCTCAAGTCATATTTAAAATTATTTACCTGTAAGATCTCTGCATGATCTTGTCTTCCACTCACTCTACAAATCTTGTTCACTGCAATTCTATGTACTTTGTTGCATATCAGATTTAAAAATCTGACCTTCCCCCTTCAAATATGTAATCACTCTTCAACATATTTAGAACTTCAATTTTTCTTCACCCTCTCAACACATGCATTACATCTCTGTATGTTGCAATCTTCAAAACACTTTGTCTTCCAATTCAGACTTTGTAAATCTGTAATCACTTCACTACTTAGCTAATCACTCTGCAATCACTGTTAAACAGATTTAAAAAATCCTTTACTTCAAAACAGAGCTATTCCTGATGCTCTGATACCACGATGATGTCGGGCTACCTACTCAACCTTAATCTTCCCTCTGTGCATATAAAACGCAATACAAATTTTTCCCCAATAATTTTAAATCTGGAAATCTTCAAAAGTATATCTAGAAGCTTTTAATATCTCAAATTAAAGATTTGAGATATTAATTAAAATTTCACTTATGTCTATAAAACCCACTAACACAACCACACACGGGAGCTTCAACTTTCCCTCAATGGTAGAACCATATAAATAAGTCCTCTATGCAGGGTTCACTCCTTCAATTATTCCAAGCAAGTTAATCTCATCCTTATATTTTTTAATGTTAATCCTCGGCATTATCTTTTAATGTTCGCCCCTTATAGACTATAACCCCATGGTTAATATATCTGCCTCATCAATCTTGACTCTATGGTTTAAACCCAACAATATTTTACCTTCCACCTATTATATCGCAAGCCCAAGGTATAATCTTCGGTTAACACTTAAAAAAATTTTATATGTTAAGGTGTTATAAGCGCATATATATATATATATATATATTCACACTCCGCACTTATTAACCAAACTTTGTATCTGTTCATACGTATGGTCCAACCATAATATAATCGTCAACATATATATATATATATATATATATATATATATATATATATATATATCTGTGTGTGTGTGTGTGTGTGTGTGTGTGTGTCCCCCAATTCAAATGTTAAGAAACGATCGATAAGCCTTCGACTTCATCAAAGACCATTAAACTTATACCCCTCGGGCCCACAACAATGAATACATACCTCGACTAAACATCAGACGGATCCAATGGGCCACAATACGTCGCGCTCCAACCTCTGATCGAACGGACATAAACGCGTATCACGTTTTTTTTCGTTCTGAGCTTTAAGGCTTCAAATTTACGCGAAACTCGTGGTTTTCAAATACCACCCAATTACACGTGTCATGCACCGATGGATATCGTGTTTTTATTTGCAATTCCACTTACCACTCTCAACCACATGTGAAACCATTGGTTTCCAAACTCCGGTTTTTTTCTGTTCATTAAGGTTCTGCTTTTCGCTAAAGGTTCCACCTTAACTATACTTCCAGTTCTTTCCTTCGCATTTCCAAATTTCGCTTATTCGTTGGTTATAATATATTCAGACTTTCATTCTGTTCTAGTTCTTCGACTCCAGACTTCACTTCACCGTATGCCCATGACAGGTTAGGTGAATCCTCATTAGCACACTCATATGAAACTTGAATCTATACTTAGTCGCTCAGTAGTGAGTCCTCGGGTCTACTCAAATCAACCAACACATGGATTGTCACAGGGTTCCCAATTAACCCTTATCATTCAACTCAATCACAATGCTGACAATTTCATCAATTTTTCAATAAGCTAACAGAATACAACTTCATTCCCATTGCCTAATTTCACCAAAACACAAAAAGTATCACACAGAAATTGATCAAGGAATACACATACATTCAGAACCACTTTCCTCATTATATATATGAATTCAAATACACAAGTATCCACTTACAACTTCTTGTTTGGCCAGATTTTCAATTCTATGGCCTTCTACTTTTACTGCTATGCCTCCTAAACTGCTATCTACCTATCTTCCCGTAGGCTTACAGTTATATACATTAACATGAATCGGTTCAGTTCCTCAACAACTCAACGAAACTCTTAAGATTCCAGACTTTCTAATTTTAGACAAAATCCCCTAAATCAACTAAACTGACTCTTCATCTTCCTAACTAATCATTTTCTCTCATGTTCTCCGCAGTTAGGGAACATTTACAGTTCCTCACTTATTTTACTCAAAACATTAACAATTACATGGGAATTTAAAAACTTGAGACCCCCTATGTCTCATAGAAATACAATGTGCTTCATTGTGCCTAATGCCCCTGCATCAAATATTGACCTGAGAAAATATTATGATAAATTAGATTGGTCCTTCTCAAGTTGGTTTGCTTCAAATTGGTTTGAAGTTTGATGTGATTTCATCAATAACGGGCTATGTTAGATTATACAATTATGTTGTTCTAGTTAATGGTGAGCCATTAGAGTTTTTCATAGCCTCGCATGGAATTTTTCAAGGTTTCCCCTTATCACATTTTCATTTTTTACTCATCATTAAAGGATTGAGTAGATTAATTATGGAGGAAAAATAAAAGGGTAAAATTAAAGGAGTATACTTTGTCCAAGAGATGGTGATAACTCACATTTTATTTTTGGATGATGTTTTGTTCTTCATATAGGGTACTGTTGAGGAATGGTAAAGCTCCAAAGATATTTCACATTGTTTCTGTGTGGCGTTGGGCATGGGGGTTAGCCTAAACAAATCATCTTGTTTTAGCAACAACTTAGATGAAGCTAAAGTTAATTTGATTCAAGAAATATTTCCTCTAAGGTTTAGTTATTTAAATGATGGTGTTAAATATCTTGGATTTTTCTTAAAGCCTAACATCTATCGAATTGCAAATTGGTCCTAGCTTCTTAAAAAGGTGGAAAAACACATTTCCCATTGGTGTAATCTATGGATTTCGTTAGGAAGACATTTGATCTTAATCAAATAGCTCTTGGAAAAAATCCTAGTATTTTGGTTGATTTAGCAAAAATTCCCAAAAGTAGTTAAGGTGTTATCAAAAATTTATGTATTCATTTTCTTTGAAATGGCAAGAAGCATGGGAGAGGAATGCCTATGGAGGATTGGATCTACATAATATGGAGGAAATTGGACTAGCTCTTACAGCCATGAGATGTTGGCATATGATTTTTCACAGTATTCTTTGAAGTATGGTAATAACGGTGAAATATTTGAAATCCATGTCGGTTGTAAATTGTAGATTTAAACTTTTAATTGTAATTTGATAAAAAAATAGACTTGAATCTACTCTATCAATTGGGGGAACCAATTTAAACTATCACGAAATAAAAAATCATATAAGAGAAGGAATTCAATCAACACATTACACAATGATTTCCTGAAGAAATCCACTTCTAAAAACCCTGCTATCTGTATACTGCATTAGTCAGAAAATATGAGAAGATTACAATGTTTTTCTCAAGCCTGAGAAACCTCTGCACTATCTCTATCTATCTCACTACTTCCTAGACAAGCCTAGGCCAATACTTAACCAAATTTCTGCTTTCCCAAGTCCCTATTTCTTTGTGTTGTTTCCTTGGGTAATTAGCCCCTATTAATTAGGGAAATCCCCATATAGTATTGCACAATCCATATAGGGCCTTCCTCTTACTGCAAACATCAACTGTACAATTTGTATGATTATAGAACTAATAGTACACCTCCCTTGAACTCCAATATCAACTGGATAGATCTTATTTTACACCTACATGAGTTATTTATGGTTGTTCTATCAGTTCTCTAGTTGATCATTGAGTGTGGTTCAAGTTCCACTTCCACACTTTGACCTTGCACTAGTTCCTCCAATAGTTGGAACTAGTTAAACTGATTTTAACTTAGATAAACTGAGTTAATTAATTACAACTCAAAATAAACTCAACCAAGGCTCCTGAAAAGTAGGAACCACTCTACATGACTCAATTTATACCCTCAACTCCAATTAACTGAACCAACTAAGTCAAACTAACTTAGTTAACTCGTGAAAGTTGTCATGAGATTTGGAATTGCAATTTTCTTCTAATTTAAATCAAGGGAAAATTAAATTAGAATATTTCTTGGTGTCATTTTCAATACTACCTCTCATCAAGAAATGGATTATCAGATACCTCAATCCTGCCTCTATGGAACTCAAATTTTCTTCCTGAAAGTGCCTTCATTGAGATGTCCATATCTTGTTCCTTTGTAAGAATGTACTCTAGCATCATGATCTACCTCTACACACAATCTCTTAGATGATAGTACCGAATGTCGAAATGCTTGGACCTATCATGAAAAAATGGATTAACAAAGAGTTTGATGCAATTCTAGTTGTCACAGTAAATCATTGTAGGATCCATTTGTTGGCCAAATAACCTAACAAGGATCTTCCTCATCTAGATAGCCTCACAAGCTGCTTTACTAGCATCCATGTACTCTGCTTCATATTGTACTAGGAAACTGTTGTTGACCCAATACTAAATATTTCGTCTAATGTGCTCTTCTTGTCAAATGGACTCCCTGCCAAATCTGCATCTGCGAAGACTTGCAGTTTCACTCCCTTATCCATATGTACCAAAGACCAGATTGAGTGGTGCCTCTGAGGTAGCTCAACACATGTTTGGTTGCCTTCAAATAGAGTTTGGTTGACTTAACCATTTATTGACTAATTTGGTTAACTACATAACACATTTTTGGTTGTGTGTTCACTAGGTACATACGTGAACCCACAAGCTGTCTGTAAATGGTAGCTTGTACCACTTCGTCTGAAGTAGCATCTTCCTTCCTCCAATTCCCTGCTAGAGGAGTTCCCATGGGTTTGCTTCTCTCCATGTGTAACTTCTTCAGTATCTCTTTGGCATACTTTCCCTGAGAGACAAAAAAATCCCCATCTATTTTCCAAATTTCCAAACCAAGGAAATAATGCAAGATCCCCATGTCTTTCATCTCAAATTCTCTTTCCAAATCCTCTTTGCAGGATTTTATCATCTTCTCATCACCTGTTAGAATTAAATTGGTGACATATAATACTATAATCAATAATTTAACTTCAACCACAATATTGTAAAGGTTTGCATCTTCTTCACTTTTGGTGAATCCTAACTCGATGAAATAGTTGTCGATCCTGGTGTACCAAGCATGAGGTGTTGGTTTCAATCCATATAGCACTTGCTTTAGTCTACACACATGTGACTCTCTTTCAAAGGTCTCAAATCCTTTTGGTTGCTCTATGTACACCTCTTCCTCAATCACTCTATTGAGGAAAGTTGTCTTCACATCCATATGATGTATCTCCCATCCCATTTGCACTGAAAGTGCTAGAATAGATATGATTGAAGAGTAATTTTCTACTGGAGAAAATTTCTCCTCGTAATAAATTCCCTCCATGTGAGAGAACCTATTGGCCACAAATCTGGCCTTCTATTTCTCGACACTCCCATATGTTACTTGCTTCACCTTGTAGATCCACCTATATCTTACAACTGACTTGTCCTTGGTTATTGGGACAACTTCCCATGCACTGTTCATGATAATGCAGTCATACTCCTCTACCATAGCATCAACCCATAGTGGTTTTTTCATTGCTTCATCGAATGGGGATGGCTTAGCCACTACACTCTCGCCCATAATATCCATGTAGCCAGTGTATCGCTCTGGGGACCTCCTCTATTTACGCTGTGATGTGGGGGCTTCCACATTCTCTATAGCATCATGCATCAACCTCTCAGCCTCTCTCATGTGCTTCCTTCCATCTCTAGATGTCTTTGCATGAGTGCGTACTTCCACTCTCTACTTCTCTTCTTATGGCAACTCCACATCTTGAGGTTCTTCTTTTGGAGCTAAAAGCTCCTTTTCTACATGCAACTAGAGCTCCCTCTCAAGGGAAATTCACATGGACTTCTCTTCATCGAATTTCATATCTCTACGAACCACTGTCATCTTATGAGATGGTAAGTGTTATCCATGATAACAATTTGGTTGGTCTTAGGTAAGTTAGGTTGGGTCATTTGGATGAAAATAAGGTCATGGAGTTCATTAATTTTCAAAAAATTAGTACATATTTTAAGGTTTTTTAATAGTCATTAGTCATGCAACAAAGGGAATGTCAAGGTAAATTCAAAAAAATCTGATTGCATGGGTAATAAGGGGTCATTTTGTGACACTTGGAAATTTTTTCTAAATTCCGCAGTGTAGTCAGTGTAAAAAAATCCGATTTTGCTATGGAAGTGTTTGATAGTTCCATAGTGAATTTGCCCTCCCGAGTACTGGAAATGCTACGAAATCTACTTTTTCTACTAATGGTGGGAAATTTTTTGTCTTGTCATGATTATTGGTCAGTGAACACTTGTTCATCATGGTCCCATTACGTTATTTGTCATCATATGTCACATGCATGTGTGCTAATAATTATTCCTCACGTCATTTAATTTTTCCCACTCATTTCCTCTTTCCAAATGTAGTCTGATTCTTAATTTGAAAACCAAAACCTCACCTTCACCCTTGTGAGTTGTTTGAACTCTTTTTCCAGCAATCTAGAGTCTTTAATTTTTTCCTGTAGCTGACTTAGGTTAAGTGCTACCTTTGTCAAGGGAGTTTCTTTTTGTCTCAAAACAATTCTGCAGGTGTCAAAGAATTAGTTGATCAACGTTGTGTTTGAAAGTATGGCTTCACATAAAAATTCAAACAAGGGTGGCACTATGGTCAGATATGAACCCATCAATATGAGGCTAATTGTAGAAGACCCCAACTTCTCACAAGCTTTTTTCCAATGCAGGTTGCATGTGTTTATGCCAGAAACTACAAGGGTATCATGCACATGTGTCTAAAGATTTTGCTATAAATTTCATTGGTAAAGGTTAAAAGGTGGGAATCCTCAATTGTTTTGTGTCTCCTGACACAAATGCACAGGAAACCAAGATCCCAAGGTCTAGAGAGGAGTGGTTTAAAGTAACAAGGTTCAAGCTACAAAATTGTGATGATTTTTTAAAGGAGGAGCACATAGGCATAGACATGAGCATATGCATCTCAGGGACTTACCTCAATGACAATTATTCAAAACTGTTGATGGTGATTCAGAAATAATTCACTTCTGAAGGTAGATTTCATATGATCTATCAATACCACTTTAGATTCTAATTCATTTCAGAGGTAAACAACCATTGAATTTACAATTTTTTCTATTTAGGAGTTTAGGAATAATGGCTGATAATGTTCAAGCTAAACCTGAAAGTAGTGACACTTCCATTTTTCACCATGGTTTGATAAAATTGTTAGTTATGGAGGAGTTAAAAAATCTAAACAGGGATTGGTCCACTTTTCTATTCTTTTTTGGGTATGAGGTTGATGTCCTCTCTCCTAGAAAGACACCTAGATCAAAGGAAAATACTCCAAATAAAGATAAAGACTTTAGGGATGAAACAGAGGTTGAATATGAGGTGGAAGTGCAGACAGAGGTGCATCCCATGCTGGAGCCTATGGAGGTATAAATTAATCAATTACAGGAGATAGTGGTTCCTAAACAAACCTCTACCAGCAGTAAAGTCAAAACTAACATAAGAACCCACAGAAGGATCACTAAAAGTTGGACAGAAGGGAAAGGAAAGCTAGAAGATATCTCACAAGAAATTGACATTCAGGAATCTCCTGGTGTGAAGCCTGTGGAAGTTAAGGGAGAAAAAACCAAGAAAAATATTCTTAAAGCTAAGAAATTATACTTCTCCAAAGAAGACTCAAGTTTTATTTTTAAACCTAGGAAGAAAATCACTAGGTCATAGTTATCAAAGGGAGAAAAATCTTATAAGTTTCATAAGGAACTAGAAACAGAGAAGTAGTCAGTAAGGGAACAAATAATTGAGTTATCTCCAACAGAGGTAGAGGTGATCAAGGGAAGAAAGGGCAAGGAAAAATTTCAATAAAAATATTAACTGGAGCTCTTAAAAGAGCAGCTTAAGGAAGCTAGAGAAGAGATTTTGGAAACTAAGCTGGAGTTAGCAGACTTCAAACAAGACAGGAAGGAGTTGATAGAATTTTAAAAAGAAGTGAGAAAACAAATATATTTTTATGATGAGGTTGTAGAGCAGTCAAGGAAGATGTTAAAGAGGACTCTGCCTCTACACAGAATGATGAAAATTCTCTTTAGGAGGAACAGGTGGTTGCAATCAGAAAGAAGGAAGTTGCAAAGCCAATTCAGAGAATTGGAAATACAAATGGAGATAGTGCAACCAGATTTGAAGAAAAAAGGTCTAAAGATGATTGTGATGGAGGATGAGACTGCTGCTCCATGAAGGATGTTAAGTCACACCATTTTGACTAATTTTTGACTTAATACATCATAGCAACTCATATATATCGCTAAAAATATTTTTTTGGAGTTAGGAAGAAAATTTTCAAAATTTGGTGAAATTAGGCAAGTTCGTAGTGAGCTCCAGGCTTGAGGCTGATTTTTCGCTATGAACTCGCTATAGAATTTTTTGAGGAAAAAATTCCCCAAAAAAATCATATCAAGAATAACTGGAGGAATGTATTTACCGTATTAACCCCAATTAAGATCCTCCCACAGGAATAAGAGTCAAAAAAATTGCGAAAGGTGGTCTTATAAATATGCTAAGAAAATTACGCTACGAAATTGCCTAAATACTCTTTTTTTTCCAGTGTTCTAAATTTTCGGTCTTTTTGAGGCATTCAACGCATTTTAGGAAGGAGATGAGTCATCAAAAGGGATTCTGAAGTGTAATTGGGACATATGTTGATGAAGAAAACTCAGCAATGCACTTCACAAGATTGACATGGTTGACAGCACATCACTTTTTCCACCTCACCAATGGACATCTCATCATCAAATTTGGTTTATCAAGACTTGAAATATAGTATGACAGTTTTCCACATAAACATGGTTGCTTGGTTCGATAGCGATCATTGGCATGGGTTATTAAAATATTTTTTTGATTTATTTAAGAGTTATAGAGTACTTTTTTACTACAAGCTCCCTTAAACATAATATCTCTATTTTTTCTCAATGTAATGGAATCGTTTTTGGATTAGATCTCTAGATCAGGTTTGAGAATCTAGCCCGGGTATCAGACCTATGTAAAAGGAATTTCACTCTATAAATAAGAAAGTTTTAGAATTAGAGGGGTTTGATCGATGTAAATGACCAGAGATACTATGTAATTTGTTTTCACTCAGTTAATACAGAGTTGCGGAAGTGTTTGTTCAGACCTGAGATTCTTATTGAGATTTTATGTGTTTGTGTCCATTTATCTTTTGAATATTGATTTAGCTTTCTTATACATGATTACTTGGAATTCATAAAATATTATGCTCCAACTTCCTTTATGTATTTGTAATATCCCAAAATAGGGAAATTCTACAACAACAAGAATATCTTAAGATATTCTGAAGTTGGAGCTCCAGAAAATCATGAGCATGGCATTGTAAATCAGCTCATAAGATGTAAGAGAACATATCACCAGCAAATGAGAGCACATCAACAATAATATGGCCTATACACTCCTTCCAAAGTGGGGAAATGCAGCAATATAGGGCATGAAACAACTGTCTTCAGAAAATAACGCTATATTTGTGAGAAACGGGACTTGGATCCCTTAGAATATACAATATGTAGCTCACATCCAGAATTGAAGCAGTAACAAATGCTTCTAGCCAAGTTAAACAGATCTCCCCAAGCTAATATGACTCAAATAAGCCTAAACCTCATAGCTTAACACATGCAGAAAGGACTGAAGAAAGTACAGCATTATTTTAATGAGGTTTTGTGCAAAAAATAATGAGAAATAATATATCTAGAGAGTACAATCATCCAATGGCTGAGAAAATGGAGATTCCTTCCTTTTTATACAAAATAAGATTAACCCAGTAAGGGTTTCATGAGAGTACAATGTATAAAAGTGCAGATCTGTAGATCTGGATCTGAAAAACATAGTTATACTATAGCACTATATAAATATAGCTGAAATATACAAATGATAGAATAATAATGAAATACAGAGCCTTCCGGGAGAAGGGTTGGCCCTTCCTCCAAGGAACAAGCTCAAAATCAAGGGTTCAAACCCTACTACTGCAACTCTAGGAGAAATGACGCAGTTTCTTCAGAGAACTATGCTGTGAGTGATGGGAGCTACTTTGGCCACATGCCAAGATGTCCAATATGCTCAAAAACATCCTATACAAATCTTGCAAATAGAGGAAGGCTCCCTCCTCTGAAATATAAGCTCAGAAAGTGGGTGTTGTGATCTTCCCACTGCAACACCCTACAACACAGTGTTTCCTGCTAGAAGAATAAAATTGTAGCTGAAGGAGGATGCTTGGCCTCAAGCCTAGATGTGGAAAATTGTTGAAAAATTCTCCTCCAAGAGATCACTCAAGGTAGGAGAAGGAATCCCTCAACAAGAATGCCTTGTGTTAAACAACACTGCAACTCTGCTAAACAGCAAGAGAATGCTCAATAGTCTAAGTAGACCAAATCAATAATCCATAAGCTAACCCCAAATGTCTGTTGTCTTCCTCCTTATAAGTTTTGTGAGCCTCCTCACCTTGGGTCCCACCTATTAGGTTTTCCAACACCATGTGATCATGTTCCCTCCAAAATTGCATTGTAGCTCCATCAAGACTGCTCCTCCATTGTAATATTCAAAAATTTTAGCCTTCAAGCTAAATGGAATATTAGAGTTGTTTCATCACTAGGTAGGTGAATAAATGGGTAAGGAGGCCCATTAACCTCTTTAGAAGGATCAATAACACTCCTAATGTGAAAGGAGCAAGAATAAGCAGCTTATTTGAGCACCATTGGGTGTGAACAGAGATGGGGACATGTTGATTCAGTCAACTTTGACCAAGTCAACAAAGCTTTCTAGATACATTGAACCACCTTGATGGACAGTGCAGTTTTGGTGGAGGACAACTTGCATGAGCTTGATGGCACATGTGGATGGGTCCCAATGAGGAGAGGTTCACTTTCTACATAAGAAAAGGATGGAGGCCTTTGTTATTCATGCTTTTGTATTTCGATCTCTTGATCTTGTCTGTTTAAACTTGTCTTCCCCTTATTGTTTAGCAAGGTAGAACTGGGTGTTCCTGAGCGGGAATCCCAGCTCTTCCCTTGAGAGGCCTCTTGGGAGAGCTTGTCCTATATTGCTCCACATCTAGGCTCAAGGCCAAGAATCATTCTTTAGTCCTAGTGTTATTTCTGTAGCAGAATATTGCTGAGTTGCAGGGTGTTGCAGTGGAGGATTCTTACACCACTTCCAGGTCTATTTATCAGTAGAAGGTGCCTTCCTCCTCTTGATAAATTAGCTAGGAATATTTATAAGCACATTTCACATCTTAGCAACAGACCAAACTGGTTCTCATCTCCTACAGCGCAGTCCCTTGCAGGAACTGCGTCTTTTTATGCAAAGTTGTTGCAGTAGGGTTAAGACCCTTGTTTTGAGCTAGTTTCCTAGGGAAAGGGCCAACCCTTCTCTTGGAAAGCTAGAGTAAGGGATCCACATCCCTATTTTGTATTATTCAGCTATATTTCCTTAATTTTTCAGTAAGACTACATTTTTTGAGCTAAATATTCAGATCTTCTCTTTCTTGTACATGTATTCCATGAAACCCTTGTCGGGTTAGTTTTATAATGCAATAAGGAGGCTAGATATCTATTTCCTTGGAATATTATTCCATGTAACTCCAAATCCATGTTATTTCATTATTTTACTGTAGAAACCCTCATAAAATAACGCTATCTATGGTTCAGTCTTTTTCTGCATAACTCAGGTCATGGGATTTAGCCATTTTTAAGCTGTCAGGTAGCCGGGAGGTCTCTTTAACATATAAAAAGGGATTTCTTTCTGACCCCATTTTGTATGTGATAGCCTAACAGCATATGCTAAGGTAAACCAGCATTATTTCACCCAGTAAAAATGCAGATCTATAGAAATAACGTTTGCAGGGTCTAATTTCTGCATTTTCCCCACTTGGGAAGGTGTAGACATTCTTCTTTTAATGTTGTTTCACTCATCTGAGGGCTATGTGTTTCTAAACACATCATATGAGTATATTAGCTAGATATCCAACTTTGGAATATCTTAAGATATTCTTATTGTTGTATAAAATCCCTATTACATCCATACTGCGATGTTGACTTAGTCAACTTGACTGAATCAACATGATTCTTTTCCTGTTCATACATGGAAATTGAAAAATCCAGCTACTAAGATATCCCCTTTTCACACCAAGAGGGATTTTATGCTAATACAAGATAAGTATGGGTCTCTTTCCCCCATTTATTCATTTATTAAGTGCAAGAAACAAAATTTAATATTCCCATTAGCTGCATGCTAATTTTAGGAATATTACAGTCCTCCCCTCCCAAATGTCACTTGTCCTCAAGAAATTGCAAGGATAGAACTGGAAATTCTCCTTCCCTCTTCCTGTAGCATCCTCATATGATGAGCTCTCCCAAAGTATAAGATGTTGTCTCAACAATGAAAACTCCATAGTGTCCCTCCCAAGCATACAAGTTAGCACTTGGTATACATCCCAAATGGCTATCATCGTGAAAATTAAAATACTCAAGGAGACAACTATGTGTTTTCTAGAGGTCCTCTCAAGGTATGGAGTTTGAAATGTATGGGAAATTTTCATTCCCAAGTGAAACCTCCACCTTTGGCTCATGGAGCGTAGGTGGGTTGAATAGATAAACATGATAGGCAAGAGGGCCTATCCCACACTATCCACCTCTCCACTTATGATAAGTGTAGAGGGCATGCTGATCTTGGGCTGCAACATGGTTGCCCTCAAGTGGCAAGAAGAAGATTGAATCTCCAAGGATCCTTTCTCCAATGTCATGAGCCATGCTAACCCAAACCATTCCATACAAGATGAATGGCGCTTTATCATCATATGGCATCCAAATCAGAAAAGTGCTGAAGGTTGTGTGAAATTTTGGATGGTACAAATGGTTTCCCAAGTGGATACTGCGCAGTCTCCCCAACTGTTGTTTGAGAACATCATGTGGCAAGTGGTCCTTCCATAAGTTACAAGTTGTGCATGTTTGGTCCTCCACCATGGGGTAGTAAGAAGCAACGGATATCAATTGTACATGATTAAAATAAAAATACACTTTCCCAAATTCATGTATAGATGGGCTACCAACATTACAAATTTTGGCCCTAAAGTGACCATGAGACCCAAAAATACTCTTGCTCTCTTGTGGAGCAATGCACTGTTCATATATGGTGAGACGATACAAATACTCAATAGAGTAATCAACAAATACAGAAATGTATTTCTTACCATGCATGGTGAGTAGGCTGAAAGTGAGGTCCATGAATGAGTCCTCCCATGAGAATATCCTCATAAAAATCTGTAGAAAGAAGGGATACATACTCTCCTTGGAACACCCCATCAATAATAACATACTCCCAAGTGACAACACTGTAGGCCTTAGGGATAAGGCTCTTGTCACTCCATGACTCCACCCTTTGACATTCCATATGCCAAAGCCATCCACTATCATGCTACTATGTGAGAAGATATTCTTCCTGTATGGAAGCCTCTCATAATCCTCCAAAGCTGAAGGGTAGCCTCCTTGCACTTTGAATGTGCCTTCCTTCTCTCTGGAAATATCATGAAAAGTACGTGAAAATTTCTGCCCATACTCTCCCAAGTGTAACCACAGCAACATCAGCTCTTGTTGCTCCCTCATCTCTCCCTCATACAAGCCATAGAGTAAGATCATGATGGTTGTCTTGTATGATGCCCCATAGAAACAAGTCTTCTGTTGTTTTATCATATGGATGCCTTGCCATGCCTCCATCCACCACATACTTCTTGACAAAGAGTATGACCCAAGATGGCCAAACTCTCTCAAGAGTAGCCAGCGCGGCTTTGCTTCTTGCTACCATGTGTCATAGATCTGCAAGTGGCTCGCCAACCTCTTGCTCTCCATCCACCTCCATTCATCCAAATGTGGATGCCTCCAATCATTCTCCCCCTTGGTATCTTCCCAATGAAGACTACCAATATCCCAAAGTAGATCTTCCTCCTTACACCTCATGGGAAGTTGAGATGTAACCCCTTGGATATATTTTAGAAAATATCTCTCATCAATGATCCTCTTGAATCCAATAGGATCCAAGTGTGTTGAAATTAAAACATCACTAGAAAGTGGCACAACACTCCTTATGCCCTCCAATATCTTACACCCTAACTCCTCATGCTACATGCAACTCAATAGGGGTGCAATAGAATGAATGTTCATTCCTCCTTTGTTTAAACCAAGGTCACATAGCGCAGTGCAAGCTTGTTGCTCCACCTCAGCAATGCGTTTTGATCCTTGACCATGTGAGTGCAAATTTCCAAATTCTCCCATAAAATTTTCTGAAATGATAGGAAATGGAAATTTATGCATACCTTGGTGAGTCTTGGGAACATATTGTATGGATTCAAGAGTTCCTTTCTTCAATGTGTTGGTTGATCCAACTGCTGATATGGATGGCTGCCCCCTCATGAATGTGACAGCGCTGATAAAGGTCTCCTCAAGTGGAGATGAAGTCTCCTTCTCCTCTGATATCTCACTATCAAACCTTAGATTTCACTCTTTGAGTGAAATCTGCAAAAGTAGATACCCTTGCATGATTCACATGGCTGAACCACCAAGAGCTTGCCTTACCCTCCAAGTGCAGTGCTGAGATCTCCACAGCCTATTTTTCCACTACTGGATGTAGTAGGAAAAATGCTTCTAACTTCATCACCCAAACCCTTGATGTACATATGGGTGATCCATCCAAAGTGGACAATAGAAACCTATTTCCCTTCACCATCCTATTGTTGTATGGCCTCCTTTCTTCTTTCATTTGGATAAACTGAGGAATTCTAGAGTCTCTTTGAAAGGTCTAGGTTGGAAATTGTACTCTGTCAAATATCCACTCAGGATCTCATGTTCTGAGTGGTCTTCTTGCTCTTTACTTCCTCTATGAGAATAGGAAGTGCGTGGATCTTCTTCATCCTCTTGAAACCTTCTATAGGTCTCACTGTAGCTTTCTCCTCCTCGAAACCCTCTTGGAGTTTCATTGCATCTTTCTTCTTTCATCTGTTGAACCTCCTTGGAGAGGCTCTTCTTAGATCTGAAAATTGATGAGAGTAATCTCATCCTCTCCATAATTCTGATCTCCTCTTCTTCTTATCTTCTGGATTGGATCTGAAATCCACAGGCTGAGACAAGATGGCAGCTTTGATACCACTGTAATATCCCAAAATAGGAAAATTCTACAACAACAAGAATATCTTAAGATATTTTGAAGTTGGAGCTCCAACAAATCATGAGCATGGCATTGTAAATCAGCTCATAATATGTAAGAGAACATCTCAACAGAAAATGAGAGCACAGCATCAAGAATATGGCCTATACACTCCTTCCAAAGTGGGGAAATGCAGCAATATAGGGCATAAAATAGCTGTCTTCATAAAATAACGCTATATCTATGAGAAATGGGACTTGGATCCCTTATAATATACAATATTTAGCTCACATATAGAATTGGAGCAATAACAAATTCTTCTAGCCAAGTTAAACAGATCTCCCCAAGCCAATATGACTTAAATAAGCCCAAACCCCATACCTTAACTCATGCAGAAAGGAATGAAGCAAGTACAACGTTATTTTAATTAGTTTTTATCCAAAAAATAATGAGAAATACTAGATCTAGAGACTAAAATCATCCAATGGCTGAGAAAATGGAGATTCCTTCCTTTTTATACAAAATAAGATTAACCCGGCAAGGGTTTCATGAGAGTACAATGTATAAAAGTGCAGATCTGCAAATCTGGATCTGAAAAATGTAGTTATACTACAGCACTATATAAATATAGCTGAAATATAGAAATTATAGAAGAAGAATGAAATACAGAGCCTTCCGGGAGAAGGGTTGGCCCTTCCTCCAAAGAACAAGCTCGCAAGCAAGGGTTCAAACCATGCTACTGCAACTCTAGGAGAAATGACGCAGTTTCTTCAGAGAACTACGTTGTGAGTGATGGGAGCTTCTTTGGCCACATTCCAAGATGTCCAATATGCTCAGAAACCTCCTGTACAGATCTTGAAAAGAGAGGGAGGCTCCCTCCTTTGAAAGATAAGCTCAGAAAGTGGGTGTTGTGATCTTCCCACTGCAACACCCTGCAACACAGCATTTCCTACTACAAGAATAATGATGTAGCTGAAGGAAGATGCTTGGCCTCAAGCCTAGATGTGGAAAATTTCTGAACAATTCTCCTCCAAGAGATCACTCAAGGTAGGAGAAGGAATCCCTCAACAGGAATGCCTTGTGCTAAACAACACTGCAACTCTGCTAAACAACAAGAGAATGCTCAATATTCTAAGCAAAACAAATCAATAATCCATAAGCTAACCCCAAATATCTGCTATCTTCCTCCTTATAATTTTTGTGAGCCTCCTCACCTTGGGTCCCACCTATTAGGGTTTCCAACACCATGTGATCACTTTCCCTCCAAAACTGCGTTGTAGCTCCATCGAGACTACTCCTCCATATTGCGTTGTTGACTTAGTCAACTTGATTGAATCAACATGATTCTTTTACTGTTCATACATGGAGAGTGCAAAATCCAGCTACTAAGATATCCCCTTTTCACACCAAGAGGGCTTTTATGCTAATACAAGATAAGGATGGGTCTCTTTCCCCCATTTATTCACCTACTAAGTGCAAGAAACAAAATTTAATATTCCCATTAGCTGCATGTTAATTTTAGTAATATTACAGTATTATGTTAGTTATTAGAGTTATTTTAAAGTTTCATGTGCCTAAGTTTCCTTGAATTATACTCATTTGTAATTGAATTTCCATGTTGACTCCATGCCCAATGGTAGCCCTCACTCATCTTCCACCTACAAAATCATCTAAAAACATATAAGAGTTAGCCATCTTCATTATAAGTTTGTTTGTTGAATATCTTACCTTTTTCTTGAGAGAGCCTCTATGGTCGGAAGGGCTAACTTCCAACCCCAAGTGGTTTGAAATAGTTACATCAAATTTATTGTTGAATAGCCCAATTAATCCCAGTTTAGTGATAACATTTTGGTGCATCTGTCGAGAGATCGAAGCTACATTTCCCTAGAAAATTGTTTTCAATCAAAGCAACTGAACTCTTGAAGGTAGCAGGATATCAGAAATATTTGAGGCTGTACTTCTACCTTGGCGACTCCATTCTTGAAGAATTCATAAATTCAAATCTTCATGGTGACTCCACTGCTTGAATATCAGTAGTTTGAAGAAGTTCCATGATGATTACTACTGCAGCAATAAATCCCAGCTATGCTCCTATGGATTGGTCTCACATCCATAGTTTTCCAAATGATATGCCTCATGTTGATTGGTTAACTCATCTTCCCATTTTCAAAGATGAAAAGAAAGATAATGTCGGCATACATTTTGTTAGATTCCATATGCATGTACATAAGTTTCGAGTTGAGTTTCCTGAGGATTGTCTCATGAAAATCTTTATGGCTACCCTAGAATACAAGCCTAGAGTATGGTACAAAGGGTTGAAATCAATAAGCTTGTGTTCTCTTAAAGATTTTCATAGAATATTTTTTGAATATTATGGGAATTCTCATCCTTTATCATCATTTTTTCAAGGCTGTAGCAATCTTTGGAAAGGTTTCATTTAATATATTAAAAGTATTGATGATGATGTAGAATGTATGGATGATGAGGAGATATTAGAGACACTTTATGAATTTTCTTCACAAGATAGATGTTATGATGATCAAGAAATTTTCCAAAAAGTATATATCTTTTCTTTGCTTGAAGATAAAATAGATCGGCAATTTGACTATCAAGTCATATTACATGAAATTTATGAGGATTTTCAACCTTTTCAATCTATATGTAGTCAAATATGAGCCAAATCATTCAAAAAAAATTTCAGCCCATTCATTTTTTGAGATTTTATGTCAAGAAGGAAATCCTCAATATCAAGTTGTTGAAAATACATGCATGAAAATTTTGAACAATGAGGTAACATGTGATGAAAGTTCACTTTTAGGTAAACCTGAACAACATGAAGAGCTGAATATACAATTTTTACCTATTCTATTTTAGAATCATCAAAATGACATGGAGGATATGCATAAAGTTGTTTGTATAGTAGTTTTTAGTGTTCAAAATCAAGATGACAGTCCTCAAGAAAAACTACCAAAGATTATATCTTATTTTTTTGATAAGCAAGAGATTAGTTTTTCTACACACAATATGGATGTCATGTTTGAAGATGTTCAAGGATGCATGAATGGTTAACATGAAAGGGAATTCAAATCTATTGTGGACTTTTTATTTGATAATGTTCTTGAAATTGAAGACATAGGACAAAAGAAGTCATCAATTATGAATGGATTCAACAGTCATGGTTTTATTCATCAAGAAGAGAAGGTTTTTCATGGTTTACAAGATCCAATAGTAAATCTATTGCAGTCACCAGTCAAGAAAATATTTGTTTTTTTTTATGGAACAAGGATTCAATTTTCATTATGAGTTGCCAATAGATGGCTGACTTCTGATGTTTTTCAAGCACAATCAAGAAGCCCAGGTGTTGGATCAGCTCTTTGACTAGTTATACTTGAGGTTTCATATTGTTTGAATTAAAAGTTTGGTTTTCATTTGTTAAAGTAGGATTGTTATGTACATAAATAATCTTGTTGGGCAAGCATATATTTCAGATTTTAGTTTGAAGATTGTAGTTGCAAGTTTCAGTTTGTACAAGTGTTTTTGATTCAAGAGCATGTCAAGGATCGAATATAGGTTGAATAATATGACAAGTGGTTTGGAACTTCCCAATGGTTAAGGCAATGGAGATGTTGGTTATTTGTTGCACCACAAACGCGTAGCATCCCCATTGGAGCCACCGTTATCCATGATAACAATTTGGTTGGCGTTAGGTAAGTTAGGTTGGGTAATTTAGATGAAAATAAGGTCATGAATTTCATTAATTTTCAAAAACATTGTACATAGTTTCAGGGGTTTTAATATTCAATAGTCATGCAATAAAGGTCATGTCAAGGTAAATTCTAAAAAATATGATTGCGTGGGTAATAAAGGGTCATTCTATGACACTTGGAAAATTTTTCTAAATTCATTGGTGAGCCCTGGTATTGCACCAAGAGTGTTGCAACTCCCAAGGGCTGCCCTACTTTTTGGCGTCATTTCCGGGGAGGTGTCTAGTAGATGTTTTGATTTTGTTTTAGCATTCCTTTCTGTTGTCCTTTCTTTTCATGCCATTTTAGAAATATTGAAAAAAATACAAAAATATCTTATTTTCATGCCTCATAGGACTAGGAATACCTAAAGACAAATCTTACCTAAAACCCCCACATCACCTCCTAGCCACCCTTCACTCTTCTTCAGTGACAGTGAGATTGAATCCCCCATAGGAGAGCCTTCTGAATATTTGTAGGATCCTATTGGGGAAGAAGAAAAATACCTTGTTTCAACTGAGGGACCTACTTCACCTATCTTAACCATGGTTGGGACCCAGAGATCCTTTCCCATAAGAGAGGCAGATGGGGAAACTAAGATGAAAAACATTAGCCCCTCATGTTCCACACCTCCATGGACTTACCTCTGAGGACCCTGACACATTCATGTTTGAATTTGTTTTTGTTTGTATGACTTATGACTACACCTTTGATGATCAGAAGTTGAATCTATACCCATCCACCCTTAATGATACAGCCTTGTGCTGGTTCATGGGTCTGCCTGGGGATATCATCACTACCTAGGCACATATGGAAGAGAAGTTCAACAGCAAGTACAAAGACTATTGTAGGTCCAAGGAAACTAAGGATGAGATATTTAAGATAAATCTAGGGCCTGATGAATCCCTAGAGGATAATGAAGAGAGGTTTCAATTGAACTATAAGAGAGCCAACTGTACTCTTGATCCTGACTCACTTAAACTTGTACTTCTTCGAGGGATCAGTGAAGAGATGATAGAAACCTTGAATATTTTATCAGGAGGATATTTCTACCAACAAACCTACGAAACAATCAAAACTGTCTTCCGGAACCATACTAGGGAATTTAGGAAGAAGCGCAAAGCTAGCCAAATTACATCCAATACCCCTTCCTCTTCCACCTTCATAAGACATGAGATTGGAAACATGCTAGAGGACTTCAAGAGTGACATGCTGCACACCTTTGTTTTGCAAATGGACACAATCCTCCTATAATTCCTCTTCGTTATCTCCTCCGAGTCTTTATGATAAAATCCTTATAAAAATGATTAATAATTCATTATTTTCTGCACTCGGCCTTATATTTGGCATTCAAAGTATGTTAGCCTAAATCACCACCTATATTATCATCATAAAACCAAATAATAATAAAAATGCAAGAAAAAGAGATCTAAGAAGGAAAAAAGGTGACTATTAACCCCTCCAAATATGTCAAATGATGGAGCTCATCATTCAGCAACGTAGTCAGTGTAAAACAGTCTAATTTTGCTACAAAAGTGCCTGACAGTTCCGTAGCAAATTTTTCCCTTCCGATTACTGGAAACGCTACAAAATCTATTTTTTCTACTGGCGATGGGAAAGGATATGTCTTGCCATGATTTCATTGGTCAGTGCATAATTGGTCATCATGGTCCCATTCTATTATTTTTCATCACATGTCATATGCATGCGTGGTAATCATTACTCCTCACATCATTTCATTTTTCCCACTCATTTCCTCTTTCCTAATTTATTCTGATTACTAACTCGAAAAGCAGCACCTCACCTTCATCCTTGTAGGTTGTTTGAATGCTTTTTCTAGGAGTCTAGAGTCTTGAATTCTATCATGTAGCTCACTTAGGCTAAGTGCTACATGTTTCAAGGGAGTTACTTGTTGTCTCAAAAGAATTCTACAGGTGTCAAAGAAGGATCTGATCAGCGTTGTGTTTGAAAGTATGGCTTCACATAAAAATCCAAACAAGAGAGTTACTATGGTTAGATATAAGCCCATGGATATGAGGCTAATTGCAGAAGACCCTATCCTCTCACAAGCTTTTCCCAATGCAGGTTGCATGTGTTTATGCCAAAAACTGCAAGGGTATCATGCACAAGTGTCTAAAGATTTTGCTATAAATTTCATTGGTACAGGTTCGAAGGTGGGCATCCTCAATTTTGCTTTGTCTCCTGACACAATTGCATAGGAAACCGAGATCCCAAGGTCTGGAGAGGAGTGGTTTAAATAAATAAGGTTTAGGATACAAAATTGTGATGATTTTTAAAGGAGGAGCACATAGGAAAAGACATGAGCTCAGGAATCTCCAGTACTTTCCTCATGTACAGTTATTCAAAATTATTGATGGTGATTCAAAAATACTTCACTTGTGAAGGTATATTTCACATGATCTATCAATACCACCTCAGATTGTTGCTTCATTTCACAGGTAAACAACCACTATATTTACCATTTTTTTTGTTTAGGAGTTAAGGCAAAATGGTTGATAAGGTTCAAGCTAAACCTGAAAGTAGTGACACTTCCATTTTTCACCATGGTTTGATAAAGTTAGTTATGGAGGAGTTAAAAAGGCTAAACAGGGATTGGTCCAGTTTTTTGTTCTTGAGTGGGTATGAGGTTGATGTCCTCACTCCTAGAAAGACACCTAGATCAAAGGAAAATACTCCAAAGAAAGATAAAGACTCTAGGCATGAAACACAGGTTGAACATGAGGTGGAAGTGCAGACAGAGGTGCACCCCATGGTGGAGCCTATGGAGGTAGAAATTGAGCAATTGGGGGAGACAATGTTGCCTAAACAAACCTCTACCAGCAATAAAGTCAAAACTAACATAAGAACCCACAGAAGGATCACTAGAAGTCATACAGAAGGGAAAGGAAATATAGAAGATATCTTGCAGAAAATTGACATTGAGGAATATCCAGTTGTGAAGCATGTGTAAGTTAAGGGATCAAAAACCAAGAAAAAGAGTCTCAAAGCTAAGAAAGTAGACTTTTCCAAAGAAGTCTCAGGTTTTATTTCTAAACCTAGGAAGTCACTCACTAGGTCAGAGTTATCAAAGGGAGAAAAAACTAAGCTACATAAGGAACCAAAAAAGGAGAAACAACTAGGAAGAAATAATTGAGCTATCTCCAACAAAGGCAGAGGTGATCAATGGAAGAAAGGGAAAGGAAAATGTTCAAGAAAAATATAAACTAGGCCTCTTAAAAGAGCAACTTAAGGAAGCCGGAGAAGAGATTTTGGAAACTAAGTTAGAATTAGTGGACTTCAAACAAGAGAGGTAGGAGTTGACAAACTTTAAAAAATAAGTGACAAAACATATAGATTTTTATGATGAGGTTGCATTGGGGTCAAGGAATATGTTAAAGAGGACACTGCCTCTACAGGAAATGCGAAACATCTCTTCAGGAGGAACTGGTGGTTGCGATTAGAAATAAGGAAGTTGCAAATCTAGTTCAGAAAGTTCGAAATACAAATGGAGTTGGTGCAAGGAGAGTTGAAGAAAAAAGCTCTAAAGATGATTGTGATGGAGGATGACCCTGCTGCTCCATGAAGGATGGTAAGTCACATATTTTTTACTAATTTTTGTCTTAAGATATCATAGCGAGTCATATACATGGCTGCAAATATGTTTTAAGAAAAATTGCAAATTTTGGTGAAATTAGGCAAGTTCATAGCAAGCTCTAGGCTTGAAGCTGAGTTTTCTCTACGAACTCGCTGTAGAATTTTTTGAGGAAAAAATTCCCAAAAAATATCATTCCAAGGGTAACTAGAGGCATGTATTTGCCTTATTAAACCCAATGAAGATCCTCCCATAGGAAGAAGATTAAAAAAATTTGTGGAAGGTAGTGTTATAAAGATGCTACGAAAATTACGCTACGAAATTGCGTAAATACTCTGTTTTTCCAACGTTCTAAATTTTTGGTCTTTTTGAGGCATTCAATGCATTTCAGGAAGGAGATCAGTCATCAAAATGGATTATTAACTTTCATTGGGACATTTTTTGATGAAGAAAACTCAACAATACACTTCACAGGATTGACATGGCTAACAACACATCACTTTTCCCACCTCACCAATGGACAACTCATCATCCAATTCGGTATATCAAGACCTAAAATCCAGTATGAAAGTTTTCCACCTAGACATTGTTGTCTGGTTTGATAGCCATCATTAGCATGGGTTATTAAACAATTTTGATGATTTATTTAATATTTACAGAGTCATTTTTACTACAAACTCCCTCAAATAGAATATATCTAATTTTTCTCAATGTAATGGAATCCTTTTTGGATTAGATCTCTAGATCAGGTTCAAGATTCTACCTAGGTGGCAGACCTATGTAAAAGGGATTTCACTCTATAAATAAGAGATTTTTAGAATTAGATATTTTTTATGGATGTAAATGACCAGAGCTACTATGTAATTTGTTTTCACTCAGTTAATACAAAGTTGCAGAAGTGTTTGTTCAGACCTGAGATTCTTATTGAGCTTTTATGTGTTTGTGTCCATTTACATTTTGAATATTGATTCATCTTTCTTATACATGATTACTTGGAATTCATAGAATCTTATGCTCCAACTTCCTTTATGTATTATGTTAGTTTTCAAAGTTATTTTAAAATCTCATGTGCCTCATTTTCCATGAATGATACTCATTTGTAATTGAATTTCCATGTTGACTCCATGCCCAATGGTAGCCCTCACTCATCTTCCACCTGAAAAAATCATCTAAAAACATATAAGAGTTAGCCATCTTCATTATAAGTTTTTTTTCTTGAACATCTTACCTTTTTATTGAGAGAGACTCTATGGTTGGAAGGGCTAACTTCCAACCCCAAGTTGTTTGAAATAGTTACATAAAATTGACTATTGAACATCCCAATTAGTCCCATTTTGGTAATATAATTTTGGTGTGTATGTCAGGAGCTCAAAGCTTCATTTCCCCAGAAAATTGTGTTCAATGAAAGCAACTAAACTTTTGAAGGTAGCAAGAGATTACAAATATTTGAGGCTATACTTCTACCTTCGCGACTCCATTCTTGAAGAATTCAGAAATTCAAAGATTCATGGTGACTCCCTGCTTGAAGATCAGTAGTTTGAATAAGTTCCAAGATGAGTTCTACAGCAAGAATAAATCTCAGGTATGCTCCTATGGATCGGTCTCACATCTATAGTTTTCCAAATTCTATGCCTCGTGTTTATTGGTAAACTCATCTTCCTATTTTCAAAGATGATGCTTGTCTACATTTGGTTAGATTTCATATGCATGTACATAAGTTTCGAGTTGAGTTTTCTGAGGATTTTCTCATGAAATGTTTATGGCTACCCTAGAAGATAAAGCTAGAGTATGGTACGAAGGGTTGAAATCGGGAAGATTGTGTTCTCTTAAATATTTCCATAGAATAGGTTTTGAACATTATGGGAAGTCTCATCCTTTATCATCATTGTTTCAAGACTGTTGTAATCTTTGGAAAGGTTTCATTCAATATATTAAAAGTATTGATGATTATGTAGAATGTATGGATGATGAGGAGATATTATAGGAACTTTATGAATTTTCCTCACAAGCTAGATGTTATGATGATCAAGAAATTTTCCAACAAGAAGATGTCTCTTCTTTTCTTGAAGATAAAATACATCAGCAATTTGACAGTCAATTCATATTACATGAAATTTATGAGGATTTACAGCCTTGTCAATCTATATGCAGTCAAAGGTATGAGCCAAATCATTAAAACTTTTTTTCAGCCCATTCCTTTTCTAAGATTTTATGTCAAGAAGCAACTCCTCAAGATCAGGTTGTTGAAAATACATGGATGAAAATTTTGAACAATGAGGTAACATGTGATGAAATTTCACTTTTAGGTAAACCTGAACTACATGAAGAGCTGAATATACAGGTTTTACCTATTCTATTTGAGAATCATCAAAATGGCATGGAGGATATGCATAAATTTATTTGTATAGGAGTTGTTAGTGTTTAGAATCAAGATGATAGTCCTCAAGCAAAACTACCAAATATTATATCTAATTTTTTTGATAAGCAAAAGATTAGTTTTTATACACACAATATGTATGTCATGATTGAATATGTTCAAGGATGCATGAATGGTTTACATGAAATGGAAGACAAATCTATTGTTGCCTTTTTATTTGATGATTTTATTGAAATTGAAGACATAGGACAAAAGAAGCCATCAGTTATGAATGGATTCAGCATTCATGGTTTTATTCATCAAGAAGAGAATAATTTTCATGGTTTTGAAGATCCAATAGTAAATATGTTGCAGCCACCATTCAAGAAAAATTGTGTGTTTTTTATGGAACAAGGATTCAATTTTCATTCTTAGTTTCCAGTAGATGACTCACTTCTGATGTTGTTTAGGCACAATTAAGAAACCCAGGTGTTGTATCAACTCTTTGACTGGTTATACTGGAGGTTTCATATTGCTTGACTTGAAAGTTTCTTTTTCAATTGTCAGAGTAGGATTGGTACGTACATAAATAATCTTGTTGGGAAAGCATCTCTTTTAGCATTTATTTTGAAGGTTGTAGTTGTGAATCTCAGTTTGAACAAATGTTTTTTATTCAAGAGCATGTCAAGGATCGAATATAGGTTGAAGAATATGACAAGTATTTGGGAATTTCCCCAATGGATAAGGCACTGAAGCTATTGGTTCTTTGTTGCACTACATGGGCGCATCATCCCCATTGGAGCCATTTGTATCCATAATAAGAATTTGGTTGGTTTTAGGTAAGTTAGGTTGGGTCATTTAGATGAAAATAAGTTCATTTAAAAAAAAAAAAAATGTACATAGTTTAAGGGGTTTTAATAGTCATTAGTCATGCAATAAAGATCAAGTCAAGGTAAATACGAAAAAATATGATTGCATGGGTAATAAAGGGTCATTATGTGACACTTGGAAAAATAAAAATTAATTCCACAGCGTAGTCAGTGTAAAACATTCTAATTTCACTATGGAAGAGATTGACAGTTCTATAGTGAATTTTCCCTCTCGAGTACTGGAAACGCTACAAAATCTATTTTTTCTGCTAACAGTCGGAAAGGTTGTGTCTTGTCATGATTTTGTTGGTCAGTGCACACTTGGTCATCATGGTACCATTCTGTTATTTGTCATCATATGTCATATTCATGCGTGGTAATATTACTCCTCATATAATTTCATTTTCCCCACTCATTGCCTCTTTCCTAATTTATTCTGATTCCTAATTCGAAAAACAACACCTCACCTTTATCCTTGTAAGTTGTTTGAAAAAAATTTCTATCATTCTAGAGTCTTGAATTCTATCTTGTAGCTAACTTAGGCTACTTTCTACCTGTGTCAAGGGAGTTGCTTGTTGTCTCAAAATAATTCTATAGGTGTCAAAGAAGGAGATGATCAGTGTTGTGTTTGAAAGTATGGCTTCACATAAAAATCCAAAAAAGGGTGCCACTGTGGTCAGATATGAGCCCATGGATATGAGTCTAATTGCAAAAGACCCCATATTCTCACAAGATTCTTCCAATTCTGGTTTCAATAGTTTTTTCCAGAAACTGCAAGGGTATCATGCACACGTGTCTAAACATTTTTCTATAAATTTCATTGGTACAGGTTTGAAGGTGGGCATCCTTAATTTTTTTGTGTCTCCTAACACAATTACACAGGCAACCGAGATCCAAAGGTCTAGAGAGGAAGGGTTTAAAGCAATAAGGTTCAAGCTGAAAAATTGCGATGAGTTTTTAAAGGAGGAGCACATAGGCATAGACATGAGCTCAGGCATCTCCAAGACTAAGGACAATTATTCAAAACCATTGATGGTGATTCAGAAATACTTCACTTATGAAGGTAGATTTCACATGACCTATAAATACCAATTCAGATTGATGCTTAATTTCACAAGTAAACAACCAATGGATTTACCATTTTTTTTCTGTTTAGGAGTTAAGTTAAAATGGATGATAAGGTTCAAGATAAACCTAAAAGTAGTTACACTTCCAATTTTCACCATGGTTTGATAAAAAAATTATTTATTGAGGGGTTAAAAAAGATAAATAGGGATTGGTCCACTTTTCTATCCTTGAGTGGGTATGAGGTTGATGTCCGCACTTCTAGAAATACACATAGATCAAGGGAAAATACTCCAAATAAAGATAAAGAATCTAGGGCTAAAACAGAGGTTGAACATGAGGTGGAAGTGCAGATAGAGGTGCAGCCCATGGTGGAGCCTATGGAGGTAGAAGTTGAGCAATTGTAGGATAAAATGGTGCCTAAACAAATCTCTACCATCAATAAAGTCAAAACTAACATAAGAACCAACAGTAGGATCACTAGAAGTGAGACAAAAGGGAAAGGCAAGCTAGAATATATCTTGCAGGAAATTCACATTAAGGAATCTCCCAGTGTGAAGGTTGTGGAAGTTAAGGGAGAAAAAACAAAGAAAAATATTCTTAAAGCTAAGAAAATATACCTTTCCAAATAAGACTCGGGATTTATTTTTTAAACCTAGTAATTCACTCACTAGGTCACGGTTATCAAAGGGAGAAAAATCTAAGAAGCTCCATAAGGAACCAGAAAAGTAGAAACAACCAGCAAGGGAAGAAATAATTGAGTTATCTCCAACAGAGGAAGAGGTGATCAAGGAAAGAAAGGGAAAGTAAAAAGTTCAAGAAAAAATTGAATTGGAGCTCTTAAAAGAGCAGCTTAAGCAAGCTAGGGAAGAGATTTTGGAATCAAAGATGGAGTTATTAGACTTCAAACAAGAGAGGTAGGAGTTGACAAACTTTAAAAAAGAATTGAGAAAACAGATATATTTTTATGATTGTGTTGCAGAGGGGTCAAGGAAGATGTTAAAGAGGACACTGCCTCTGCACAAAATGATGAAACATATCTTCAAGAGGAACAGGTGGTTGCAATCAAGAAGAATGAAGTTGCAAAGCCAAGTGAGAGAATTGGAAATACAAATGGAGATGGTGCAAGAAGAGTTAAAGAAAAAAGGTCTAAATATGATTGTGATGGAGGATGAGCCTGCTGCTCCATGAAGGATGGTAAGTCACACCTTTTTTACTAATTTTTGTCTTAATATATCATAGCAAGTCATATATAGAGCTGCACAAATGTTTTTGGAGAAAATTTGCAAAATTTGGTGAAATTACGCAAGTTCATAGCGAGCTCTGGGCTTGAGGCTAAGTTTTCACTACGAACTCGTTGTACAATTTTCTAAGGCAAAACGTCCCAAAAAATATCATATCAGGGGTAAATGGAGGAATTTATTTATCTTATTAAACCAAATGAATATCCTCCCATAGGCAGAAGAGTCAAAAAAATTGTGGAAGGTGGTGTTATAAGATGCTATGAAAATTACACTACGAAATTGCCTAAATACTTTGTTTATCCAGCGTTCTAAATTTTCGATATTTTGAGGAATTCAATGCATTTCCGGAAGGAGATGAGTCGTAAAAATGGATTATGAACTTTCATTGGGACATATATGGATGAATACATCTCAGCAATACACTTCATAGGATTGACATGGCTGACAGCACATCACTTTTTCCACCTCTCCAATGGACAGTTCATCATCAAATTCGATATATTAAGACCTGAAATCTAGTATGACATTTTTCCACCTACACATGGTTGTTTGGTTCGATATCCATCATTAGCATGGGTTATTAAAAAAAAATTTTGATGTATTTAATATTTATAGAGTACTTTTTTACTACAAACTCCCTCAAACAGAATATCTCTAGTTTTTATCAATGTAATGGAATCCTTTTTTATTAGATCTCTAGATCAAGTTTGAGATTCTAGCATAGGTGGCATACCTATGTAAAATGGATTTCACTCTATAAATAAGAGAGTTTTATAATTATAGGGGGTTTATGGATGTAAATGACTAGAGCTATTATGTAATTTTTTCCACTCAGTTAATACACAGACGCAAAAGTGTTTGTTCAAACATGAGATTCTTATTGAGATTTTATGTGTTTGTGTCCATTTATCTTTTGAATATTGATTCAACTTGCTTATACATGATTTCTTGGAATTAATAAAATATTATGCTCCAACTTCCATTATGTATTATGTTAGCTATCATATTTATTGTAAAAGCTCATGTGCCTCAGTTTTCGTGGATGATACTCATTTGTAATTTAATTTCCATGTTGACTCCATACCCAATGGTAGCCCTCGCTCATATTCCACCTTCAAAAATCATCTAAAAACATATAAGAGTTAGCCATATTCATTATAATTTTGTTTCTGTAATATCTTACCTTTTTCTTGAGAGAGCCTCTCTGGTTGGAAGGGCTAACTTCCAACCCCAAGTGGTTTGAAATAGTTACATCAAATTGATTGTTGAACGGCCCAATTAGTTCCAGTTTCGTGGTAACATTTTGGTGCATCTAATGGGAGCTCGAAGCTAAATTTACCTGGAAAAATTCATTCAATCAAATCAACTGAACTCTTGAATGTAGCGGGAGATCATAAATATTCTAGGTTATACTTCTATCTTGGCGACTCCATTATTGAAGAATTCATATATTCAAAGCTTCATGGTGACTCTGCTGCTTGAATATTAGTAGTTTGAAGAAGTTCCAAGATGAGTTATACTACAAGAATAAATTCTAGGTATGCTCCTATGGATCGGTCTCACATCTATGGTTTTCCAAATTCTATGTCTCGTGTTGATTGGTCAACTCATCTTCCCATTTTCAAGGATGCATGAATGGTTTACATGAATGGGAAGACAAATCTCTTGTCTCATTTTTATTTGATGATGTTATTGAAATTGAAGACATAGGACAAAAGAAGCCATCAGTTATGAATGGATTTGGCAGTCATGGTTTTATTCTTCAAGAAGATAAGATTTTTCATGGTTTACAAGATCCAATAGTAAATATGTTGCAGTCACCAATAAAAACATTTTTTGTGTTTTTTATGGAAAAAGGATTCAATTTTCATTCTGAGTTTCCAATATATGACTCACTTTTGATGTTGTTCAAGCACAATCAAGAAGCTCAGGTGTTGGATCAGCTCTTTGACTGGTTATGCTGGAGGTTTCATATTGCTTGAATTGAAATTTTGGTTTTCAGCTGTTAGAGTAGGATTGGTATGTACATAAATAAACTTGTTGGGAAAGCATCTCTTTCAGCATTTATTTTGAAGATTGTAGTTTCAAATTTTGGTTTGTACAAGTGTTTTTTATTCAAGAAAAAGTCAAGGATCAAATATAGGCTGAAGAATATGACAAGTGGTTGGGAACTTCGCAATGGATAAAGCACTAGAGTTGCTACTACTTTGTTACACCATAGGGCCGCAGCATCCCCATTGGAGCCACTGTTATCCATGATAGCAATTTGGTTGGTCTTAGGTAAGTTAGGTTGGGTCATTTGGATGAAAATAAGGTCATGAAGTTCATTAATTTTCAAAAATATTTTACATAGTTTAAGGGGGTTTAATATTCATTAGTCATGCAATAAAGTTCATGTCAAGGTAAATTCAAAAAAATCTAATTGCATGGGTAATAAAATGTCATTCTATGACACTTGGCAATTTTTTTTGAATTCTGCGTCATATGTTATAGGTCAATTTTGGCACCACTCCCAATGACCTAGTTAAATGGACATCATCTCCAGAACCTATGAATAGGGTCTCTCATCCCCTATCATTTCAGTTGTTACATGCCCTAAGACAAAGAACAAGACAAATCATCCATGACTTTCATTGTAAAGGTTTCCAAGATTTGAAGTTTATATTATATCATATGAGAGCTCACCAACGTTGCCTCTCAAGGGACTAAGTGCCTTGCATATGCAGGTAAACCCACTCAAGGGTGCTTTGCAAAGAACTTCCCGACACCCATAGGTGGGTTGGTCACATTGGGAGTGAAATTCTCATTGTTCCTGAATATCCACTTGGCCAGTGCCTTCTAGAAGAGTTCACATGTGTCAAACCTTGAATCCATGTGTCCATTTGACATCTCTAATATTGGGAACATTTCTTGCCTATTATTAGAAAATCATTGATTGTAAAACTACCTTCAAATCATCTATAAATTGAGCACAGATCTTAGTGCTTGAGAAGGAACAATTTGAGTAGAGAAATGTTGGGGGAATTTCAATTGAGGAATTGATTTGAGTGACATGTTGTTGGAGAGATGTGCATTGTGATGAGGCTGGGATGTTGCTGGAGATGGTGACACTAAATCAATCACTCAGTTGTAACCTCCCTTGTATCCATTAATAAATATTTCTTCTTACTTTCCCACATATGCATCTGTATAAGCTTATGTCTTTCATATTATGAATTCTTATCGGATGTATATGGTTTATGTTTCATTGATTTAACTAAACAACTTGAATATACATTTGTATTATTGCTATATTTTTTTGTTTAGTGTTCATCTTTGCAGGGAATATTTTGGTGATCTAGCTGAGATTTGAAGCTATAGCAAAAGCAACAGAAGGAGAATAGGAAGAACATGGACTCCAAGTAATTTCTTTGATCTGTTCTGTGTGTCTATTTATAGTTAGGAAAATTAGTTGCAAAGTATTTAATCTATTTTTCTAGATAAGAACTACATCTAGGTAAGAGTGTTTTATCTGTAATCCACATTTCCGCATAACAAATAGGCGACTCCACTGGGGAGTTTACCCATCATCCTTAGTGTATCTGCCTCTGATTTTCTCTGTTTATTCACCCAATGTCATTTACTTAGAAAGATTAGGATTTTTGAAAAAAAAAATTGCATTAGCAGTGTGTTAAACAATTGAGTTTTCATTCTCAGATTGCACTGAATGCACTGTTGAATAGGACACAGTGCTTTGCATAGCACTATCTCCCTTCTAGGGGTGCATTGCAACGCACTGTCTCCCCTTAGAGACTGTGTTTCCCCCTATAATTATCCAAACTCCATCGATTTTTTCATTGCATTTTCTTTCAGTTTGATTTTTTGTTGTGTTTCAAATAGCCTGATACCTCAGATTGACCAATGACCTTACCTACTCCTTCCTCCTTTGAAAGAAAAGTTTGTTCAATGTTTATTTAAAGCATTTTTCTTTATCATTGACAAATTAATTTCAAATTATTTTAATTGCTATATTAGATCCATTTTCTTTTGAAAAGGAAATTTTCATTAAATTCTTTGTTTCTTGATAAGAGAAATTGTTGTTAAATTCCTCATTTTTCCTTCAAAAGAGAAATTGTTGTTTAAATTCTTCCTTTCTCAAAAGTAAAAGGCATTTGTTTTTACTGATTTGATGCACTTAATTTCCTTTTCTGCGTTCATAACATTAAAGGTACTGAAAATAAAAACCTGCATTTGCATGTAGTGAATTGTGTGTTTTGCAAAAGGAACAATTAGGAAAGCTGCATTTTAGTTTTTTCTCTTTGAATGTTTACTCTCAAATTGATTTCTCTTTCCATCTAGTACCTAGGATTTTCATTGAAAAACTAAAAGTGAAAATTTTTCTTATCATTTTAGTTTTCATTTTAGGAATTTCCATCACATCATTGCGGTGAACCTTGAAAGGAAAATTGATAAACAAGATCAACTTAAAATTTATCTCAATTTACCTAACAAAGCATTGGAACCATAACGATAACATTTAGAAGGTCTAGGCTAGAGACGTGTTTCAGCGTCGTAAAACATAGCAGATGTTGTTAATTGTCTGTGATACATTCCAAGTGTGATACCTCACTCCATGTATGTAAGTATATCGTAGCTCGTCCACGTACTTTTGGGTATATTGGGCAGTGTTACAGTACAAAAAGTATAAAGGGGTGCTCTCACTGTGCGGCTTTGCATCAAACAACACTAATACGGACTTGGGCCTCCATGTACCTTCGGGTATATTTGGGAGGACAACTTTAGGCTGTTATCCATCCACAGTGAACTGAGTCAGCCACCTTGTAAATTGTGATACACCGAACACAGCATTCAGGGAGATTTCCGTCCCGTACTTCTTGGTTCGCCAGCAGGTATTCTGTAGTTCACAGTTTCCTGGTAAACCTTTTACCTAGCATTACCCTTTTATTTTTTTTATTTTTTTTTGGTTAAAATAGATCGGTCATTGTGAAAGAGAAAAATCCTTTTCCCCGACGTTCGCGTAGATTAGCATTGAAACCACCTTTACCACCAGAATTCATTTATAGGAGGCGAAGGCGAAATCACTCTACCAAAACCAGTACTATCAGTACCTCTAGTAAAGCATCATCTTCCCATATACTAGATTTGGCAGAAGTTGTTTCTACAAATCCTGGTTTGTCTACTGTTGTCGAGACAGGGTCCTCACACCTACACGTGGTCACAATCCATCCAATCTGTGAGACCATACCTCCCGAACCCGACGTTGTTCAACTGGAAGTTGATCCGGATCCCATTGTGCTTTCGGGGGAAATTGTTATTGGTCAAACTGGACATCATCCCTAGGACCAATGAAATAGGGTCTATCATCCCCTTATATTTCAGTTGCTATATTCCCTAAGTGGAGAAAATCTTGATCCCGAAGTTGAACAACCAGAATTTGTTCCTGTATTGGTCACTCCACAATCTATTGTAGCCATTGAGTCTCCCATATCGTGCAGTAAACCACCTGAAATATACTTCGGGCTTGACAGGGAAGTTCTTCCACATGGTTTGATTTCGATTGAAGAAATATCACTTGACGAGACACCTTTAACTCCAACTCATTTTCAGTAGGAGCTTTACCTGTACAAGTCTTTTCCTCAATCACCTTTATATGATTTTGTTGATCATGTTTCACTTCGAGTTCCCGTAGATTTGATAGGGTGTACACTGGGTCATTTTGACCATGGCTGAAATCGCATCCCAAACCGAACCATCTATTTCAACTGTGATAACATCTATTGTTGCTTCATCTTCGATGTTTTGTCCATTGACTTCACCCATGTCATCATCTGGAATCCTATATGGTTCCTCCCTTATGAGTACTGAATGGCTTGATCCTTTATTCACATCTTCAGTGCAATATCAAGCTCGTACCATCAGTTATTCTCCTTGGTGGCCGGTGATTTCACAGAATTTACCCTCTGAAATTCTAAAATTCAATGAAAACCCTGGAAAAGACCCGTCAACGCACGTTATAACTTATCATTTGTGGTGCTCATCAATATCCTTAAATGATGACTCTATTAGACAACATCTTTTCCAACGCACACTCACTAGTCCAACTGCACTATGAGGATGGTTCTTTTCCTGTGTCAACCTCGTTAAAAAATGAAACAAATGTTGAGGATAATTCTTTTCCTGTGTCAACCTTGATAAATGAAACAAGTTCCCTTGAGGATAGTTCTTTTTTCTTATGTCAACCTCGTTAAAAAATGAAACAAGTGCCTATGAGGATAGTTCTTTTTTCTTGTGTCAACTCATTAAAAAAATGAAACAAGTGCCTTTGAGGAAATTTCTTTTACTGTGTCAACCTCGTTAAAAAAATGAAACAGGTCATGAGCATAGTTCTTTTTCTATGTGAAGCTCGTTAAAAAATGAAACAAATCCTCTCATAATTACGACGAGTCTTCCATCTGTTCTCGTAAATGAACCTTCATTCCATCCAGCTATTAGTAACCAGTAGTTTACTTAGGTGAATGAAATGAAGCTTGGGGGGCATCTTCTCTTGCAGGGGGCATTCGAAATGTTCTCCTACAGGGGGCATTCAAAACATTCTTACCAATTTCTCGCAATCAGCAGCTGAAGTTCGGGGGAAAAAATAGGTTCAGAGCTCCAAAATGAAAATGGTAACTATTGAATGGTAAAATGAATAGTAAAACTCTTTTTAATAGTCATTTAATTGTTTGCAAATCATATTTATTGCTATGACTATGGTTTTATTATTTTTCTATCATGAAACAGGTATTTTTAATCTGTTTGATGTTGTTCTGAACAGATTTTACAACTGATGAGCAGATTAGTCATGCAGATTTATTTCAAGAATGATTTGACAACAAAGCATACTTTTTATCCTTATTTTTCAAGCTTTGTTAAAAATGAAAAATGATTTGAAGCACACTTTTATCTCTTTTTTGAGCTTTGATAACAGCGAAAAAGGAACCCCTCAAGTCTTCTTTTAGCTCTTTTCAGACTCCGATAATGTGAAAATATTATCGAGCACTAGTCTTTTCGAGCTCGTAAAAGCAAATGAATTGATATCTACTCAGTATAAGTTTAACCCTTTTCTATACTGAGATAGATTATTTACGAAAAAGGAATACCTTGTTCAAACATGACTAAAGAGGTTCTCTCAGATATTATTTTACACTTTTTCGGATCTAAGTGACAACTTTACGAAAAATTACTTATGGAGTTTTCTTTCATCCTCCTTTTCAAACTCTCTAATTATGAAAAAGGACTGTGCAATCACTATCGTTAGGCGCGTTAAAACATAAGAGTGACAAACTTGTTGATCATGGCAATAATCGAGTTTCATTCATTGCTAGACTTGTTAAATTATTAAATAGCGATGCATTTTTCGCCCAAAGTATTAAATTATAGATCGATCATATGTTATCCTCCTCAAGCTTGTTAAAAAATAAAGAGGTACTAGTCGAAAAATGACCGGGGAAAATTTGGGAAAGTGAGCAGAACTTTTTACGGTAGCAGGTCACTCTTGAACATGACACTTCACTCCATCGCTTTGAATGTTTTGGTTGGGTAATCTTCTTGACGGTTCATTCATACTCATCCTTCTGCAATACTCATAAGCCTTCATTCTCATGATAGTCATCCTTGAAAATTTTCATATCAAGTCATACCTTTGTCTCAGAAATTATTAACTCCCGTTTCACAACAAGGTGGCTTCCTGTCGACAAAAAATCATTATCCAAGAATTTCACTTAGAAACATCATATTCCAGTACCATGAGGCTTGTTACAGCATCAACAATATCCTCACTTCCAGACTTTTTACTGAAAGATTTTTTTTGGCGTTCGACATCAAATAATCTATTTACGCCTTACAAAATGTACTGTCGTACCTTGAGGGCCATTGACATCAATGGCAGTTCTCTCGCGTCTTTTAACAGCTCACATCATTGGCTAGTAATCAAACGATGTCTTACAATGTTCGACTACAAATCATATATTCACATGGCTAGACTTGTACCTGAATGATCGAGTGAATGAGATAAGAAGACCCTAGATCTAGTTTCAGCCATCCAGGCTGCGATTTCAGGATTTTTGTACACATCATATGTACAGTGACCTTACATACATATTGTCATCCAAACATGGGCCTATATCTGTAGGCATGTTTGTATTGGGCAACATTCCAATGTAGACAACTTTCTGCACTATGTACATGTTATTAGATATTTTATGTGGTGAGCATGGGAATGCCTTCCCTCATCAATTCGTGATCAAGAGGATATATCATGATGTAATGTATTGTAAGATTGATGCAGGTCACCACTCCACATCATCTCCATCCCATCACTGTGTAAAGCATCTCGATGAAAATATTATTATTATTATTCTGACTTCATGCTTTAGGGGGAAATTGTTATAGGTCAATTTGGGCACCATTCCAAAGGACTTGGTTAACTTGACATAATCTCCAGAAATAATGAATAGGGTCTATCGTCCCCTATCATTTCAGTTTTTACATGCCTTAAGACAAAGAACAAGACAAATCATCCATGACTTTCATTGCAAAGGTTTCCAAGATTTGAAGTTTATATTATATCATATGAGAGCTCACCAACGTTGCCTCTCAAGGGACTAAGTGCATTGCATATGCAGGTAACCCCACTCAAGGGTGCTTTGCAAAGCACTTCCTGACACTCATAGGTATTTTGGTCACATTGGGAGTGAAATTCTCACTATTCTGAAATCTCCACTTGCCTAGTGTCTTCCAGAAGAGTTCACATGTTTCAAACTTCGATTCCATGTGTCCATTTGACATCTCTAAGATTGGAAACATGTCTTTCCTTTATTAGAAATTCATTGATTGTAAAACTACCTTCAGCTCATCTATAAATTGAGCACATATCTTAGTGCTTGAGAAGGAAGAATTTGAGTAGAGAAATTATGGTGGAATTTCAATTCAGGAATTGATTTGAGTGACATGCTACTGGAGAGATGTGCATTGTGTTGAGGTTGGGATGCTATTGGAGATGGTGACACTAAATCAATCACTGGGTTGTAACCTCTCCTTCTATCCATTAATAAATATTGTTGCTTACTTTCCCACATATGTATCTGTATAAGCTTCTGTATTTCATATTATGAATTCTTATCTGATGTATATGGCTTATGTTTCATTGATTTAACTAAATAACTTGAATAGACATCTATATTATTGCTATCTTTTATTGTTTAGTGTTGATCTTTGCAGGAAATATTTTGGCAATCTAGCTCACATTTGAAGCTACAGAAAAAGCAACAAAAGGAGAATAGGAAGCGCTTGGACTCCAAGTAAGTTCTTTGATCTGTTCTATGTGTCTATTTACAGTTAGGAAAATTATTTGCAAAGTCTTTAATCTATTTTTCGAGATGAGCACTACATCTAGGGAAGAATGTTTTATTCGTAATCCATAATTCTGCATAACAAATTGGCAACTCCATTGGGGAGCATCTTCTCTTGCAGGGGGAATTCGACATGTTCTCCTGTAGGGAGAATTTAAAACATTCTTAACAATTTCACGCAATCAGTAGCTGAAGTTCAGGGGAAAAAGTAGGTTCAGAGCTCCAAAATGAAAATGGTAACTATTGAATGGTAAAATGAATAGTAAAACTCTTTTTAATAGTCATTTAATTGTTTGAAAATCATATTTATTGCTATAATAACTATGGTTTTATTATGTTTTTATCATGAAACAAGTATTTTTAATCCATTTGATGTTGTTCTGAAAAAATTTTACAACTGATGAGTAGATTAGTCGTGCAGATTTATTTCAAGAATGATTTGACCACAAAGCATACCTTTTATCCTTATTTTTCGAGCTTTGTTAAAATTGAAAAAGGATTTGAAGCACACTTTTATCTCTTTTTCGAGCTTCGATAACAGTGAAAAAGGAACACCTCGAGTCTTCTTTTAGCTCTTTTCAGACTCTGATAATGTGAAAAGTTTGTCGAGCACTTGTCTTTTCGAGCTCGTAAAAGTAAATGAATTGATATCTACTCAGTATAAGTTTAACCCTTTTCCGGACTGAGATAGATTATTTACGAAAAAGGAATACCTTGGTAAAACATGACTAAAGAGGTTCTCTCAGATATTATTTTACACTTTTTTGGAAATGAGTGACAACTTTATGAAAAAGTACTTATGGAGTTTTCTTTCATCCTCCTTTTCAAACTCTCTAATTATGAAAAAGGATCGGGCAATCACTGTCGTTAGGCTCGTTAAAACATACAATAGCGACGAAGTTGTCGATCATGGCAAGAATCGAGTTTCATTCATTGCTAGACTCAATAAATTATTAAATAGTGATATATTGTTCTGCTGAAAGGTTGAATTATAGATCAAGCATATGTTATCCTCCTCAAGACTGGTCGACAAATGACCGGGGAAAATTTGGGAAAGTGAGAAGAACTTTTTACGGTGGCAGGTCACTCTTGAACATGACACTTCACTCCATCACCGTGACTTTTTGGGTTGGGTAATCTTCTTGATGGTTCATTCATACCTATGGTTCATCATACCTTCACTTCTATTTTGGTTCAATGCTTCCAACTCATCTCAGTGTCGTTGATATGTTCAAGAGAAGTCATCCAGTGAATACTCATCCTTCTGCAATACTCATAAACCTTCATTCTCATGAAATTCATCCTTGAAAAATTCTATATCAAGTCATACCTTTGTCTCTGAAATCAGTAACTCCCATTTCTCAATAAGGTGGCTTCCTGTCAACAACAAATCATTATCCAGGAAGCTCACTTAGAAACATCATATTCTAGTACCATGAGGCTTGTTACAGCATCGACAAGATCCTCGCTTCTGGACTTTTGACCGAAAGATTTTGTTTAACGTTCAACATCAAATAATATATTCATGCCTTACGAAATGTACTACAGTACCTTGAGGTCCATTGACATCAATGGTGGTTCTCTCACATTTGTTAACGGCTCACATCATTGGCTGGTAATCAAACAGTGTCTTACCATGTTAGACTACAAATCATATATTCGCATGGATAGACTTGTACTCGAATGATCGAGTGAACGAGATAAGAAGACCCTGGATCTAGTTTCAGCCATCCAAGCTGTGATTTCAGGATTATTGTACACATCATCTATACGGTGACCTTACATACAGATCATCATCCAAACATGAGCCTATATCAGTAGGCATGTCTATATTGGGCAACATTCCAATGTAGATTACTTTCTACACTATGTACATGTTATTAGATAGTTTATGTGTTGAGCATGGGAATGCCTTCCCTCAGAAATTCATGATCAAGAGGATATATCGTGATTTAATGTATTTTAATATTGATGTAGGCCGCCACTCTGCTTCATCTCCATCCCATCACAGTGTAAATCATCTCAATCAAAATATTGTTATTATTATTCTGACTTCATGCTTTAGGGGGGAATTGTTATAGGTCAATTTGCGCACCATTCCCAATGACCTGGTTAATTGGACATCATCTCCAAAACCAATTAATAGGGTCTATCATCCCCTATCATTTCATTTGTTACATGCCCTAAGACAAAGAACAAAACAAATCATCCATGACTTTCATTGCAAAGGTTTCCAAGATTTTAAGTTTATATTATATCATATGAGAGCTCACCAATGCTGCCTCTCAAGGGACTAAGTGCGTTGCATATGCAGGTAACCCCACTCAAGGGTGCTTTGAAAAGCACTTCTTGACACTCATAGGTGTGTTGGTCACATTGGGAGTGAAATTCTCATTGTTCTGGAATCTCCACTTGGCTAGTGCCTTCTAAAAGAGTTCACATGTTTCAAACTTCGATTCCATGTTTCCATTTGACATCTCTAAGATTGGGAACACGTATTGCCTATTATTAGAAATTCATTGATTGTAAAACTACCTTCAGCTCATCTATAAATTAAGCACAGATATTAGTTCTTGAGAAGGAAGAATTTGAGTAGAGAAATGCTGGTGGAATTTCAATTGAGGAATTGATTTGAGTGACATGCTGCTGAAGAGATGTACATTGTGATGAGGCTGGGATGTTGTTGTATATGGTGACACTAAATCAATCACTGGGTTGTAACCTCCCCTTCTATCCATTAATAAAGATTTCTTCTTACTTTCCCACATATGTATCTGTATAAGCTTTGTCTTTCATATTATGAATTCTTATCTGATGTATATGGTTTATGTTTCATTGATTTAACTAAATAACTTGAATAGACATATGTATTATTGCTATCTTTTGTTGTTTATTGTTCATCTTTGCAGGAAATATTTTGGTGATCTAGCTCGGATTTGAAGCTACAGCAAAAGCGACAAAAGGAGAATAAGAAGCGCTTGGACTCCAAGTAAGTTTTTTTATCTATTTTGTGTGTCTATTTACAGTTAGGAAAAGTAGTTGCAAAGTCTTTAATTTTTTGTTCTAGATGAGCACTACATCTAGAGAAGAATGTTTTATCTGTAATCCATAATTCTGCATAACAGCGTAGTTAGTGTAAAACAATTTGATTTTTCTCCGAAAGTGTCTGACAGTTCCATAGTGAATTTTCCCTCCCAAGTACTAGAAATGCTACGAAATCTATTTTTTCTAATAAAGGTGGGAAAGGTTGTGTCTTGTCATGATTTCAGTGGTCAGTGCACACTTGGTCATCATGGTCCCATTATGTTATTTGTCATCATATGTCATATCCATGCGTGGTAATAATTACTCATCACATCATTTCATTTTTCCCACTCATTTCCTCTTTCCTAATTTATTTTGATTCCAAATTCGAAAAGCAACACCTCACCTTCATCCTTGTAAGTTGTTTGAATGCTTTTTCCAGCAGTCTAGAGTCTTGAATCCTATCATGTAGCTGACTTAGGCTAAGTTCTACCTATGTCAAGGGAGTTTCTTATTGTCTCAAAAGAATTCTGAAGGTGTTAAAGAAGGAGTTGATCAATGTTGTGTGTGAAAGTATGGCTTCACATAAAAATCCAAACAAGGATGGCATTGTGGTGAAATATGAGCTCGTGGATATGAGGCTAATTGCAGAAGACCCTAGCTTCTCACAAGATTTTTCCAATGCGGGTTGCATGTGTTTCTGCCATAAACAGCAAGGGTATCATGCACAAGTGTAAATATTTTTCTATGAATTTCATTGTTACAATATTGAAGGTGGGCATCCTCAATTTTGATGTATATCCTAACATAATTTCACAGGCAACCGAGATCCCAAGATCTGGAGAGGAGTGGTTTAAATCAATAAGGTTAAAGATGAAAAATTGTGATGAGTTTTTAAAGGAGGATCACATAGGCCTAGACATGAGCTCAGGCATCTCCAGGACTTGCCTCAAGGACAAGTATTCAAAAATGTTGATGGTGATTCAGAAATAATTCACTTGTGAAGTTAGATTTCACATGATCTATGAATACCACTTCATATTGTTGCTTCATTTCACAGCTAAACAACCATTGGATTTACCATTTTTTCTATTTATGATTTTAGGAAAAAAGGCTGATAGGGTTCAAGCTAAACCTGAAAGCAGTTACACTTCTATTTTTCACCATGTTTTGATAAAATTGTTAGTTATGGAGGAGTTAAAAAAGATAAACAGGGATTTGTCCACTTTTATGTTCTTGATTGGGTATGAGGTTGATGTCCTCGCTCCTTGAAAGACACCTAGATCACGGGAAAATACTCCAAATAAAGATAAATATTCTAGGGCTGAAACAGAGGTTTAACGTGAGGTGGAAGTGCAGATAAAGGTGCAGCCCAAGGTGGAGCCTATGGAGGTAGAAATTGAGCAATTGCAGTAGAGAGAAATTGTGATGGAGGATGAGCCTGCTGCTTCATAAAGGATGGTTAAGTCACACCTTTTTGACTAATTTTTGTCTTAAGATATCATATCAAGTCATATACAGAGTTGCAAATATGTTTTTAGTGTTAGAAAGAAAAATTGCAAAATTTGGTGAAATTAGGTAAGTTCGTAGCAAGCTCCAGGCTTGAGGCTGAGTTTTCGCTATGAACTTGGTGTAGAAATTTTTGAGGAAAAAATTCCCAAAAAATATCATATCAGGGGTAACTTGAGGCATGTATTTACCTTATCAAACCTAATGAAGATCCTCCCACAGGTAGAAGAGTGAAAAACGTTGCAAAATATGGTGTTATAAAGATGCTACAAAAATTATGCTATGAAATTGCCTAAATACTATGTTTTTCCATTGTTCTAAATTTTCGGTATTTTTGAGGAATTCAATGCATTTAGTAAGGAGATGAGTCATAAAAAGGGATTATGAAGTGTCATTTTGAAATATGTTGATTAATACAACTCAAAAATACACTTCATGGGATTGACATGGTTAACAGCACATCACTTTTGCCACCTCACGAATGGACAGCTCATCATCAAATTCAGTATATCAAGACCTAAAATCCTATATGACATTTTGCCACCTAAACATGGTTATTTGGTTTGATAGCCATCATTAGCATGGGTTATTAAAACAAATTATTGATGTAGTTAATATTTATATAGTCCTTTTTTACTACAAACTCCCTCAAAGAGAATATCGTTAATTTTTCTCAATGTAATGGAATCCTTTTTGGATTACATCTCTAGATCAAGTTTGAGAGTATAGTACAGGTGGTAGACCTATCTAAAATGGATTTCACTATATAAATAAGATAGTTTTAGAATTGGAGGGGGTTGATGGATGTAAATGACTAGAGCTACTATGTAATTTGTTTTCACTCAGTTAATACATAGTTGCAGAAGTGTTTGTTCAGACCTAAAATTCTTATTGAGCTTTATGTGTTTGTGTCCATTTATATTTTAAATATTGATTCAGCTTGATTATACATGATTACTTCTTCTTCTTAAATTTCTATTCGATCTTGGTGGCATATCTATATGTCATGTTAAGCGAGGTAATGTCGAGGAACTCCATTTCCTACTGAATGTATTTGTGCAAACAACTATGGTACTTGAGCACCAAATGTTTCTTTGAACATTCAATACCCAAATTTTTGTGCAGGGTATGGAAAAAATTCATCAGCTCCTACACATCTTGATCCCTTTATTGTCGCGGCATGGTCCATTGGATGTACTTTTCTTCATAGCTCCTCACGGGGTAATATTATTCCTTGATGATGTCTTGGAACGAATTCCAGGTGGATGTGGCCAAGAATAGAGAGGGTTACCTCTCATAATTTTTCTCACAGTAGGTCTCCCACCAATCTTTGTCTTGGGGGGTGGCTTTGAGGATTTCAAAAATAATCTTTGCCCGGTCAGAAAAGTCATGAATACAGAAAATATCCTTCTAATAGATTCAACCATCTATCTATGGTGTCTGCATATATTTGGCTCTCAAATATGGGAATGTCAAATTTTACTTTTACCTAAAAGGAATTGTGCCTCTAGAGTGGTTGTTGGATATAGATGCATCGTTGGTGGGCAATCGTTGAAGGATATGGGAAAAGTTATCCATCATCGCGTTCCTTTGTTTCTAGAGGGCCTCCTTGATCAATAATTTGATATGATATCTTTCTCCCTTTTCATTCTTTTATTTTTCCATGGGAGGTCGTTAGGGTTTGTGAGGATGATCTTACAAGGGTTCAACCAGATCGAGCCTGAACTCCTTATACACCACCTCATCGGGGACATGCAAAGAAAAATAGAGAAAGAGCAGACCGCTCTAATACCATTGATCTGAATTTATGAAGGAACTCAGCAGAATACACATATAACCATAAATACAAATATGGAGTGAAAATAACACTTCATTTCATTAATATCAAATAACTGAAATATGGTTACAGACATAATGGAAATAAACTAGCTAGGGTGTTGTTATTTTATCTTTGAGAAGAGATGTGGCGGCTAAAGGCCTCTGAAATGTGTTACAATGAGGCTCAAGGGCCTATTTATTATTGAGAAACAATGGAAAAATCTAAACATCCAAAAACCTAACACTAGGAGATGAAACACCAAAACTATGGGCCTCGTTCAGGTAAATTGATACATCAACTTCCCGGGGATGTAACATTGGCATATGATCTCCATTCGACGTGCTAAATACCTCATTAGAAAAATCTATCTAAGGATTACAACTTTTGAGTGAGAAACATAGAAGAAACTTTGATGTTGCTCTTGGTTTTCCCAAAAAGCATTTTTTAGTGCCTAAAAATGGCTTCAGAAGTTCGGGACCTGAAAAACTGCTAAAAATAGTAAAGTGTGCCATAATTAAGGAAAATGGAAAACTGAAAGAAAACATGGTGTGGCCCCAAGTGAAATAGGTGGGTGGCCACTAATATCCACCTAGATCAACTGATTTTTATTTCGCTATACCTTCCATCATCTCCCATCTCAATGTGCATGTGGAGATCCTTCTCCTCTAAGTCGTTGAAGAACTCTTTGTTGTCGATCATATGGAATGAGGCTCCACTATACAGGTGTTGGCCCGCTAAATTTTCATTCTTATTACCATTTCTTAACATATATTTCATCCATTCCTACCATTATTTTATCACATTATTTATCATAATTTGTCATTTAATCCCATTTTATAATTATTTATGCTCTTATGGATAAGTAATATTTATTCTCCTTTATTTTTAATAAATTGAATATTATTATGAATTATTTTGTAAATGATGGTTTATTTGATGAATTTTTTATAACTCATGATTTTAGCCTCCAAGATCTCTTTCAGATTGCAAATTTGATCTTCAGTTCATAATTAAATATTTCAACTTAGAAATTCGTTGGAATAACAAGTGACAATTTTGCGTTGGACATTTTGGCAAACGAAGAAGAATATTGAAAATCTGAGACATGGGTTTTGTGAAGAACGGACCAAATTAGTTCATTTTTGAGAATTTTTCCAAAATTCGGTCTTCATTGGGAGAAACACACGGTTCCTCAAAGGACATATTTGCAGATTTTCTGTTGTGGCCGTTTTCCAAATTTCCTCAATTGTAATAATCAGATTCGAATTGTTACAGTTGAATCATGGAGGAAAGATCTCTTATATTTGTAATCAATTGGTTGGAAATTTTCCTTTTGTATCTCGTATATTTAAAGGACACAAATCAGAGGAGAAGAGGGGATCATCTTGACTCTGTAACTTTCAATCATCATAATACAGAAATATTGTGTTGTTGTTACATGCGTTATCTAATTTAGTTTTTGTTAAATTATTTCTTTACCTACACCTTGCTAGGGAGGAAGGGCCCTCCTCTTTAGCAAGGATTGCAGCGGTTAAGGTATATGTGTATATATTTATTTCTTATTTTGTTTATGTTTCAGTAGAAGTGTTGTTGATTTTGTTTCAGCTGTGTATAGATCTACTTCAATTCCAATGTTTTATATGCTGTTACACATATGAGATTAGAGATACCAACTGGGTAATTGTTGTGTGGCGTGCTATGATGGATTAATTGAGTTGTAATTTCAGTCTTGTAGATCATTTTATTTCCGCATGAGTGATTTCCTTCCAGCATTTACTTCAGCAACGATTTATTTTCTTTGTAATTGCTTCTAGTTGGGTGTATCGGCATAGACAGTGTAGTTGTCATTGAAATAAAAGATGTTGTGAAACCAGCTCTAGAAATAGAAGAAAAGAGATATCAACACCTTCGAAATAAGCCACTTCGAGGGGACAACCTCCAATACATTACATGAATGAACAATTCTTGTATGATAGAAATTAAAAAACCTCCTTTCTATATATAGGAGTCCATAGGGCCACAATGTAATCCTAGCTGACCTAACAATAATAATTTAAAGGCACAATAATAACAATATGGGGGTTACAAGGGTACAATAATAACAATAATGGGGTTACACTAACAACAATAATGGACTATACTAGTAATATAGAGACCTAACATGCCCCTCTCCTTCAAAAAAGTGTTGTCCTCAACGCTTGAGTAGATCTAGGTGCTTCTGTATAAAATTCTTATCCTCCCATGTAGAATCATCAGTGGGTAAGTTCTTCCACTTGATGAGATACTCTGAAATTGATCGATTTCGTAGCTGTTGAATTCTGGTTTTCGTGACCGCTTCAGGTTCCAATATGATTTTTCCTTCCTCATCAAGTTCTGGCAATATTGTTTGAACTGGAATATTTTTGCCTATAACCTTCTTTAAGCATGAAACATGGAAAATTGGATGCACTCGTGAAGAAGAAAGAAGCCCCAATTTGTATGCCCTAGTACCAATATTTTGCAACATCTGTAAGGACCATATTACTTTGGCAATAATTTATTATCCTTCTTAGCTTGCTTGAGGGACATTTGTTTGTATGGTTCTAGCTGTAAAAATACCCAATCTCCTACATCAAAAATTCTCTCGCTACGATTTTGATCTGCCCGTTGTTTCATTCGATTTTGTGCCAAATTCAAGTTATCCTTTAAGAGTTGGAGAACTTCTTGCCGATGCTCGATGTGATCTTCCACCGCTTGAACCTTCGAATTTTCCCTTAAAGATGATGTGATGGATGGTGGATGATATCCATAAAGTGCCATAAATGGGGTCATTTTTGCTGCAGTATGGAAGGAAGTGTTATTCCACCATTCAGCAAGAGGTAACCACTTGACCCATTGTGTTTGTTTATCAGATACAAAACAACGAAGATATCCTTCCAAACATTTATTTACTATCTCAGTTTGACCATCAGATTGAGGATGATAACATGAGCTATGAGCTAATTGAGTACCCAAACAAGAAAATAACTTCGTCCAAAAATTTCCAGTAAAAATGGGATCTCTGTCGCTCACAATAACCCTTGGGTTTCCATGTAGCTTTTGAATTGTGTCCATAAATATAGTAGCAACTGTACTTGCTTTAAATGGATGAGATAATGCACAAAAGTGTGCATACTTGGTAAGTCTATCAACTACCACCATGATGACACTCTTTCCTTCGGACTTAGGTAAACCTGTGATAAAATCCATTGAAATCTCCTCCAAACGTTGACTTGGAATGGATAAAGGTTGTAGAAGTCCTGGGGTTTTAATTGTCTCAACTTTATTCTGCTGGAAAACCAAACATTCCGCCACAAACTTTTGAATATCAGATTTAAGGCCATCCCAAAAAAATTCTTTCTTCACCCTGTGGTAAGTTTTTAAAAATCCTGAGTGTCCTCCTAAAGGGGAAGTGTGCAATTCCAAAAGAATCTTTTGTTTTAGTTGGGAATTCTTACAAATATATAAGCGATCTTTGTACCATAAGGAATCATTTTTCCAACTAAATGTATCAGATGTACTAGGATCTTGCCGCAACTTTTGAATGAGTGTCCATACATATTTTTCCTTCTTCCATTCATCTCTTGCTTCGGTTATCCAATCTGGTTGGATAATAGAAATGGCACAAAGAAATGCTTCCACCTCTTCATTCTTTCTTGAGAGTGCATCTGCAACAACATTAAGCTTTCCTTTTTTGTAGATTATTTCAAAGTCATAACACAACATCTTTGTGACCCATTTTTGCTGCTCTTCTGAAGATAGTCTTTGTTCCAAAAAGTGTTTAAGACTATCATGATCAGTTTTTACCTTCAAGTGTCTTCCCATTAGGTAAGTTCGCCATTTCTTTAGTGCATGCAGTATTGCTAACATTTCCTTCTCATAAATAGGTTTTTGTAAATACTTTCCTTTGATTGGACGACTTTCAAAAGAAATGGGTCTTCCTTCATGCATTAAAACTGCACCAATTCCATTTCCTGAGGCATCACATTCCACAATAAAGGTTTTTGTGAAGTCTGGCGTAGCTAAGACCAGTGCTAGGCACATTGCCTCTTTAAGATGTTCAAAGGCCTTAGTTGCTTCAGAAGTCCATGAAAATGCATCTTTCTTCAATAATGTTGTTAGAGGTGCTGCTATTCTCCCATAATTCTTAACAAACTTGCGATAATACCCCTTTAATCTGAGAAATCCTCGCAACTTCTTTATGGTTGTGGGGACTTTCCATTCCTTAATGGCTTTAATTTTGTTAGGGTCTACTTTAACACCCTCGTGAGATACAATATGACCCAGACATTCCACCTCTTGTACTCCAAAGAAACATTTGGATGTTTTTGCATATAATTGTTTCTCCTACAATAGTTTGAGCACCCTGTCAACATGTTCAACATGATCCTTCCAAGACCTGCTACAGATTAGTATATCATCAAAAAATACTAGCACAAATTTTCTAAGGAAGGGTTTGAAAATGGAATTCATCAACCCTTGAAATGTAGAAGGTGCATTGGTAAGGCCAAAAGGCATGACCAAAAATTCATAATGACCTTCATGAGTTTGAAATGTTGTTTTCGGAATATCTTCAGTCTTCATTCTAATTTGATGATATCCTGAACGAAGATCGAACTTGGTAAAATAAATTGCTCCATGTAATTCATCCAATAATTCATCAATCACAGGAATGTGAAATTTATCTTTAATGGTGACCTTATTGAGCTCCCTATAATCGGGACACATGCGCCATGCTCCATCCTTCTTGTGTACCAATACTACAGGAGCAGAGAAAGAACTTTGACTAGGTTGAATTATACCAGCCTCTAACATTTCTGCAATCATACGTTCAATTTCACTCTTTTGGACATAAGGATATCTGTAAGGTCGGATGTTTGGAGGAACACTTCTCGGAATCAAATGAATAGCACAATCATGATCACGAATAGGTGGGAGTCCTTTGGGAGTATCAAACACCTTGGAATGATTGTCCAAGACTCTTTGGAGATCTGGAGAAATAGATGATTTTGATGTTGGAACTTCTAGTGAGCATAATTGTGCAATTATGCCTCGTTGTTCTTTCTTCAGAAGCTTTGTCATGACATTAGAGCTTATTATCTTTCCTGGCTTCCCTGTGATACCCCGTAATTCGATTTCCTTTCCTTCCGAAAAAAAATTCAAGAAAAGTTCTTGAAAATTAAAAGCTATCGTCCCCAAAGATTGTAACCATTGTACTCCTAGTACAACATCAGCACCTCCCATAGGAATGGAAAGCATTGGACTAGTCAATACATATTCCCCCATGGTTAGCTTAATATTATGGAATTTTCCAGAGCAATTTATAGTTCCTCCATTTGCAACCATCACTTGACATTCTGGTGCTGGGTATAGGAAACAATTCAATTCCTTGGCTACCTTACAATGAATAAAATTATGGGTACTACCTAAATCAATCAACACTATTAATTTTTTCTTCTTGATATGTCCTTCTATCTTGAGAGTTTGAGGAGTGGTAATTCCTGCCAATGCATTACACGATATGGTCAGACTCATTTCTTCCTCTTCTAGGGTTGGTTCCCGGTGTATATCCTCTTCTTGTTCATTTTCTTCTTCCTCTTCACAATCTATGTAAAATAATTTCTTCTCAACACACTTATGACCTTTAGTGTATTTGCTATCACAACTGTAGCAAAGCCCTTTTGCTCTTTTTTCTTCCACTTGTTGTGGTGTCAACCTTGTAGGTTGTGGAAATCTAGGCGTAGCAACACTTCCTTCTTTATAGAAGTGAGTGGTAGGCTTCCTTGTCGCCATAATTTTACATTCAATTTTTTTTGCCAACCTAAATGCCTTCTCCAATGAATCAGGTTCCAAAACGCAAACTTCATGTTGGATGTTATCCTTTAAAGTACCTATGAAGAGATCAATCCTGTGTTCCTCTGGAATATCAGTTACCCTTATATTCAATTTTTGGAAGTCCTCAATGTGCTTCCCCACTAAACCCTTTTGTTTGAGATTTATCAATTGGCTAAAGAAGGTGTTGCTCTTTGTATCCTCATAATGTGTTATCATTTCCTCTGTAAAAATTGACCAAGTGACAATTGTTTTATGGGAGCAAAGCCATCGATACCATACAAATGTATTTTGTTCTAGATGTAAAGTGGCAATGTGTACCTTTTGTGTGTTTTGCATATTATTGAGATCAAAATATTGCTCCATCTGTAGTATCCATGTTACGGGATCCTTGCCATCAAACTTCCTCATATCCATCTTTGGAATATGGTGGTTCTTCTTACCAATATTAGAGTTTATGAAATCATGATCATCATTTATTTTGTTCTCATCTTTAGTTTCCTCTACTATCTTTTCACCATTAGGAAACATTTGTTGTATCAAATTTGTCAAACCTTCCATGTCTGCTTTTAGATCATTCTTCATGTTTTCCATTTTAGCTTCCATCTCATCCATCTTAGCTTCCATGCCAACTTCCATGCCATCCATCTTAGCTTCCAAACCATTCATCTTAGCTTCCACGCCTTTCTTCAAACCATCTATCTTAGTTTCCATGAATTTCTTCACAACTTCCATTTCATTTTTTGTTGTTCTTTGCGATAGCGAAATTTTGTTCACTTGCTCATGGAATTTTGATATCTCATGTTGCATTTCTTCATCTTCATGAGTCATAGTAGAGCCTTGTGAAGGCTTAATGGGTGTTGAATTTTTTTTAGGAGGAATTTTAGAACCCACTACTAATAGCTATGCTCAATAGGCCCTTGGAATCAACTAGAATTGATTTTTCAAACAAGCAATTTGAAAAAAAATACGTACCTTTTTCTTGATTTTGAGGAACTCAATATTGAAACTGAATTATCTCTGTTATTTTGGATCTTCGATATCTGAAATTTGGCCCTGAAGTCACCCTCTGAATCTTCTTTCGAATGCCACAGGTCTGACCTAATTTGGATTCTTCAAGGCAAAGTTATGTCCAATCTCCCACAACGACCCAATTATGGACTGGTTCAGTATAGCGCACTTGTATGACTTTCCACATGTCAGTGTTTCCTCCTTTGGCTCTGAAATTGATAGAAAGAAACTAAAATCTGTGTACTTGCAGCCACTTTTTACAGCATTCCAATCCGATGCTCAGAGAGAGAGTTATGAAGGTTTTCCCACGATAACCTCTTTGAGATGAAATTCGGGAGCCTGGAAAAGACCTAACTTCCACAGATCATATCTCCGAAAATATTGTCAACCAAGCTCTGAAATTTTGTGACGATGTTCCTCAGGATCTTGGCTTCGCACCCTAAACATTTTAGCTTCTGAACCTTCATATAAAAAAATTTATAGTGAAAATTCCACGATGACCTGTTTGGAGCAACAAAACCCTAGAATCCAAAACTCTGATACCAAATGTTGTGAAACCAGCTCCATAAATAGAAGAAAAGAGATATCAACGCCTTATAAATAATCCACTTCAAAGGGGAAACCTCCAATACATTACATGAATGAACAATTCTTGGATGATACAAATTACAAAACCTCCTTTCTATATATAGGAGTCCATAGGGCCACAATGTAATCCTAGAGGGGCTACAATGTAATCCTAGCCGACCTAAAAATAATAATAACGGCACAATAATAACAATATGGGGGTTACAAGGGTACAATAATAACAATAAGGGAGTTACACTAACAACAATAAGTGACTATACTAGTAATATAGGGACATAAAAAAAGACACCCATGGATAGATAATTTATGTGTACTATTTTAGTAATTTAAAATTGATTAATACAACCCAACATTTTAGTGTCATTGCTGGGGATGGCAATGACGATCCAATCAATCAAAGTTGTTTCTTAGAAGTGCAATTTCCATGTGTTTTCATGGAGTGTCTCCAGCGACACAATTGTCGGGCAGTAAGACGAGAGGTGAGAACCTATGCAACGCTCTAACAAACTTGAGTGGGCTCACCAATGTCTTGCTGGGACACTTAGGAGTTGAATTTCTGAGCATTTTGTTTTTTTGTTAGAGTGTCTCCAGTGACACAATTGTCGGGCAGTAAGACGAGAGGTAAGAACCCACGCATGGCTCTAAAAAACTTGAGAGGACTCACCAATGTCTTGTTGGGACACTTAGGAGTTGAATCTTGGGTGTTTTGTTTTAGGGTGCCTTCAGCTATACAGTCGTTGAGCGGTAAGACGAGAGGTAAGAATCTGCGCATCGCTCTAACAAAATTGGGTGGGCTCACTTCTGTAGAAACTAAAGCACTTATAGGATGAATTGATACACATAGGGCCCATGTGTGCCGGTAGGACTATAGAACAATCCACAAACACCCCTCACTCTAGAAAGCCCCCCAAATTCATGGGATGAGGTCAAGGAACAAAGCATCAACACAATGGAATCAAGTCAGTGAACTTCACGATATAACAACTATGGGAAATTAAGACTATATTGAAGAATAGTTTCACTCTGTTGTTTGCTCGCAATATCACTCCATACTTCAGCAATTCCTGGTACCATCCTTAACAGGGAAGTTGGTCTCTTATACCCTAGAACTTATTAGCATACATCTTACAATTATGGGTATGTGCATACTTGAAGCCCTATTTCGAAAATGGCTTCATTGGAGGTACTCCTACACGTAAGTATATGTTATTTGTAAGGTATAATAGTGTAGTGTAGAGAATAGAATAAATTAAGACATAAATAAATAAATTTCTTTATATCTAAAAAAAGTTTTTTTGTTGCAACATGCTGTGAAATTTGAAATAGGTGATAAATATTCGAATTTATTTATGTATGTATATGTTCTATATTGGAAAAATAAATTTCTACAAACACTCGTATTCATTTTGATCGCCTTCTTGGAAAAATTCTTTGATTATCATATCTTATGGCTTGCGGGCTTGATGAAAATTCTGGAAAAAAAATCGGGACAGTCATGTTTTGAGGGAACAAATGGGAATATTTTCAAGAACTATATTTATCCTACATGTCCCTTTATGTCTAATTTCTAACCCAATTTTAATCACTCGATTTGGATCTGAAATGAAAAAGTTATGATAAAAACAATGACAGGATGTCTAGTAGGCAGCTTAGAAACAGAGTTGGGACAGTCGGTTTTTGTAGGCCTAAATGACTATATTTTATAAACATATTTCTATGATATCTTACCCTATAGATATATTTTACAATGCAACTTGAATCACTTTTTTCTTATATTTTATGAGAAATTTATGACCACAATATTGACTGTTTATCGTAAATCAGCACTCTTGAAACTCTGATTTCCCAGTTGTTCACTAGCATATTTGAGCCATATATTATTCTTTCCTTAAAACAATATTACTTCTGGAGATAGCTACATGAATATAATTAAATCTCCAATTTGAATCAGTTCAATCCGTCATCAAATAAAAAGTTATGCTTAAAAAATTTATTGTTGGTCGAAGCGGGAAAATCGAAAATGACTATGTTATGCAGGTTCTTCTAAGAAAAATTAACATTCCATTACATGGAATTTTTAAAACTTGTTTCTACTGGAGACATATCTCTTAATTCACTTTCATTTAGCTTTGGAATCGCTCAAATCGGAAGAAAAACAAAGAAGTTATGATTGAAACATTGCTAGTTAGTATGGTTGGCCACCACTCTACTGCGGGTAATAAATTAATTTTTCTTTGTTTATCTTTCTGTGGATTTGTTTTACAGAGTAACTACTTGTTATTTTTTTCATATGTCTTGAATTGGGAGAGCCCGGGGATCTCTCTTCTTCCATTATTTTATGTTTTATTGCAGGTAGATGCTCGTTTTTTTACAGGTCCCAGGAGAATAAATGAGGTCAATTTATGAACAAGTGATTTTTGAAGACAATGATAATGAAATGAGAAAATTTTGAAAGACATTTCCTCACATGGAGGAAAAAACACAAATACTTTTCATCACTTAACATATTTATAACATGAGAAATGAGGAATTTATTTCCATTTGAAGATCCAAGTCATTTCCGAAAAAGCATTTTTCCATTCATTCACCATTCACAAACAACATTGCTGCAACAAAAATCAGAACCATTGTAACTTAAGTTATTTATTTATTTATTTATTGGTTTTCAATAAAGAGTCATTTATTTTCTAATTTATCTTATGTTTTTATGCTTCAGGTATTGTTCACTTCAAGGTCACATTTTTGTTTTGTTCTCAAAGTAAAAGAAGCGAGTTCTTAAGTTTCATGATGTTGTTACTTCGGAAACATTTTCTAAGCATTGGATGCTGCTACTCCTCTAGTGTTGTTACTCCACCAAGGTAAGTTTCCAGGTACGTCCTTGACCGACTCTGTGGATTTCATTGGTATTTTAATTATGACATGACCAACTATGACTAATGACAAACATACTTTAGTTTGGGGGAAGGTCTTAAATTTATTAATAAGGATGATTATTATGGTAGGTCTTGTCAGGAATGATTCACTTATAATTCATAATTATTTTGTAAAGTGACTAATCCTCCTCATGTCACCTTCCTAACATCATTATTTTTTTCCCTTCCCCTGTTATTACCTAAGTCATGGTTGTTGTTACCACAACACAACTATTGTTGTTGACCAATTTTCACGTTGAATTCAACATATGAAGGTCTTTCTGATTTTTTTTTTCTCTTTGGTGAATGGGAAATAATTTTAATGGTCTATGATTGGGTAGTCAATTTATCTTTTTTTATCTATTAACATAATATTATTTCTAAGGAACAATTATACAAAGATGATTTCATCATGCCAGCTTTCAACTTTCCTAATGGGTCAAGTCCCTGACCTTATAAAATTTATGATGATGACCACAAAATTGTATTTAAATCTTTCCTCCATTATCCAATGAACTGTTCTTCAACCCCAATATTAGCAATGAAAAATATATTTATCAGCATCCATTTGAAGGTTATTATTTTTTGAGAAGCAAAACAATCAAAGTTTAAAATAGTTACTATACAACTTTTTACGCCATCCGTAGCTCTTAAGGAGCTGACCTGCGAACCCATCTATTAAGTAATATTTTATTGATTAACAATAACCATAGTTGAATTCTAAACATAAATAGTCAACTAGAGGATAGGAGGTCTCATCACGAGCCAACCTACCATGATCTTAGGTTCTAATAAAGTGACATTACCATTGTTGTTCATCAAGCCACGATAATGGCCTTCGGTCATAAAACTGAAGGATTGAGAGGTCTCATCACGAGCCGACTTTTTCACTTTTGTTAGCTCTCGTGAATGGAATTGTTATTAAGTGGTTACCATGCTAGAACAATGATCTTCAGTTGACATCTAAGTAAATTGAAATGCTTTTTGTAACTATTTACTTATTTCTAATAGATGGGACACTGGCATCTCAAATGGGTTAAAAGGCATCCCTGTTGAGGCTATGGATGCCTACTGGAAGCAGTGGCTATGCCTATGGTATAGAAGTTAATTTAATACTATAACCTACTTGGTTACCGTGTTTTCTCAAAGCCAATTTCCGATAAAGTTGATTGTTGCATATACAAGGTTTTCTAGAACTCATGGTTCATGGGGTAATATTTAATCGGTTCTTAGATGATGGTGGTTATGGTTTATATCTATTATTGAGTTATAAATATTTACTTTACATGTGAAGGATGAAACTTTTAGGATATTTGATAGTTGACATTTGTATCATCTAATCCATCATTCCTTTATTCTACAAGTATCATATCTTTAACCAAAGATAGTTGCTTTTCCCAATCAGTCACCATTTATTCATAGCTTAACAACACCACTACTGTTATGATGTGGAATAAAGAGGCCTAATTCTGATTTTTAATCCCAGGTAATTGGACAGACCTTGAGAAGCATAATTTTTGTGCTCATAACAACCAAAGCTTATGGGTATAGGGAATGCATTTTTTCCCTTCTTATCCATTATTATCCCATGCCATTCACAATATGATTATGCCACTTTTATATGTAATGAGGTAATTAATATGATGAATTACTAATTAAGGATACTCATGAGATGTTGTATAGATGACAGGGAAACTAATCAGTTTGGTGGAAGGTAACACTGCTACACTTTCTTATTACGTTTTTTCAACTTGCATGGCTTCCAACTTCTGCATCACTTTCATCATCAGCTCAGCCTGCATCAGCTTCAACAAATGTCAATCCATAAATTTCATTCCACATTTTTATGGAGGTAAAACAATATGATTTTTTGATTTATTAAAATTTTAGGAGAATGTCATGAAAAACCATTGAGCATTATTCACCCATATTTTTGGACCATTATTTCCCCTTCTTTACCACTTCCCATTTTTCGGAAACACAAAATATTTAATTTTGTGGGAGTGTTACTTTAATTATCATGAACATGCCATTAATATTCTTTACCATCCATCAATCTCCTTATTCATTCTCAAAATATCTTTTATTCCATGTTATATACCAAACAAAGATTTCAGCCATTTTTCCTATTTTTCAAATCTTATATTAAAATGGTCAGTGACTTATAGAAATAGTAATTGTTTAGCATTTTCATTCTTTTTTCCATTCACTTAATTAGTTGTAGCTAGAATATCCTCATTCCATTGCAACTAATAATCTCTTTAAAGGACATTCTGATTGAAACTGAATCTGAATATGATTTGCAAGAATGGCTAAATGATTAGATTCAATGCAATGTTTGAGTTATCAATTGCATTTCCTATTTTCATTTCTTAAATCTCAATTGAGTCATAGATCCATGGATTAGGTTTATTCACTAATTGAAACACTTGTTTTATCTTTTTAATTAGAACTAGACCTTAGAACTTGTCCATAAAACTCTGATTTCTTTATAGGAAGTTAACTAGTTTTATAACATTTCATTTTCTTCATTTTTAATTAGATTTATTCTGACTTTTCAAACTAGGATAACACACTAAGTACTAAAAAAACAAAACCCCCAAAACAATAATAAAAACATCAAAACAACGAAGTAAGGAAAAGGACACTTAGGCACATATAGTGCACTACACTTCATCAAAGTTACAAGCCCTGGTTGATAATTAATGGAAGCAATTTAGGAACACTTAATTGACTAAACATTTTGGCGCCATTGTCGGGGAAGTGTAACTAGGTAGCCTTATTTCTTACATCCCAAAAGCAATGATATGCGTAGATAAGAGACTCAAGGGGTATATTTGTAAGAGGCGGAAGCTTAATTCCTACAACACCACTCACTCCACCTAGGCCAAGAAGTAGTACACCTTCCTCTCAAACTCATATCCCATACTATACTGGTCATAGGCTTCCTAAAGTTTTAAGATCAGAAATTTAGTTAGGAGGGTCTCCCACTTCATCTACTGGGGCAATATTGGAAGAAGAAGATCCTATAACTCCAACAGAGGGAATAACTTTCTTCACTTCTACAGGGGAATATATTCTAGTAGAAGAACTAGAAATCCCTAGTGAAGAAGAAGAAGAAGAAGAGGAAGAATCTTTCTTCAACATACCATTGATAGAAGAGCCAGAAGAACAATTATTTCTCCAAGCTGAACCTTATATCAGTTTTGAAGAATCTATCATGGTAGGAAGAGGAGAAGGAGGGGAAGGAGCAGGAGAAATCCTCAATGGAGAAAACTTGCTATTTGGAGGAGGTAGAGGTAGAGGAGGAGATAGAGGAAGAGGTAGAGGAAATGCAGAAGGAGGTAGAGGAAGAAGGGGAGTTTAAAGTTCCTTTGGATTCCCTATAGGAGATGAAGAGACAAATTCTACCATGAAAAATATCTCACCTTCTGTTCTTTCAAACTTTCATGGATTGAAAAGTGAATACCTTGAGAAATTTTTATTTGAATTTGAAGTTTTGTGCAGAAATTATGACTATCTACAAGATGCTCAAAAACTCAAATTTTTTCCTTCAACATTGAAAGGAGCATCCCTAAAATGGTTCATGAGTCTAATTACTGGTTCTATTGAGTCATGGAGTGATATGAGGAAAGCATTTCTAGAAAGGTATTTGGACTATTATATACCTATTAAACATAAAGAAGAAGTGTTTAAAATGATGAAAAAGGAGGATGAAAATTTGGAAGATTTACTTGAAAGATTCAACTACAATATCAAGAGAGAAAAAATGCAATATCTAGACTGAGACACTCTAAAATCTCTTTTGTTGAAAACAATTAGGGATGAATGGATATATATCCTTAACATGATGGGGTAGGGAGACATATCTCAACTTCCATTATCTGATATTGGATAACTTTGTATTATTCTCTCAAGAGGAAAATGAAAGGTTTTGAAAGGACCAAGAGACCCTGCTTTAGCTAGGGTAAACAAATCTGCATCTGGAACAATAATTAGGGCAGAAATTGGAAACATGCTTAATGAATTCAAAACTAACATTCTAGGGAGTCTTAGTGAGAAAATAGACACCCTTAAGATACAAAAAAAGAAGAAAGCTGAAACTGATGCCTTAACCATATTCTGTCCCAAATGTATAAAGAAGCATGCCTTAAGAGAATGTCCTCTTGATGCAAAATTAGTTCAGAAAACCATGAGACTAAGAACTGTCCTTCAATTCCTGGTCTTAAGGTTGTCTTTCAAGAGGAAACAACTACAAATCCCGCAGAATCTCTTTGTTTTGTCTCTCGAATACCTTGGCAGGGGCCTCAAACTCAAGGGTTTAATAACCCAATGTATAACAAGCCCCCACCAAATTGGAATTATTGTTAGCAACCTTGGCCTCAACCTCAAAATCAATCTCAATCTTGGGCTCAAGGGATGAAAAATCCCTATGGAAGGTTCTCACAATACTATCAGTATCCACCATCCTATCCATCTTATCCATCTTATCCAAATTATCCAAATTATCCTCCTCAACAAAATCCTCAGCAGAATCCACAACCTCAATCACAAAATCAAAATCCACCACTTCCATTACCATTTCCCCAGAAATCAAACCAGTTACCTGCCCAGTCAATACCAAACCCCAACAATAAAAACCCTCAGAATACCTATATGATAGAAGGTCAAAAATTTCCAACTTATTTGACTAATCCTCTAGACCTTAATGATGTCCAACTTAGGTCTGGAAGGATACTTGAAAAGAAGAAACCTTCTGTGATCATACAAGAAAAAAACAATTCTGAGGAAGATTCTCTACAAGATAATAAAAGTTTTGAATACGAATCTCTTCAAAACCAAAATATTGAAAAAGGAAAACATAAGGAACCAACAAATTCAACTCCTATGTTAGAGCAACCATCAACATCTACTTCTACACCTCCTTCTCCTGAAATATTACAAATTGATAAGGGTGTAGAAAATATATTATGTTGCCTAACTATGATTTCCTAGATGAATTGAGAAATGTTTGCATTAAAATTCCATTATTACAAGCCATCAAGGAAATCCCAATATTAGCTAAAACAATAAAGGAGTTGAGTATGAAGAAACCAGGAAGAAAAATAAAGGAAGTAAAGAAAATGAAACTGGTAGGACAAATACCTGACATAATGATGGGAAAGATTGCCATTCAAAAATATCTAGATCCCAGAAGTCTAGTTGTTAAAACTCATATCAATGGAATTGAAATTTCAAACACATTAATTGATTTAGAAGCAGCAATAAACATCATGAGTAAGCAAACCATGGAACAACTTAAACTTCCTAATCTTCTTTATACACCCACATTACTACAGTTAGCAGATAGGTCTGTAATCAAACCAGATGGTGCATTAGAAGATATTTCAGTGTCCTTAGATTCTTGGGAGTATCCTGTGGACTTTATGATTTTAACTCCTAAAAATGATCTAGGAGGACATCCTCTTATACTAGGAAGACCTTGGTTAGCTATAGATGATGCTTTCATCAATTGTAGATCTGGTGATATGTACATCTCTTATGGTATTTCAACCAAGAAATTCACTTTGTATCCTCCAGCAAGAACAATCACAGAAACAGATGACAACCAATGGATTGATGATGAATAAGATATACAGCCTCTCTTCACTATTTCAAACATTATTGAAGATAGTCAGATCTTAAATGTTCTAGAAAATTATGGCTCTTCTTCAGAATATAGACATGAACAGTTCCAAGAAGAATCTAATATTGATTTTTTTTCATCTAGGAAAATGTCTCTTTACTCTATGGAAGAATTTGGCAGCTCTACAATTGAAATATTTCCAGGAAAAACTTTGAACATAAATAAAAAGCTAGAAAAATTACAACAAGAAGAGCTTGTCAAAGCATTACAGAGACATTCCTTTGCATATGCATCAGAATACACTGACATGAAAGGGATCAATCCTAAGACTTGCACTCATCATATCTACATAGAGGAAAATTGTAAGCCTATTAGACAACCTCAGATAAGGATGAATCCAAACCTTAGGGAGATTGTCAAAGAAGAATTGCAGAAATTGTTGAATGTCAAATTTATCTATCCCATTTTAGATATTCAGTGGGTTTCTCCTTTGGTGATTGTACCCAAGAAAAATGGTAAATGGAGCGTATGCATTGATTACCGAGAATTGAATAAAGCTACTCTTAAAGATCATTTTCCTTTACCTTTTATATATCAGGTGTTAGACACATTAGCAAGCAAAAAGTACTTCTCATTCCTAGATGGTTTCAGGGGTTATAATCAAATTCAAGTTGCACCTGAAGATCAGGATAAAACCACATTTACCTGTCCTTGGGGAACTTATGCCTATTGAGTACTACCTTTTGGATTACGCAATGCACCTGCAACATTCCAAAGGGCAATACTAGGAATATTTTCAGATCTAATACATGATTGTGTAGAAGTATACATGGATGACTTTACAGTCTATGGTAATACATTTGAAGAAGCCTTAGAAAACTTGGAAAAAGTTATAAAAAGGTGTAAGGAAGCAAACCTTTCATTAAGCCATGAGAAATGTTTCATGATGTTTACTGAAGGGATTTTTTTAGGACATCACATCTCAGGAGATGGAATTAGAGTAGATGAGTCAAAAATTGAAGTCATCTCCAGCCTATTAGTTCCAAGTTGCCAGAAAGATGTTAGAAATTTTCTAGGATGTACAGGGTACTATAGAAGGTTTATAGAAAACTTCACAAAGATAGCATCTCCACTCTTCAAACTACTCACCAAATATTGTGAATTCAAATGGAATTCTGACTGCCAGTTAGCATTTGAAACTCTGAAAACAAAAATCTCTGAAGCACCCATTTTAAGAGGACCTAACTGGAAACTACCTTTTCATATATCAACATATGCTTCAGACACAGCTCTAGGAGCTGTGTTAGGACAAAAATACCTGATCCCCTATGCCATCTACTACACAAGTAAAAATTTGACTCCTACAGAGTTGAATTATACTATAACTGAAAAAAGAATTCTTAGTTGTTTCTCATGCTATCAATAAATTTAGACATTATATAACAGGCCATGAAACCTTTTTTCACACAGATCACTCTGCAATTAGGTATTTAATGAATAAATCTATCACTAATAGCAGAGTTATAAGATGGTTATTGCTTCGACAATAATTTAACATTACTATTCTAGATAGGCTTGGAAAACAAAATACAGTTGTTGATTTCCTATATAGAATCCAAAATATTAAGGACAACACTCTAGTTGAAGATAAATTTCCTGATGAATATCTCTTTGCAATAACCACTCAAAATCCTTGGTTTGCAGATATTGCCAATTATTTAGTTTCAGGAAAATTTCCTTCAAATATGAATGCTAGAGAGAAAAGAAGAATCATCCAATCAAGTGAAAAAATTTCATGGATTACTAATGAATTGTATAGAACAGGTCCAGATCTTATTATCGGAAGATGTGTTCGAGAAGATGAGATGCCTAAAATTCTTAAGGCATGTCATGATGAACCCTGTGGTGGAAATTTTGCTGATTATAGGACAACCTATAAAATCCTTCATTTAGGATATTATTGGGCATCCATCTTCAAAGATGCTAAAGAATATGTCAAGAGGTGTGATAGTTGTCAAAGGGTAGGGAAACCTGCTCCTTCAAATGAAATTCCTTTACAACCTCAGGTACATATTAAACGTTTTGAAAAATGGGCTTTGGATTTTTTTAGACCTATAAATCCTCCGTCAAAACAAAGGAAGTATATCCTAGTATGCACTGATTATGTCACTAAAAGGGTAGAGGCTAAATAATTACCTTTTGCTAATGAATCATCTGTAGTCAGTTTTTTTTTAGGATATTTTTACTCATTTTGGTGTCCCAAGAGAAATTGTCATAGATCAAGGAGCTCAATTCACATCAAATTTGGTACAAAAGATGGTAGAGAATTACAAAATCAAGCACAGGAATTCTACTCCCTACCATCCACAAGCAAATGGTCAAGTTGAATCTACCGACAAGGTGATTGAAGGAATTCACACAAAGAGTGTTCATATACATAGAAGAGATTGGGCAGAAAGGCTTCTTGAAGCCTTATGGGCCTACAAAACCACATGGAGGAACATAATAGGACATACTCCTTATGAACTTGTTTATGGAAAACAAATCTTGTTCCCCATAGAGTTTCAGATCAAAACCTTCAAGATAGCAGTCCAACTGGGACTTGATTTGTAACATCAACAAAATTGAATTCGGCCCCCTAAGGAGAGTTGGTATCTAATGTAGCATTGTCAGCATTTTCTCTCGGAGTGACTCAGTTCATCCCACGCACTCTTCCTCAATTCTTTTATAATTTTATTTATCAATTTCAGAGAAATTGACAAATAAAATCATTAAGCAAACTTGGAAAATTTTAAATGTATCAAACCTTATAACTCCGCAATATCTCCAATATAGAATCAGCACCAACTTCGGGATTTAATTATATTAAGGTCGACAACCAAACAAGTATCCCCATCTTAGACCTTACGACAAAAGTTAAATACTTCGGGGCTTATGTGAATAACTCGACTACATCACCAATGGAACACTTAATGTACTTTAAGCCCTGGGGCCACATCTGCACGACATGGATTCAAAAAAATAAATGTCCATACCTTAAGTTATCTCCCGAGCATGTCCGAGGGCGATCACCATTCGATAGCCAACCTCCAGATCGGACGGCATACACGGATATCGCGCTGCCTCCTCAGTCGATAGTTAACGTGCGATGAGGGCGATTTTGGAAACCTGCCTTATGCCATCGCTCCAAATTCTCAAATACCGCTTATCCCACAAAGGCGGTGCGATCAAACCCGCTTCAGTTTTTTAATAGTGATTGACCAAGGGCTAAACCAGGGTTACGCCATTCCTTTCTATTCACTCCGGTTCAGTAACTCAAGGTCTGACCTCGGTTCAGGATTTTCAATTAATGACAAAATATTATATTTCTCTTATAAGCGGATTCTTCACTACCTCGGAACAGAGTTCGACGACCACGATTATACACAGACTTCTTCTTCGAGTGGGATTTAATTCAACAGAGCTTGTTTGGACAACTCAAGAGAAAACAATGGACAGAGAGATGCAGAGATTATACAGCAACTCTATTCAACGATTCTACACAGGATGGTGTTTCAATCACCTCGCAATTAAAAAAATTCTCACACAAAGATCAATTCAAGACAATTTGAAAATCGAAGAGCACTGGAGTTTATTCAACAGGAAGCAATTTCTTGACACCAAATTTTTTTGCGGAAATCTCCTCCCCTCAACACATCCGGGGGATACAATTTATATGCATTACAATGTATATTTTCGGTTCCTCGGTGAGGACCGTTTATCTTCTAAAAAAACTTAATTACATTATTCGAATAACTGAACATGACAGATGGACTGAACTAAACTATTCGACTTCTATTGACTCTAACTAATCTAAATGCAACAGGAAGCTAAGGTATTGACACCTTGTTGTCACAATTTCAAATGATTTTGAACCCTCCTAGCCACAACATGTGGAAAAAACCTCCTACATTGTTGGCTAGTGTCTAATGCCCCTGCATCAAACTCCTGAGGGAAAATTTCTTCGTGGACTCCTGTCCATGAGCTCTCCCACTGATCTGCCTATCTTCTGCCACATTCCTTCAGTCATCCAAGTGGCATATTCTTCTGGCTTGTCCTTCCATCTGATTAAGTACTAAAAGTATTCTTGTCCTCTGGTCTTCCTGAATACTCTTTTGTCTAATATATTCTTTGGCTACAGTGGTTGTGTTGGAGGTAGCTACTTTTCCCACTCAATTTGTTCCTTGTCTGCTGGTCCCTCTTCTGCACCATCATCTTCATACTTGTACAAATATGCAACATTAAAAATGGGAGATATTCCAACATCAGGAGGCAATTCAATCTCATAAGCATTATCATAAAACTTTCTAAGTATCTTGCATGGCCCAATATTTTTGAACTTCAGTTTGTTATATTGTTTCTTTGGGAATATCTCCTTTCTCAAGTGTGCCAAAACCAGATCTCTTACTTCAAAATGGACTTCTTTTCTACTCAAGTCTGCTCTTCCTTTGTATTTGATGTTTCTGCCTTGTAACTGCCGTTTCACTTTTTCATGTATGGCTTGGATTTCTGAAGCAAATTCCTCACCATCAGCACTTCTCAGCTCTGCCTTTCCCAGAGTTCTTAACTCTGATATTCCTCTGGGGTGCATTCCATAAACAATATGGAATGGAATCTGCCCAGTGCTTCTGTTTAGTGAGTCATTATATGCATATTCTACCTGAGGCAAGACTTCTCAACAAATTTCCCAGAATCCTATTCACTACCTCAGTTTGTCCATCAGTCTGAGGATGATAAGCTGAGCTGAAACTTAGTTTCGTACCAATTTTCTTCCACATTGTCCTCCAAAAATGGCCCACAAATCTAGTGTCTCTGTCTGAAACAATACTCTTGGGCAACCCATGCAACCTAACAACTTCTTTGAAAAAAAACTTAGCAACATGGGTGGCATCACTAGTTTTATAACATGGAATAAAATGTGCCATTTTGGAGAATCTTTCCACTACAAAAAATACTACATCATTCCCTCTCTGAGTCTTGGGCAATCCTAGAACAAAATCCATACTCACCATGTCCCAAGGCCTGTCTGGAATAGGCAAGGGAGTGTACAATCCTGAATTCTGGCTCCTTCCTTTGGCATATTGACAGATTTTGCAATTTTTCACAAACTTGTCCACTTCTACTCTCATCTTGGACCAATAATAGAAGTGACTCAGCTGCTCATAAGTTTTGTCAGTATCAAAGTGTCCAACAAGTCCCCCACTATGCTTCTCCTTGATCAAATTTTCTCTCATGGAACATTTTGGTACACATAGTTGGTTTCTTCTGAATAGTAAGTCCTCCTGCAAGAAATAATCCAGCCACTGGATTCTATCTGTTAGAACAGGATTACAACATGCCTCAAATGCTTCCTTAAAATCTGAATCTGTTTTATACAGTTCTTTGAGAAAATCAAATCCTACAACTTCAAAATTGGTTTCTTGAACAAGCATGTGCCTCCTACTCAAAGCATCAGCTACCTTATTTGCTTGGCCACTTATATGTTTCAAAACAAAGTTAAAACTTTGGATATAATCAACCCATTTGGCATGCTTATGATTCAACTTGGGCTGCTGTACAATATAATACAAAGCATGATTATCATAATATAACCCAAATTCTTTTGACATCAAATAATGCCTCCACTTTTTCAATGCCTGAACAACTACATAGAATTCATTCTCATAAGAGGAATACTTCCTTCTGGTGTCATTCAGCTTTTCACTGAAATAAGCTACAGGCCTATCATCCTGACTCAGCACAGCTCCAATGGCTTCTCCACTGGCATCATACTTCACTTGAGCAAAATCAGGCAGAATCAACACAGGATTTTCAGTTATCTTTTGCTTAAAAAGTTTAAAGCTTATTTCTGCTTCAGCAGTCCATTTAAATGGTTGTTTGCTCTTTTTTATTGTCTCAATTATGGGTGCATTAATCTTACTGAAGTTTCTTATAAATTTACTGTAAAAACTGGCAAGTCCATGGAAACTTCTTACCTCAAAAACATTTATGGGTGAAGGACACTCCACAATTGCCTTAACCTTTTCCGGGTCCATCTTCAATCCTTCTGCAAAAACAACAAAGCCCAAATACACCAAATCTTCCTTCATGAATGAGCATTTCTTTAATTTTATCAGTAGTTTCTCTTGGTGCAGCTTCTTCAAGACATAATTTAGATGCCTTAGATGTTCTTCTTTGGTTTTTCTGAAAACTAATATATCATCCAGATACACTACCACAAATTTACCAACGAATTCTTTCAATACTTCATTCATGAGTCTCATGAAAGTGCTAGGTGCATTTGACAACCCAAAAGGCATTACCATCCATTCATACAGTCCTTCATTCATTTTAAAGGCAGTTTTCCACTCATCACCCTCTCTTATTCTAATCTGATGATATCCACTTTTTAAATCTATCTTTGAAAAATATTTAACACCACTCAAACAATCCATTAAATCCTCAACTCTGGGCAAAGGGAATCTGTACCTGATTGTTATCTTATTGATTGCTCTGGAATCAGTACACATCCTCCAGCCTCCATCTTTCTTTGGGCTCAATACTGCTGGTACTGCACATGGACTCAAACTTTCTCTAATCAGCCCCTTGTCCACCAATTCCTGTACTTGTCTCCTGATTTCCTCATTTTCTTTGGGAGTCATTCTGTAGGCTGCCTTATTTGGCAGATTTGAACCAAGGATAAAATCTATCTGATGGCTGATCTTTCTCACAGGTGGCAGCTCATCAGGTAAATCATCCACAACAATGTCACAATAATTGTCTAACATCTCTTGGATTTCTATTGGAAAATCAGAAATCTTTGTAGAAGTAAGAACTACCTTAGGCTTGCAAACTAAAGCAAAGCTTACCTCTTCTTCTTCAATCTGTTGTAGATATTCCTTCCCGCTCAGCAACAAGGTCTTTGGATCAACCACTCTGCTTGATGGCTCTCCTTCTTCCATGGGTATCAATGTATGATGTACCCCATCCTTGAAGAACTTGTAAGTGTTCTTCTTGCCATCATGCACTGCTTCTCTGTCAAACTGCCAAGGTCTACCCAGCAGTATGTGACACACATCCATGGGCATCACATCACACAGGACTTTGTCTTTGTAGTTGCCCATTTGCAGCTCTATCTCACACTGTTCTTTGACAATCAGTTGGTGCCCTTTATGCAGCCAGGACACCCTGTAGGGAGTTGGATGCTCCCTTGTCTTCAGCCTCAACTTCTCTATCACCTCAGTGGAAGCCAGATTATCTGTGCTGCCACTATCAATGACTAGTTGGCAGCATTTCCCCTGGACTTTGCATATGCTCCTAAACAAAGTCTTCCTTTGTGCAGGCTCAGTGACCTCTTTGGCTTGTTTCAATAGGACCTTATTTACCACCAAGGACTCTCCCCTCTCTGGTAGAATTTCATCTTCAATCGCTGCCTCTTCTCCGGCCTGGGCAACAACAACATTTCCTGGACCAGCACCCACATTCTCTGGGCACTCATAGTGCTTGTGTCCCACTTGCTGACATCTGTAGCACCTCAATTCTCTAACTCTGCCTCTGCCTCCTCTTCCTCTGTAAGAACCCCTTCTGCCTCTTGCATCACCCTTTGTAGATGCATTCTGAGGTGAGCTACTCTTAGCTCCATCTCTGGGTGTAGTAGGCTTTCCTCTACCACCCTGACTTCCCTTTCCACGGAAAGTACCTCTCCCTTTGGCAGACTGCTTCCTCAGGAGCTTCTCCTCTGCTTTCAAGGCCATCTGATAGGCCTCTTCAACTGTCTTAGGAGACAGAAGACCAATCTCATCTTGGATCTTCAGCTTGAGACCATTCACATATCTGGCAATCTTCTCTGGTGTGTCCTGAAATTGCCCAGCTCTTATGCTTACTCTATAGAATTCTTCTGTATATTCATTTACTGTCAGCAACCTCTGTCTCAGGTTCTGCATTTGCCTAAACAATGTTAGCTGATAATCACTAGGCAAGAATTTACCTTTTAACTTAGCCATCATTCTGGTCCAGCTCTTGATAGGCTGCTTGCCAACTCTCCTTTTTTCTGCCTGCACTTCATCCCACCAAAGTGCAGCATGTCCCTTCAGCGTTGTTACTGCAAACTTGACCTTTTTATCTTCGCTCATTTCTTCATAGTCAAAGAACTTGTTCATTTCATTAATCCAGTCCACCATCTCCTCTGGATTCATTCCTCCTGCAAAACTTGACACTTCAATCTTGGGCTTAACTGCAGACCCCGGAACAGTTCTGAGGAGCCTCATGTCAGGAGGAATCTCAGCAAATTCTCCAGGTTCTTCTATCTCAGGTTCACTGATGTCTTCAGGATCTCTGGGCTATCTTCGCTCTATGGCATCCATTATGGCTTCGAACCTCTGCAAGGTCTCCAACACTTCTGCATTGGCAATGGGTCTCCTGCTACCAACACCTCTAGCAACTTGGATTGCAATGTTAATTCTTTGCAAAAACAACTCAAAAACAGCTCTAATACCACTATTGATAGCAACAAAATTGAATTTGGCCCCATAAGGAGAGCTGGTCTCTAATGTAGCTCTGTCAGCATTTTCTCTCGGAGTGACTCAGTTCTGTTATTGCCTAAATCTACCTCAGGCTTAAAAAGGCAGAGTTCAGGGTAACATCAAACCACGCTCAGTCTGGTAGCTAGCCCTACCAGAACAGGAGAGGGCTCTCTCCGGGTCAATCTCAGCAAAAATAATCAATAGGGCTTGAGATGACTTGAAATAAAGGCTAATTTTAGGCTAGGTATATAATTAAAGGAGTTTGATTTTGATTTTGGGGGTTTTGGTTGGAAACAACGGGAAAGACAGTTTTGGATTCGGGGATGAGGCCTAGTTTTTGCAGAGTTTTGATTGGGGCAAGGAAGGCAATTTTTTTGATGCTTTGGATTGAATGAATGGATGGTTCAGACTGGTGAGGAGCTGAAGAGGGAAAGAGGCTTTCAATAATCCTCTTCAAACAGATGAAAACATGGAAAATTAAACAAAACTGAAGGCAGAGCAAAGAAAACTAATGAATTCCACCTTTATCACTCATTTGTTTAATTTAATAAGAAAGGAGAAGAGAAATGATACACATAAACATCAGCGAACTTAAAATTACATAGAGAAACACACCATCAAAACACAGAGCCACAAGGATCCCAAAGAGTGCTGCAAACCCTGGTCTATTCCTTTGCCAAAATTGTAGAGATGAAATGTACAATGAAGTGCCAAGCAATCCCAAGTGTCCAACCCTGAAAATGACTGAAGAACTACATGATATAGACAAGCCTAACTCATTCCCATGCCTCTAGGGGTCGAGCTCATCATTCTAGGAGTTGTTTCAACCATATCTAAACTAGGAACTGGAAAATAGGCAATGAAACAACTTGCCTCTATATGATAGGAAACTGATTCATTCACTTACATTTCACTTTTTGGTGAATGAATCTTCTAAGATGAGTAAAAATGTGCCAAAATTACATCATGGTCATGAAATTACATCAAGGTACATCAAGAGTTACATGAAAAAGTCAAACTGGCCAAAACCGGGTCAAATTCTGAGCTGCTGAGTGAAAAATAGGCCAAAATTCTCTATGCACCGCGCCTGAAATCGCTATGTGTAGCACAAGTTTGAGGCTGATTTTGAGTACCTTACCAAAGTGAAAATTGAGCACAGGATAGCTCGTTGGAAAGCCCTACCTGTCTACTTTCCAATCCAAGTTGAATTTTTGGATTTGGTTGCCATTTTCCCCTCCAAAAGTTCAATCTCCCAACACTGCTTCCTGTGTGTGCAAAAAGTGGCAGAAAGGCCATTTTTAGGGTGTTTTTGACCCTTTAGGCAACCCAAAACTTGTCAAAATCCTTAGTTAATCCATAGGCATGCATAAATTTTGATGAAAAATTCAGAAATGCAAATTTTTCCTCCAGAAGAGTTGTCAATTGTAAGCGTGCGCCAAGTGGCGCTACGCGTCGAGCGGAAAAATATGTGTTTAGCCCAAAAAATTCAAAATTGACAAAATTTTTCCCAAATTTATTGAAATTTGGGCTGAACGTCCCTCATCAAGTGATATGCTAGGCCAAAGAAGCTTTGGCCAATATTTTGAGCCTATCATGCCTTTTGCGACGCTTTAGTGCCCTCCTTAGCCTTGCCTTCAGGATCTTGATCCTCGCATTGCAAACATGATGTCACGCCCAATAATGGTTCTTCATGTGTCTGAGCATGTTCTTTTCCTTGTTTGCCTTTTCCAACAACTTCTCAAGATGAATTTTGACCCTCTCAATCAAATTCTCTCTATCAGCCTCAATCTCCCGCTCAATGGGTGTCATCTCCATTACCCAAACCTTGAGCGACTGCCCAGGTTCTCACAGATGTTTTGCAACTCCATGATCGTCTGCTGATCCTCCAACTGTTTGTTCCACTACTCCAGATAGTTTATAATCCATTGAGATCTCTGAAACTTGTTGGTCAATGTTTCGATCTCAGCTTTCTGCTCCTGAATGATCTCTCTCAACTTTGAGCTTGGAGAGCCCAAATCCTCATCAATCAATATGAAATCAGTGTCCTGGCCTCCTAAAGGGCCCTCATCTGCATCGGCCTCTTGCCTGCATCACATGTCATTACCTGCACAGTGGCGACAACCGAACCCTTCACCGGGTGAGATAATACTCATCGGGATGTTGCAGAATAATGCTTTGGTGCCTCTCTTATAAATGTAAAACACTAGCACATTGATGGGCTACGCTCTGTCAGCCTGTTGTCCCGGAGTTCACCTACATCATGGACAATCTCCATAGGAGGCTGAGGGGCTATGAAGAAGTCACGGGAAATTAAATCCTCCTATGCAATACCCTGCAATCCAAGCAGATGTACAACAATGATCTTGATGAGTGCATAGTGATAAATAATGTTCTACTGCTGCTCGGGAGTCTTCTTCTGCACAAGAGTGGTCATTTGCTCGATGTTGTGGCACATGAAATAAGGTATGTTCATCATCCTCACTCTCATGAAATGCATCAATAACCTGATGTGGTAGGCATAAAGGCATGAGAACCGGCCCTCACAACTGAAGTATCTGATAATGAGTCTCATCAAAGGCGCATAGGATTCCTTTAGGAACTGGAATGGGAATACCCTACTAAGTTGTCTCACATGGCTAGGCCTAATTTATGGTTCATAATGCACTATGTCCACCTGCTATCTCTTGTTCCACTCTTCACCTACATTCAGTATTCCTATTGCTTGAGAAATGGCTTCCAGTGTCAAGGTGAAATTTACACTAGCAAGAGTTACCTGACCATCATGCAAATGTAAAACAAACAAACGAGCCAACTCCTGATGATGATAAATCTGAGAAATCATCTCACAGTACTGATAGCATGACTTCTCTCGAAAACATGCCATGGCAAGTGGGCAAGCCTGCAATTGAGTCAATGAGGTGGGCTCTTCTCTCACATGTTTGCCACCTTTACGAGGCCTTCTCGGTGCATGTAGCTCAGTAGTAGAATCACTATCTCTGTCATATGAAGGTTCAGTGTTTGGAGCATAGAAGGTTGAGTCGATTTGAAAATTGCGGAGCAGTGGTAAAATTTATGTTTATCGGTCTTGTGCACTGCGCGCACAACCCAGTGCGACGTGCCTGGTGTATGCGCTGCGCACGTTCAAAATAGCATGGTGATGGGCAGCTCTATACGCCATGACTTCTATGTGCGCCGTGACCTTCTCCCAACGCGCCGCGACTGTAACCTCACTAACACTTCCGGCGATCAAACCCTGTTTTGATCTTCCACAACTTAACTCGGCTTCTTTGAGAATTTTGTTTGCAAATGAATTGTTGAATGGTGAAAATATCTTATATATACAAAAGGATTTTGATTTTTTATTTAGAAAACCCACTTTTGTAATGTTGCAGACTTTGGCACTTTCACATTTTAAAATAAACTCTGTTTTTGCTTCCACTTTGATTTTTTAGCTGAATGACGAAATTCTTGTCTATTTTTTGTAGGGATGGCTGGCATGTAATTTGGCAAAGGCGACCAGGGCTGCACCTGATGAACTTGACAACTGAGAAAAATTTGAAAATTACATTACATTTATTACAAAAGACAAAATGGACAATTTTTCTTCAAAACAGAGTTTTGAAGAAAAGTCATAATCAATCATTATGACGATGAAATTTTTGCCATGAAAACTTATTTCGAGCCTCCCTCATGTGCCTGCTGGAATTATTAGACATTTTGAAGACGAAACCCTAGACCTAATGAGGTTTAAAACCCTAAAATGACTCTTTGCTGACCAAGAGACCAAACAGGACTGTAAATGACTGTAAAATTGATTTTGATGAATAGACACGGACCAACAGGTACATGACATGAGGTATATGTGTGAAAAGACCCTTCCGTCAAATGATCCATGCTCCTAATGGAATGCAAATGACTAAAACTGAATGAGACGCCTATAATGAAATTCAACAAAAGATATTTTGATCTCTGACGGAGGGATGAAGATACCGACTCTAACATTGGCTCCAATGGGGATGGTAGCTCCTGGGAGGTGCCAAGAACTACAGATTTCTAGGAGAGTAGGCAGTGCCTTTGTCCATTGGGCTATGGAGTCCATAACTTTGACAAATTAACAGAAGACTCTTGACTCATTTATTGACTGAAAATTGACTCAAACTGACTCAATTTTGAAACTGAAATGACTGAAACACGTGACTAGACAAACTCAAACCAAAGTTGAAATCATTCTTCAGAATTATAGCCTTCACTTCGGGCCCCAAACTGAAGAAAATATCACAACACACACTTGCAATGAAATTGAAATAAATGTTATATACAATGACGATGTAAATAGCAGAAAACATCTCAGAAATGATACCGCTTGAGCAGTCGACCATTGACCGGCCCTCCTGGACAATATTCCTCGTTCATTTCCTTCAGAAGAAAAGAATTCTGACCCCGATATGCAGCAATTTTAAAGGGTCCTTTCCAGATATTTTCGAACTTACCGTGCTTACCCTTTTCCTCGTTTCTTGCGTCCCATTTCAGCACCACTTCTTCCAATTGAAATTTGTCTGCCTTTTCTTTTCTGTCATAGATTTTCTTAATTCTCTCCTGCAGCTTGAATGTGTTTTGAAAAACTTCTTCTCTCATCTACTGCAAATGGATCATTTGATTTATTCTTCTTTGCATATGATCATCTTCACTGCCAGCTTCCTGTAGAATTTTGACCACTAGAACTGCAAGAGAGGTAGGAAATACTATATCAACTCCATAAACTAACTCAAAAGGGGACATACCAATGGATTTCTTCTGACTCACTCGATCTGCCCAAAGTGCATTGACTAACTTCTTATGCCAACTTTTCTTGTTTATTTCCAGCAACTTTTTAATGATGTTGACCAAAGATTTGTTGGAAGACTCCGCCAATCCATTGCCTTGTGGATGATAAGCAGTTGAGTGTCCCAAAATAATTTAATACTTGTCACAAAACTCAATCATCCTTTTTTATTTGAAAGCTACTGCGTTATCAGTGATTAACTTATTCGGGCAACCAAAATGAGACAAAATGTTATTCTCAAGGAAATAAATTATTACCGAATCTGTAGCTTGCCTGGTGGGAATTGCTTCAATCCATTTCGTGAAATAATCTGTCGCTGTGAGGATCCACTTATGCTGAGCTGAAGAAGCGGGATGGATCTCACCAATGAAATCCAAACCCCACTACTGAAAAGGAGCACTAACCTCAATGGGCTTAAGCTGCAATTTCTGCCTTCCTTCAAAAATTTGACATTCATGACAGCTTTTGACAGTCTTATACACATCATCAAAAAGTGTCGGCCAATAATATCCCGCTCTCAAAATCTTGTTGGCCGTTGTTTTCCAAAAAAGGTGACCGCCACAATCTCCCTTATGAAAATCCTCCATGACCTACTTTGCTTCTTCTTCCACCAAACAATTCAGCAAAACACCACCGGGATCTTTCCAATAGAGTGAATTATTCAAAACACAAAACTTAGCAGCCTTCAATTTCAGAGTTCTACTTTTGTTTCTAGCCATGCCGGGTGGTGGTGACAAATTTTGAAGCATATATACAATATCTGAATACCAAGGAGAAAGCACAAAGATTTCTGATACCTGAACTGATGAACTTTCCTCATTATCTTCAGACATAGTAGCAATGATATTGATGTCCAAGGCATGCAAATTCGATTCAGCCATTAACTTAGCCAGCCCTTGTCCTTTGATAAGCTTTGTAGGCTTTATCTCCACATCATACTCCAACAAGGCAGCAATCCATTTGCCCTGTCTCCCTTCCGGATATGTTTGAACTAAAACATCCTTAACAACAGTGTTAGGAACATAAGCAAGAATATGCGAATGCAGAATATATACGCGAAAATAATTCAATGCTTTCACAAAAGCAAGAGCTTGCCTTTCAATGATGTTATATTTCAAGGTTGCATCTCTTATAGTACGGCTGAAAAAATAAATTGGTTTTTCATGCCCATCTCTTTTCTACATTAATACCGCTGCCATAGTATGCTCTGAAGCAAATGAAAACAAAATAAAATCCTGAGTATAATCCGAGCTGATCAAAACAGGAGCTGAGGAAAGAACCAACTTCACTAAATTGAAAGACTTTACCACCTCCTCGGTCCACTTCACTACACTGTCTTTCTTAAGCATGTTTGTAATCTCTCTTAGATGTTCAGCAATATTAGGCACAAAGCGGCGTAAAAAATTCATATTACCATTGAAGGACTGAATCTCCTTTTTTTTCTGGGGAAGGTCAATTTGCTGAATAGCTTCAACTTGTGCTGGGTCAATACGGATGCCATCTTTTGAGATAATATGACCAAGAAGTTTGCCCTCATCCATGGCAAACAAACTCTTCTTCGGATTAAGTGACACACCATACTTTCTACATCGCTGAAAAACAATCTTCAGATGGTAAAAGTGCTCTTCATCAGAATTGGAAAAGACTGTCAAATCATCAAGATACACAACTAAAAAAACATCTTTCTCATTCGCAAATGCCATATCCATTGCTCGCTGAAATGTCGCACCATAATTCTTCAAACCGAAAGGCATTTTACTGTAATGGAAAGTTCCCCACGGAGTGGTGAACGTTGTTTTGTCTCTATCATCCTCATGGACCAGAATTTGGTTATACCCGGAATAACCATCGAGTAGTGACATACGAGATGCTCCAACTACTTGCTGAATTATGTGATCCATTTTGGGCAATGGATTATTTTCTTTCAAAGAAACCTTGTTCAGATTCCTAAAATCAATGCACAAATGAATCTCACCTGTCTTCTTTCGTACGGGCACCAAATTGGAAATCCAATCGGAAAATATTATAGGAACAATGATACCAGCCTTGTATAATCGATTCACCTCTTTGTCAATTGAGGGCAGCAACTTCGGATTTATCCTTCTCAACTTTTTCCTGAAGGGATTTTTATTTGGCTTGATAGGAATGGTGTGCTAAATTATATTTGTATCATACGTCTTCAAATTTGAATAGTCCCAAGAAAATACATCAGAAAAAGAAGACAACAAACTAACATATTTTTCTTTTACCTCCGGTGGCAATGTTTTGGACAACTTCACCATCTTTGGATTCTCAGCTGATCCAATGTTCACGTCTTCAAATCCCTTTTTGGTTGGCCACAAGGTTGGTTTTCTAGCTACGTCATCTTGATCAAAAAGTTCTTCTAAAGGTATCAAACCCTTAAGAATGACATTATCCTTCAGCTGCAATACTTCCATCTGATTTATTTGCACATCAGCCTCACCATCATCATGTTCCATGTCAATTGAAGTCTCTTTGAATTTGCCTTTGTTTTGCAGAAATTCATCAATCTCATCATCATCTTGGAATACTTTCCAATATATTTGATTGTCCGGGACAGTTGGACGATGTTTCACATGAATTTCAAACTTGTTACTAGAGTTCATCGGAATATTTAAATTACTTGCTGCCTTAGCAAGAGCATCTGCAATACCATTCTGAATACGAGGGATACAAGTTAAAGTATAGTCTGAAAACAATTTCGAGATATCAAGAACTGCATTTCGATAAGCCCGCATTCGAGGATGCTTAGCTTGAAATTCACCCTTCACTTGCTTAATTACCAACTCAGAGTCGCCATATACCGCAATCCTCTTAGCATTCAACTTTCTAATGATTTTCAGACCAGCAATTAATGCTTCATATTCTACGTCATTATTCGAACAATCAAAAGCTAATTTATAAGAGCAGACCCTTACATTACTCGGTACCTTGTTTGGGGCGGAAAAAGGGCTGCGTACCCAAATGCCGATTCCAGCACCATCACTTCCTACTGCACCATCGAAATCCATAGTCCACAAACCATCTTCATCTTCTTCCAAGTGCTGAAACTTTGTTTGCTCTATTTTTCTTCTTGTTGTCCATCAACTTTCTGCTATTGTCGGAAGGCTAATTTCTCAGCGAAACTTTCAAGTTCTTGCCTTTATTTCATCAAAACTTCTCTGAAATTTTCTGTGATCTCCAGAATGTCCTCTGATCTACATCATTGAAACTATCTGAATACAAAACAAAAGACTCTAAATCTGTACGTACATAATTTATCGAATGATTTACCGATTTCTCCTTGCTGGTGATCATATACTTCATTTTTTGCTCCCGATATAATCTTCTCATCTGACCGAACACAGGAATGGTAGCATAGGAGAAATCAAGCTGTAATTTTCCCTTCAACTTCGCTCCCCAAGATCCGGAAAGAAGCATGCCAAATCTAGGAGGAATATCCGCCACAACCACATCCATCAAAACATTCTTAGTCGAAATATGATCTAAACTAACCACCAAATCTTTGATGAGCCCAATGCATCTTAATCTACTGGAATCAAAAGAATAAAGATCATGATATTTCCTAGTGATGTCCAATCCCAATTTCTCCATGATTTCTCTCAGCATGAGATTATGAGACGCTTCGGAATCAAACATGGCATTATGTAACACAAACTCCTGCAATCTAAGACTGATATAAAAAGGGGGCACATCACTATCGGGAGACTCACCATCCAATGCTGGATCAAAGATCAACTCAGGTTGATCATCTTCCACATTCAACATATCAGACATTGGATCAAAATTCAGAATTTTAGATATCTGACCCTTGTAGCTACTATTTCTCATCAACTCAGTCAAAGGAATGGAAACTTTTAACTTAGAAATCTCACTCTCTAAGTTAAAGACTGAATCTTTTTCTACCTCTTTGGCTAGAGCATCCTTCTTTTCAGCTTTCTCCCTCGATACAATTGGCTGATTAGATCTTTCATTTGCTGATGGAGACTTGCTAGTAGTAGGATCAGCTACATCTTTTCCCTTCTTCTGTGCAATGGGTACATCATTCTTTGGTGTTGAAACTTCCTTTTTCTTTTGGATTGGGTTGATAGGCACATCTCTATTTCTAAGTGAATATTGACGCTGCTGGGTGGACAAAGCATTCATATAACCTCTATGATACTCATCTGACTCTTCTTCAAGAGCTGCATCATTTTCCAAGATAAAATCCTCATCCTTTTGTACAACTGAGTTTTCTGCATACTCCTCATCTTTGGTGATAAAGGTTGGCATGTCATCAGGGGTAAAAAGGTGATTTATTCTCCTATTACATTTTCTTCATCATCTGATTCCTGACCAACAAAATTCTGATGTAAAGGAGTTTTTACCTGCTGTTATGCTGGCGGTTATGGTGCTCGCTGCTCTCGTTGTTTGATCCTGAACTGTGGTTGTTGTTGTCCACGGAAGTTAGGATTTCTGATCTGTGGTTTAGGCTTATCAAGTGTCAGTATTTCAATCATCTTCTCCAACTTGTGAAGAACTTGGTCTAAAGTAGAAGCTTCTTCCTTGATTGCGACTTTCTTTTTAGCTCTCAATCTAGCTCTCTTGTCATTAAAATTAGCTTCAACACTCACTGCAATTTTCTGCATCTCCTCCAAAGTGGCCGGATCTCTTTCTCTCAATTGATAGACCACGTCCGGATCAAAAACCATCTGGAAACTTAAGCAAAGTTGACCTCCTAGATGGCCTTAAATCATCAGGAATTGCATTGTAAACTGCATTGAATCTGATACAATAGTCTTGGACTGACTCACCTATGTTGTGCTTGATCTTGGTATATTCAGACGTGATCTGAAGAGGATCTTTATTTACTTCCCACCGATCTAAAAATTGTCTCTGCGGCTCAGCCAATGTAGCAATACTTCTAGGCTGCAAAGCTCTGAACCATTTTCTCACTTCACCTCCAAAAGTTTGCACAAACAATCTCATGGTGACATTTTCTGCATCAATTTCATCAAGATTGAATAAGTCTGCCATTCTATCAATATGTTGCTGAGCAGTGACACTTTGAGGAGTGCCATCAAACAATGGTATTTTATTTTGATAATCAGCGGGCATAGCATCCAAGTTCTGAGGCAAGACAAGGAGTGTGAATCTGGCAGCCATTGCTCTAGGTGGATTTATAACCGGTCTTGGAGAAACAGGTGGAGTAAGAGCAGTAGATGTATGAGGTGTATGTGGTGTGGATGGAGAAGATACTACTACATATTTTTGATCAGCGATAGATGGTTGTACGGGAATGGTAGGAATTAATGGAGGCTCAGTAGGAACTTGTAAACCAAATGCAACTACTGATGGCCCAAGAGTTTCAGATGCAGATTCTATAAATTCGGGAATATTTGTTGCCACAATAAAGTTTTGAATATTCAAAATGTAACTATCGATGGATCTATTAGCCTGTTCAATTTCAAGATACTTGATAAACTCAGGATTTATGACAGTAGAACCAATAGCACTTTCAGACTTCGTCTCAAACAACGACAACTCAAATTGTTCGTCAAATTCAAGATCTTCAAGGTATTCAAAAATAGCGGGACATGAATGGGATTTAAATAGAGGAATCATGGGAATTTCTTGACGAAGGATTCTAGAAATCAGATTGGGATTCTCATACACTGGAGGTGGATCGAGATCCAGATTTGCTCTAGTATGTCTTCTGGAAGCCAATGTGTTGAATTAATTTCAAAATCAAAGGGACAAAACCAAATTTTTCAGCCTATCAAATTCTAGACTCATCACCCAAAGTCCAGAACGATCTGACGTAGCTTAGAAAACAAATAACACCAACAAGCAAACCATTTTTCCCTAGTATGGTCGCCACTATGTTATTTCCTAAATCTACCTCAAGCTGAAAAAGGCAGAGTTCAAGGTAACATCAAACCACGCTCAGTCTGGTAGCTAGCCCTACCAAAACAGGAGAGGTCTCTCTCCGGGTCAATCTCAGCAAAAATAATCAATAGGGCTTGAGATGACTTGAAATAAAGGCTAATTTTAGGCTAGGTATATAAGTAAAGGAGTTTGATTTTGATTTTGGGGGTTTTGGTTGGAAACAAAGGAAAAGGCAATTTTGGATCCGGGGATGAGGCCTAGTTTTTGCAGAGTTCTGATTGGGGCAAGGAAGGAAATTGTTTTGATGATTTGGATTGAATGAATGGATGGTTCAGACCGGTGAGGAGATGAAGAGGGCAAGAGACTTTCAATAATCCTCTTCAAATAGATGAAAACATGGAAAATTAAACAAAACTGAAGGCAGATCAAAGCAAGCTAATGAATTCCACCTTTATCACTCATTTGTTTAATTTAAGAAGAAAGGAGAAGAGAAATGATACACATAAACATCAGTGAACTTACAATTACATAGAGAAACACACCATAAAAACATAGAGCCACAAGGTTCCCAAAGAGTGCTACAAACCCTGGTCTATTCCTTTGCCAAAATTGCAGAGATGAAATGTACAATGAAGTGCCAAGCAATCCCAAGTGTCCAACCATGAAAATGACTAAAGAACTACATGATATAGATAAGCATAACTCATTCCCATGCCTCTAGGGGTCAAGCTCATCATTCTAGGAGCTGTTTCAACCATATCTAAACTAGGAACTAGAAAATAGGCAATGAAACAACTTGCCTCTATATGCTAGGAAACTGATCCATTCACTTACATTTCACCTTTTGGTGAAAGAATCTTCTAGAATGAGTAAAAATGTGCCAAAATTACATCATGGTCATGAAATTACATCAATTTACATCAAGATTTACATGAAAAAGTCAAACTGGCCAAAACTAGGTGAAATTCTGAGCTGCTGAGTGAAAAATAGGCCAAATTCCTCTATGCGTCGCGCCTGGAATCTCTATGCGTAGCACAAGTTTGGAGCTGATTTTGAGGCCCTTCCTGAAGTTAAAATTGATCACATGATAGCTCTTTGGAAATCTATTCCTGTCTACCTTCCAACCCAAGTGGATTTTCTAGATTTGGTTGCAATTTTCCCCTTCAAAAGTTCAATCTCCCAACACTTCTTCTTGTGTGTGCAAAAAGTGGCAGAAAGGCCATTTTTAGGGTGTTTTTGACCCTTTAGGCAACCCAGAACTTGATGAAATCCTTAGGTAATCCATAGGCATGCATAAATTTTGATGAAAAATCCAAAAATGTGAAGTCTTCCTCCTGAAGAGCTACCAATTATAAGCGCGCGCCAAGTGGCGCTACGCGTCGTGCGGAAAAATCTGTGTTAAGGCCAAAAAATTCAAAATTGAGAAAAAGTTTCCCAAATTTCTTGAAATTTGGGTTGAAGGTACCTCATCAAGCACTATACTGGGCCAAAGAAGCTTCGGCCAAAATTTGGAGCCTATCATGCCTTTTGCGACGCTTTAGTGCCCTTCTTAGCCTTGCCTTCAGGATTTTGATCCTCGCTTTGCAAACATGATGTCGTGCCCAATAATGGTTCTTCATGTGTCTGAGCATGTTATTTTCCTTGTTTTCCTTTTCCAATAGCTTCTCAAGATGAATTTTGACCCTCTCAAGCCAAGTCTCTCTATCAGCCTCAATCTCTTGCTCAATGGGTGTCATCTCTGTTGGGCTTCTTCGGGTAGCCTGCCGATTCTCACAGATGTTTTGCAACTCCATGATTGTTGAGCTAATTTATGTACCTAAACTAACACAATTATTTATTATCAATCCGGGTTGTTTATGCTTTGAGGCAAGATCACTATATGTGAATATCAGATATAATCAACCTTGAAAGATATGCTAAAAGTAATACATTCTACAACTCTAACTCAATTAGTTTAAAAAGAGGAATAATATTGAAATGGTTCTTGACTCAAGAAATTCATTTTCACCTCAATTACCACTTAATGAATTAGAGATAAAAACCAAGAACTTAAGATGGATAAATTATGAATGAAAGAAGCTCTTAACTTAAGAGACATGTAAAGTGTTCCATTATAATTCATTCATCTTAATATCAAAAATCTCAACAAGAAACTGCTTGCACACAAACAAAAGAAACCAACTTTAATTCATCATTTTCATAGAAGGGATGCTCAACTTGATACATCTGTTTTTCCAACTTGATAAAGTGATGAATAAGTTATAAACTAATGACATCAATCACTATGCATGAATCATTAAACAATCTGAAATAAAGCTTTGAAAACCAGTTCTACAATCATCAAATTACAAGGAAATAAAGCTAGTTAACAAGAAAGTGTACTTAGCTTGGAATGGGGGCCCTTCCACCCTTGCCTTGCACACTTGATAAATGATCTCAGAAGCTTAACTTCAGTCACACATCCATAACATTGAACAACAAATTGATAACAGCACAAGTCTTCAAATTAACTTCTCAATCCAAAATTGTCACAATATAAAAGTATATAAGTCAAATAATAATCCTAATACATAAGCCATCAAAGATTTGGCTTTAAATAAGAAGTCTCATGAACAAACTGATCTATTTTTACTCAAACAAACCCATCTACTTCTCATCCACCTATCTAAGTCGAATTCATTATTCTTATCCCAATAAATATGGTCAATCCCATAGAATCTCAAAACTGCCCTATTTCTATGGGATTTCTGAATGACTAGTCATGATTGACTAGAACTAAATGGGCCTAATAAAGCTTGTTCTGTTCGAACCAAGCATAGGTGGCTTAGTCCTAGTTGCCAAGCTGTCCATCCATGCATTCAACTCGTGCCCAAGTGTCCTGCAACCATATCAACCATATAGCTATTACGGGAATTTCTGAATCAGCCAATTTTGCACTAAAAATCAAACTTTCATAAAAACTTTAGAATTTGAAAAATTAAAATTAAATACCCGAATAGATATCAAATATATGTCAAAATGGAATAAATGAATGGAAAATGGATGGAAAATAGATGGATAAATAAGTTTCTTTGAGCAAAATAAGACCAAAACTAAGGCCCAACATCTCTCCCTTGCTTATCATCAAGCATGTCCCCATGCTTGCCTGTTCCTCTTTGACCTTCTTCTTTCTGAAGTAGATGTTGTACCTGTCGATGCTTCCTGTTGTGCTGCCCTTGCCAAACAATCTAAACCCGTGTCATGTCTTTCTTTGAACATAGCTGCCTTAACCTTCTGCTTTTCATACTTGGCCTGCCACATGTTCTTTTCCTTCAACCATTTAAATGCTTGTTTAGAAATTAGATCATTCTTCCTTTTCAATCTCCCCAACTCTTCTTTCAATTTTTCATTTGTTTTGATCAATTTAGCATTTTCTTTCCTGTTTGCTTTGTTCTCCTCTTTTAACTGTTTTTCCACAATTTTACTAATTTCTAATTGATCAGTTAAATCCCTGATTTTCCCATCATTAATTTCTTTTTCAAAATCCTGAGTTGTTTTCATTAATGATGCAACTGCTTCATCATCATAGGCAGAATCCCTATCAAATTCTTCTTGTGGAATGTTATTTTCTTCTTGTGGTCTTGGAAAATATGTTTCTTCTTCCCTGTCTAAATTGATGGGACTTTTATTTGTAAATCTTTTGGGAATAGACATCACATATATTTCATAATCCATGGCCATGTTATTTTGCTGTTTGGCTCTTGTTCTAGGATATAAGGGTGAATTCATCACTCCTTTACTTTCCTGCTCTGTTTTCTCTTGCACCTCTGTAATTTGTTCAGTAAAATGATTTTTAACCATGAATTCTCTCCACACTATGCCCTGCAATCTCACTTGATACTCAACTAGGATTTTAATCAATCCTTGATGATACATTTGTCCTGCCTTAAGCCTGTTTTCATGTCTTGGTGTTTCAATCATTCTTAAGAGGCTTTTATATAGGAAATAAGGTAAATTAATCCTATCTTCCCCCTTAATGTGCTGTAGAAGTTTAACATGATATAAATGGGCAACACTATATCCTCGGTCACAAGTCAAAAACTTTTGAATAATCAAGACCAATTCTCTCCATGGCTCATTAAACCATTCCCTGGGTATACCTTTTGTCCTATCAAATGTTCCCTTCCGGTTTTTCTCAAGGAAGAAATTCCATGATTTCTCCTTGAAGTGTAGCCCTTTATAATACTTCTCTCCTAACATTGGCAAATCTAAGGCTTTGGACAAGTATTCTTGGGTTACTGGAACAATGATTTCTCCTACTCGAGTTTGGTCTTGATTGAAATTCTTTATAAAATCTTTGGTTATCTCCTCAGAATGGCCATTAAATTTTTGTAGGAAGCCTATCATTCCTGCCTGATAGAGTTTTTCTATGGTCTCTTTTCCCCAGCTTTCTATTTGAAATTTTGGCTCTACCCTGTTTGCCATTATTTCTGTAAACCAATCAACGTAGGCTTCTGCTGTTACTAACTTCATTTTAATAAAAATTATGACTATTTTTTTTTAAATGAAATTCAGTAAGCAGAGAAGTTTACCTTCCTCTTCTGACTCAACTCAACTCTGCACTTTTAACCTCTGATATATTCCCTTGCAATAGCACTCTCTGAATTCCCTGTTGAATACAAGCAACACCTGTATACTTCTGTTAATACACTGGTCTCTGTTTTTTTAAATTAAATACACACACAGTATCACAAATCACACAAACATGATTTACTTGTGTATATATAAAAATAAAAAAATTAAAGAGTGCTCTCGGCCTAATCGAAATTTTCGCACTGTTTTCGACTTAAGCAAAGGTGTTTGCAAAAAAAATTGCGTGCAGACTCATCATAAAAATGCAACTATGCAACAAGCTCTCGGCCTCAACACGGCTTCAGCGAACCCGACTCTCTTTTTCAACCATAATTCAATGTGACCATTAGGCATTCGATCCCTGTCAAAACAAAACGCAGTGGCAGCAAATATTTTATGGCGTTTTTTCGTTTACACGCTAACTGTTTGTGAAAATATTGGTGCGCATAGTTCACTCAGAGGAACACGGCTTAGTGCGCAATTCAACAACCCCCCGCCATGCTACTTCAATCACAGCATTCCGTTAAAACGTGTTACTCATGCAATGAGTTTCCCCCAAAATGCTGCGCATCAAGATCTATCAAAAATCCTTAAGTGCTGTCGATCTGGAGATAATCACGGGTTTGTAGTTACCTGACTGTCAACGAGCGCGTGGAGTGTAACCGGGCGCTCCAAATCCCTATTGTTTCGGTTAACTGAGCTGGTGTCAAAACACAGGATCCAAAAGTTAATGTCAAACAATATTCCATAATTGCTGAGTGTTAATGAACTTCACTGTTACCTGACTCAATCCTGGAAATCTGTGATCTCTGATCGTCGAACCCGGAGCGATTTTCACTATTCCGCTGCTTCAAAACGCCTTCTCTTCTCTCCGGATTGATGTTTTGTTTCAGAACGCCTTCCTTCTGAGCTCTGGCAATGAGGAATGAGGTTGAAACAGTCATGAATTGACCGAGTTTATGGTTGTACCATGCCTGTTGGCGTTATGATGTGAGGTTGGTATGGCTGTCCTCTTTGACCAGTCGACCGACTGTGTCATGAGGATACCACCGCCTTGTGTTATGTTTAAATTATATACACGTATACCACCACCTGCGCACGTTATGTTTGAATGACATGGCTGTGTTATCACACCACCGTGCACGCTATGTTTAAATTATATGCCTGTATTGTCACCACCGTGCACGTTGATTTCCATTGTCGTGTGCTATGATATGCACGTTTCATTACCATCAACGCATTTCACTTTGAATGATATACCCGTATCATTTCCACCTTCTGCATGAACTTATTACCTCCGCCGTGCGTTCATACGTGTAATGATACTCCTGCTATGCAATAATCATTATACCATACCCTGTCAAGCCTGTCAACCAGATCATAACCATCATGCTCGTTCTTCATTTTTTATGCGCCATATACCTTTGCTTATGTTTATACCATATGCGCGTTAATTATATGCCATTAACCTTATTTCTTATGCGTATTAACCTTATATCCTTTGCGCTCAATTCTTATATAGATGGTTTTTAACGCATTCCTTGTTTACACTTATGGTATATAGTTTTTGTATAGCGCATTATTTGTTTTGCCTTTTATGCATATCTTTATGATTTTAAAATGACCATCTTAGGTCATGTTTAAAATCATCACCATACTAATGCTTGATTTGTGTATGCAGGTGGAGAAAGTTGTCCTAGCTTGGTCTTTTTGCTCAAAAAGAAAAATACTTAGGATTATAGGGAATATGTATAAGGAATGTATATGAATGAAATGGAATATGTATAGGGGTATTATGAAGATAGGATATGTATAGGGAATATTGAATATCCTCAGGTACTAATTTTAACTTAACAAAAACTAAAAATTCCTACGAAAAATTTGAATTTCAAGCACAAAATGACTATACATATACTTCCCTGGATGATGTTTGTACAGGTGGACTGAAGTCAGATGTTGTAGATGAATCAAAAAGTGAATTTTATTGCTGCTCCTTGTTCTTCATGCTCTGGTTCTTGAATTGAAAAATCAGGTCCCTTTGTAATGATTCTTTGTTTCAGGTCCCTCTGCACTGCTTACATAATATGCACATGTTGTTTTGACATTGGCAGGTCTCTCAGGTCCCTCTGCATTGATTTCTTTTTTCAGGTCCCTCTGCTGACAATACAAGTTCCTTCTATACTTCAGCTTTCCAGCTAAAGATCTAATACAAGTCTCCCCCTTGTTTAAGATATGACTTGTCCTCAAGTCAATTGTTGATGGAGAGTACCTGTATTGAAATTATGTGAGAACAGTAGAACAAGAAAAGGAATTCATAGAGTCCAAGTTGCCTTGATTTTCCCCTATGAATTCGTGTTTGCATAGTGCCAGTTGCCTGGTTTTCACTAGCAAACAAATTATTATTTTTTATGTTTTTTTTTATTTTTTTTATATATTTTTTTTTATGTTTTTTTTTTTTTTATTTTTTATTTTTTATTTTTTTTTCATTTTTATTCAACTACAGGACTGGAAGATGGCTGTACTTGGTGTGCCATGACTTCCAGTTCTGTATCTTCTGTCAGTTGTTTCATAAATGCTTCTTTACTGATAGGCCTATTATAAACTTTGAGCCTATGTCCATTCACTATAAAGGAGGTGGAATCCTGGTCAATTGTCTTGATTTTTACTGCTCCATTGTCGAAGATTTCATCAATTTCATATGGGCCTAGCCAGTGTGTTGTGAACTTTGCTTTGAAATCTTTGAACTTGGAGTCAAAAAGTAATGCCCAATATCCCTTGCGAAATGTCTTTGTTTTGATATATCTGTCGTGCCACTTCATTCTTTGTTGTTGCACCAATGTAGTATGTTCTATGGCTTGTTGACGATGCTCATCTAACTGATTCAGTTCCATGATCCGCTGCTGTTGTGCTTCTGTCAGGTCTAGTCCTAATTCAGCTGCTAGTCTGTATGTTTGTATCTGAAACTCTATAGGCAATAAGGCCTCTTTTTCATATACTAACTGGTATGGACTAAAACCAGTTGTATTCTTCCATGTAATTCTATAGGCCCATAGTGCATCTTGTAATTTTTCAGACCAATCTTTTCTGTTCAGCTTTACTGTTTTTGTCATGATATTCTCTAGGACTTTATTTGTTGATTCAACCTGCCCATTTGCTTGAGGATGATATGGTGTAGATGTTCTGTGTTTGATCTTGTACTTCTCTGTTAGATCTCGTACCAGTTTTGATGTAAATTGTGTTCATTGATCTGTTACAATTTGTCTAGGTACTCCATATCTGACAAAGATTTCTTTAAAAAGAAAGTTGACCACTATATCTTCTGTTGCTCTATTCACTGCTTTAGCCTCTGCCCACTTGGTTACATAATCTGTACATACTAAGATGTACTTCTTTCCATTTGATGATGGATTGATGGGTCCAACAAAGTCAAGCGCCCATTGCTCAAATGGTTCTATGAGGACTTGTGGCTTCAACGGCATCTCATCTCTTGTGATTGGTCTCCCTGTTCTTTGGCAACTGTCACATTGCCTGACATATTTCTTAGAGTCTTTGAAGATGGATGGCCAGTAGTAGCCCAGTTGCAGCACCTTATATGCTGTTCGTTTATCTGCAAAATGGCCACCACATGGTTCATCGTGACATGCCTTTAGAATATCTAATATTTCATCTTCTCGCACACATTTTCTAATTATCAAATCTGGACCAGTATAAAATAAATCACCATTTACCCAACTATACCTGGAACTTTCTTTAATAATTTTGTGTCTTTGCTTTTTAGTGAATTGGTTTGGTAACTTTCCAGAAGATAAATAGTTTGTCATGTCTACAAACCATGGTGTTTTTACTGTGATAGCAAACAGATGTTCATCGGGAAAGTTATCTGCAACCGGATTTGGATCATTGGGTGAATGTATGCGGGACAGAAAGTCAGCCACTTGATTTTCCTTGCCTGGCCGGTCTTGTATTGTGATATTAAATTCTTGCAGTAACAGTAACCATCTTGTTACTCTTCCATTGGTTATAGGTTTATTCATCAAGTATTTGATTGCTGAATGATATGTATGAATGAAAACTTGATATCCTGTTATATAATGTCTGAATTTGTTTACTGCATGTATAACGGCTAACATTTCTTTCTCGGTGACTGTATAGTTCAATTCTGCAGGTGTTAGATTTTTGCTTATAAAGTATATTGCATAATTGAACAAGTTCTCTTTCTGTCCAAGGGAGGCACCTATTGCGGTATCAGATGCATCAGTTGATATATGAAATGGCAAAGACCAATTTGGTCCACGGAGAATGGGTGCAACTGATAATTTTTCTTTTAGATTTTGAAATGCATTTTGACAGTCATTTGTCCATTGAAATTCAATATCTTTTGCTAATAATTTAAACAGAGGTTGGGCTATTTTACTGAAGTTCTCTATGAATCGTCTATAATAGCCTGCATAGCCTAAGAAACTTCTTACCTCTTTCTGTGTTGTAGGAGGCATTAAGGTTACTAGGACTTGGATTTTTGCTGGATCCACTTTAATTCCTGAAGCAGAAATATGGTGTCCCATAACTATTCCTTCTGTCAACATTATATAGCATTTCTCATTGCTTAATGACAAATTTGTTTCAATGCATCGCTTCAGCACTTTCTCAAGATTATTTAAGCAATCATTATATGTGTTTCCATAAACTGTAAAGTCATCCATATAAACCTCTACACATTCATGGATTAGATCAGCAAAAATTGCAAGCACTGCTCGCTGAAAAGTTGCAGGTGCATTACATAAACCGAATGGCAAAACATTATATGCATAGGTTCCCCATGGGCAAGTGAATGTTGTCTTGTCTTGGTCTTCTGTTGCTATTCTAATCTGGTTGTACCCGCTAAACCCATCTAAGAAAGAGAAGAATTTCTTTCCAGCCAATGAGTCTAACACTTGATCAATAAATGGTAGAGGAAAATGATCTTTAAGTGTAGCTTTGTTTAGTTCTCGATAATCCACACATACCCTCCACTTTCCATTTTTCTTTGGAACAATAACCAGTGGAGAAACCCATTGAATATCTGAAATAGGATAGATGAATCCAACATTTAACAATTTTTGCAGTTCATCTTTCACTATTTCTTTCATCATAGGATTCATTCGTCTTTGAGGTTGTCTTACAGGTTTAATTTGTTCATCTGTATAGATGTGGTGGACACATGTGTTAGGATGGAGTCCTTGCATGTCAGTATAATCCCAGGCAAAAGCTTTTGAATATTTCTGTAATAATGCAATTACCTCTTGTTCTTGTTCTGATTGCAACTCATTTCCAATGTTTAAATGTTTTCCAGGACTTACCTCAATTGTTTTTATTGTTGGATTGGAGATTGTGTTTACAGGAAAGATGTCTATAAAAGAATTTCGCAAAGTTTGAATAGTACAGGTTTCCTGAAAACATTGATTCAAAAGGTTATTTGTAGCTTCATATTGCACTTCTCTAAGCTGCTCTGAAATACTTGGTTCTGAAATGAAAAGATCCATTAAGTCTTCATTCTCTTCTTCTTCTCTTAAATCAAAGAATTTATTTATACTTAAAACTGATTTAGTTTGCTGTTTTTCTTGAGCTTCAAGTACTGATTCTAAAGAAGTTGACCGTGTAGGTGAATAAAGAGCAATATGTTTCCTTTCTTCTCCATGTGAAATAATCATGCTTCCTGATCTGCATCCTATAAAGGCATCAGCAGTAGCTAACCATGGTCTGCCTAAGATTAGAGGATGTCCTCCCAAATTTGATTTTGGTTGCAGAATAAGGAAGTCAACAGGATACTCCCATGAATCCAAAGAGACTATAATATCTTCCAATATTCCTTCAGGGACAACTTTAGATCTGTCTGCCAATTATAAGATTGTAGAGGTTGATCTAATGTTGTTCAAATGCAAAGTTTTCATGGTCTCCATTGTCATTACATTTATAGCTGCTCCCAAGTCTATTAATGTGTTTGGTACTGAGAAATTATTTATTGATATAGTAACCATAGGGATACCAGGATCAATATATTTTTCTATTTTGGTTTCAGTAGACATGAGACTTGCTAGTTTACCAATGACTTGGATTGTAGTAGGATCCTTCTTCTTTCTCTGAGTTTTCTTAATGCACAATTCCTTTATTGTTTTAGCATATATTGGTATTTCTTTAATTGCCTTCAACAAAGGAATTTTTACATAAGCATTTTTTAACTCATCTAAAATATCAAATTTAGGAAGGATTATTTCTTTTTGTTGTTCCACTAACCTTTCAGGATAAGGTGGTGTTTGAGTTGTAATGTTTGTTCCTTTCTGAATTTGTATCTTAGTTTGTGATGTTTCAGGTGATTCTCCTTGTTCGGTTGGTTCTTCTATGATTGGAGGAGAATCCTTTTTAAGCACTTTTCCAGACCTTAGGTGGACTTCATTAAGAGGAAGAATTGAATATGTGGGAAAACATGTTGCTTCCTCTACAGTATATGCAGCTTTTTCCACCTTATTATTCGGATTTGCAATTGGTTGTGCTGGTAATTGAGTTGGTCTGGGTTGATTTGTGGGTAGCTGCAACTGTTGTGGTTGGGTCAACAACGGTGGAGGATTCTGCTGCGGATATGGCATGGATTGTGTATATGCAGAATGTTGTTGTTGAAATGGTATGGATTGAGGATATTGCGGATATGTAAATGGCTGTTGATATTGTTGCTGGTATTGTTGAGGTTGCTGGTTTCCATATCCATATCCTCTCCAACCTTGTGCAGGTTGTTGTGGATATTGTTGTGGAGGCCAAGCTTGCCATGGCATTGGAGGTGTCCAAGGATTTTGAGGTGGATAAAGGTAATTTTGTTGAGGCATCCTAGGTTGCCATGGTCTTCGTGGTGCTACATAATAAAAACCTTCCATTCCTGGCACTTCTTCCATTGAATTCATTTGTAATTCTTTCAATTTTAGACAATTTTCTGTGGAATGCTTTTCTGTACAAAGACCACAAACCTGAATACTCTTAACACTATCCAAAGTACATTCTCTTAATGGATGTTTGTTTCTACATTTGGGACAAAAGATTGCTAAAGCTTGGTCTTGTTCTTCTTTCCTCTTATTTGTCTTTAGCACATCTACTTGTGTCCCTAATGTACTTAAAAGATCTGTTTTGAAATTTTCCAATAAACTTCCTATTTCAGCTCGTGTTATCCCTCCTGCAGCTGACTTTGCTGCTTTTGAACTTACTTCTCTCCTTCCTGTTTTTGCTCTTCCTCTAGAATATTTTTGACATAAGTCAACAATTTCTTCGAATGGTAGGTTTGAGATATCTCCTTTACCCATCACATTCAAAATGTCAAGGTATTCATCCCTTATACCCTTGAGAAAGATTGTTCGAATGGTTTCTTGATTTAGAGAATGTTGTTTATATTTCTGTAGATTATACAAAAATCTTTCCAAATATTCTTCTAGACTTTCATCTTCTTGTTGTGTCATTCTAAAAATATCTTCCTTTGAATCTCTAGATCTGCAATAAGCTTGATATTTTTTAAGGAAGACTGATCTCATATCATCCCAAGAAGTTATTGTATGTTCTCCTAAACCCATAAACCATTTCAAGGCTGCTGCTTTTAATGTTGCAGGAAAAAGACGAAGTTTATGGATGTCATCAGTATATCCATATGTTCTACATAGAATATCAAATTCAAACATAAATGAATCAAGATCTTCTGTTGACATTCCATAAAAATTTGGCAATACAGAAGGTGGAATATTTTTCATTTTCACTTCTTCTCCTAATATTGCACTTGTGTCAATTATTGGAAAGCCAAAGGTAGTCTCATCTTCTTGTCTTTTCTGATCATTTTTTATTTTTCTATCATTTTCTTGTTTTGCATCTTCCTCTCTCTTTCTTCTCCATTCTGCTTGTTGTCTTTCATATTGAGCTTGTTGTTCAGGAGTGAGAATAACAGATCCATGTCCTTCTTCTGCCATTGGTTGATTTGTTTCAATTTTAAGTGGAGTTTCAGTTTGGTCAAAGATAGGAGGATTTATGGATGGAAATAAAGATTGTTTTCCTTTGATAATTTCTTTTTGTTTTCCAGAAGTTGAAGATTGTTTTTGCTTTGCTTCCCAAGCTAACAAAGTTTGTCTCTCAATCAAAGTTAATCTTTGTCCACTTCTTTGTTTTTCTGTCAATTCCTCAATGATTGGATTACCAGTAACTGGGGTGTTTGATGATCCTATCTCTATTTGTGGGGGGTTTTTAATAAATCTACCATGAGGATCTCTATGTCTAGGCATAAAGAAACATAACTAAAAAGTGTAACTACTGTTTTTGTGTTTTTTTTTATTTTTTATTTTTTCTCTCTATTGACTATGCCGATATTTGCCTCCCCGGCAATGGCGCCAAAATGTTGAGCTAATTTATGTACCTAAACTAACACAATTATTTATTATCAATCCGGGTTGTTTATGCTTTGAGGCAAGATCACTATATGTGAAGATTAGATATAATCAACCTTGAAAGATATGCTGAAAGTAATACATTCTACAACTCTAACTCAATTAGTTTAAAAAGAGGAATAATATTGAAATGGTTCTTGACTCAAGAAATCCGCTTTCACCTCAATTACCACTTAATGAATCAGAGATTAAAACCAAGAACTTAAGATGGATAAATTATTAATGAAAGAAGCTCTTAACTTAAGAGACACATAAAGTATTCCATTATAATTCATTCATCTCAATATCAAAATCTCAACAAGAAACTACTTGCATACAAACAAAGGAAACTAGTTTTAATTCATCATTTTAGTAGAAGGGATGCTCAACTTGAACACCTGTTTTTCCAACTCGATAAAGTGATGAATAAGCTATGAACTAATGAAATCAATCATTATGCATGAACCATGAAGCAATCTGAAATAAAGCTCTGAAAAACCAGTTCTACAATTATCAAATTACAAGGAAATAAAACTAGTTAACAAGAAAGTGTACTTAGCTTGGAATGGGGGCCCTTCCACCCTTGCCTTGCACACTTGATAAATGATCTCAGAAGCTTAACTTCAGTCACACATCCATAACATTGAACAGAAAATTGATAACAGCACAAGTCTTCAAATTAACTTCTCAATCCAAAATTGTCACAATATAAAAGTATATAAGTCAAATAATAATCCTAATACATAAGCCATCAAAGCTTTGGCTTTAAATAAGAAGTCTCATGAACAAACTGATCTATTTTTACTCAAACAAACCCATCTACTTATCATCCACCTATCTAAGTCGAATTCATTATTCTTATCCCAAGAAATATGGTCAATCCCATAGAATCTCAAAACTGCCCTATTTCTATGGGATTTCTGAATGACTAGTCATGATTGACTAGAATTAAATGGGTCTAATAAAGCTTGTTCTGTTCGAACTAAGCATCGGTGGCTTAGTCCTAGTTGCCAAGCTGTCCATCCATGCATTCAATTCGTGCCCAAGTGTCCTGCAACCACATCAACCATAGAGCTATTACGGGAATTTCTGAATCTGCCAATTTTGCACTAAAAACCAAACTTTCATAAAAACTTTAGAATTTGAAAAATTAAAATTAAATACCTAAATAGATATCAAATATATATCAAAATGGAATAAATATCGTCTGCTGATCCTCCAACTATTTGTTCCACTACTCCAGATAGTTTATGATCCATTGATATCTCTGCAACTTGTTATTCAATGTGTCGATCTCAGCCTTCTGCTCCTGAATGATCTCTCTCAACTTTGAGCTTGGAGAGCTCAAATCCTCATCAATCAATATGAAATCAGTATCCTGGCCTCCTAAAGGGCCCTCATCCTGCATCGGCCTCTTACCTCTGTCATGTACCTATACCTGTGCTGCTGATGATGGCAACGAGACCCCTTCCACCCCGGGTGGAGATAGTACTCATCGGGCTGCTGCAAATAATGCTCTGGTGCCTCTCTGATAAGTAACAAACACTGGCACATTGATGGGCTCTATCTCATGACCTTCAAACTGATGTGAAGGTTCACCTACATCATGGAAAATTTCCAGAGGAGGCTAAGGGGCTGTGAAGAAGTCACGGGAAATGAAATCCTCCCATGCAATACCCTGCAATCCAAGCTAATGTACAACAATGATCTTGATGAGTGCATAGTGATAAATATTGTTGTACTGCTGCTCGGGAGTCTTCTTCTGCACAAAAGTGGTCATTCGCTCGATGTTGCGGCACATGAAATAAGGTATGCTCATCATCCTCACTCTCGTGAAATGCATCAATAACCTGATGTGGTAGGCATAAAGGCGTGAGAACCAGCCCTCACAACTGAAGTATCTGATAATGAGTCTCATCAAAGGCGCATAGGATTCCTTTAGGAACCGGAATGGGAATACCCTGTTGAGATGTCTCACATAGCTAGGCCTAATGTATGGTTCATAATGCACTCTGTCCACCTACTGTCTCTTGTTCCACTCTTCACCTACATTCAGTATTCCTGTTGCTTGAGAAATGGCTTCCGATGTCAAGGTGAAATTTACACCAGCAAGAGTTACCTGACCATCATGCAAATGTTAAAAAAACAAATGAGCCAACTCCTGATGATGCTGAATCCAAGCAATCATCTTACAATACTGATAGCATGACTTCTCTCGAAAAAATGCCATGGCAAGTGGGAAAGCCTGCAATTGAGTCAATGAGGTGGGCTCTTCTCTCACATGTTTTCCACCTTTACGAGGCCTTCTCGGTGCATGTATCTCAGTAATAGAATCACTATCTCTGTCATATGAAGTTTTAGTGTTCAGAGCATAGAAGGTTGAGTCGATTTGAAAATTGTGGAGCAGTAGTAAAAAATTTGTTTATCGATCTTGTGCGCCATGCGCACAAACCAGCGCGTCGCGCCAGGTGTATGCACTGCACACGTTCAAAATAGCACGGTGATGGGCGGCTCTATGTGCCGCGACTTCTATGTGTGCTATGACCTTCTCCCAACGCTCCGCGACTGTAACCTCACTAACACTTCCGGCCTTCAAACCCTGTTTTGATCTTCCACAACTTAACTCGGCTTCTTTGAGGATTTTGTTTGCAAATGAATTGTTGAATGGGGAAAATATCTTATATATACAAAAGGATTTTGATTTTTCATTTAGAAAACCCAATTTTGTAATGTTGCAGACTTTGGCACTTTCACATTTTAAAATAAACTATGTTTTTGCTTCCACTTTGATTTTTTAGCTGAATGATGAAATTCTTGTCTATTTTTTGCAGGGATGGCTGGCATGTAATTTGGAAAAGGTGACCAGGGCTGCGCCTGAAGAACTTGACAACTGAGAAAACTTTGAAAATTACATTAAATTTATTACAAAAGACAAAATGGACGATTTTTCTTCAAAACAGAGTTTTGAAGAAAAGTCATGATCAATCATTATGACGATGAAATTTTTGCCATGAAAACTTATTTCGAGCCTCCCTCATGTGTCTACTGGAATTATTAGAAATTTTGAAGACGAAACCCTAGACCTAATGAGGTTTGAAACCCTAAAATGACTCTTTGCTGACCAAGAGACCAAACAGGACTGTAAATGACTGTAAAATTGATTTTGATGAATAGACACGGACCAGCAGGTACATGACATGAGGTATATGGGTGAAAATACCCTTCCGTCAGATGATCCGTGCTCCTAATGGAATGCAAATGACTGAAACTGAATGAGACACCTAAAATGAAATGCAACAAAAGAGATTTTGATCCCTGACAGAGGGATGAAGATACCGACTCTAACAATTTCATCCCACGTAGTCTTCCTCAATTATTTTATAATTTTATTTATCAATTTCAGAGAAATTGACAAATAAACTCATTAAGAAAACTTGGAAAAATTTAAATGTATCAAACCTTATATATCTGCAATATCTCCAATATAGAATCAACACCAACTTCAGGATTTAATTATATTAAGGTCGACAACCAAACAAGTATCCCCATCTTAGACCTTATGACAAAGGTTAAATACTTTGGGGCTTATGTGAATAACCCGACTACATCACCAATGGAACACTTAATGTACCTTAAGCCTTGGGGCCACACCTGCATGACATGGATTCAAAAAAATAAACATCCATACCTTAAGTTATCTCCCGAGCATGTCCGAGGGCAATTACTGTTCGATAGCCAGCCTCCAGATCGGACGGTGTACGCGGATATCGCGCTACTTCTTCTGTCGATAGTTAACGCCCGATGAGGGCGGTTTTGGAAACCTGCCTTATGCCATGTGTCCTCCAACAAATCTGATCGCTCCAAATTCTCAAATACCACTTATCCTGCAAAGGCGGTGAGATCAAACCCGCTTCGGTTTTTGAACAGTGATTGACCAAGGGCTAAACCAGGGTTACGCCATTCCTTTCTATTCACTTCGGTTCACTAACTCAAGGTCTGACCTCGGTTCAGGATTTTCAATTAACAAAAATACAGTCTATTTCTCTTATAAGTGGAGTCTTCACTACCTCAGAACAGAGTTCGACGACCATGGTTATACACAGACCTCTTCTTCGAGTGGGATTTAATTCAACATAGCTTGTTCGGAAAATTCAAGAGAAAACAATGGACATAGAGATGCAGAGATTATACAGCAACTCTATTCAACGATTCTACACAGGATGGTTTTTCAATCACCTCGCAATTAAACAAATTCTCACACAAAGATCAATTCAAGACAATTTGAAAATCGATGAGCACTGGAGTTTATTCAACAGGAAGCAATTGCTTGACGCCAACTTTTTCTACGGAAATCTCCTCCCCTCAACACATCCGGGGGATACAATTTATATGCATTACAATGTGTCTTTTCAGTTTCTCAATGAGGACTGTTTATCTTGTAACAAAACTTGATTATATTATTCGAATAACTGAACATGAAAGATGGACTGAACTAAACTATTTGACTTCTATTGACTCTAACTAATCTAAATGCAACGGGCAGCTAAGGTATTAACACCTTGCTGTCACAATTTCAAATGATTTTGAACCCTCCTAGCCACAACATGTGGAAAAAACCTCCTACATTGTTGGCTAGTGTCTAATTCCCCTGCATCAATTTGACAGAAGCACAGAAGCACAGACTGGAGAAAATTAATGAACTAGATGAAATCAGACAAGATGCAGTCCAAAGAACTAGCATATTCCAACAGCAAAGGACTAAATGGCATGACAAATATATCAAAGAGAATAAATTTCAAGAACGTGACTGGGCACTCTTGTTTGACTCAAAATTCAAGGATTTTCAAGGGAAATTTCAAAGTCATTGGCTTGGGCCATATGAGATTGAAAAAGTCTTTGAAAATGGAGTAGTAAAGATCAGAACAATAGATGAATAAAAGGTATCATTTCTTGTAAATGGTAATAGACTAAAATTATATCATAAACCACTTTCAAGAAAAGAATTTGTCAGAAAATTTTAGGATAACATTGATATGGAGTTAGTGAAGAAGAATTCTTCTTCTTCACTAACTTAGCTTTTATTTTTCTATTATTACTGATAATATATATATATATATATATATATATATATATATATATATATATATATATATATAATAAAAAATAAAGTATAGTATGAAAACCAATCAATAATTGGCATACTTATGCAGAAAGTGTAGGGTGAAAATCAGAACCTTTTGACATCCTATACTTTCAATTTTCTTTTTCTGTGACTAAGTGTTCATAATTGCAAAACACAAATTGCAAACTCATTTCATTTCACTCCATATTTCATCTCATCCCACTTCCATTTTCACTTTTTCCATCATAACATTTTTCACTCCATACTCATATTCCATCTCACCCCACATTCATATTCCATATCCATATTTCATATTCTTTTTACAGGCACATTCCACAGCTGTTCATTCTGTAGCTAATTATGTTCTACAGTGAATATGATTCTACAGCCTACTCCAACAAATAAAAGATGATTGTAAGAAGGGACTATGGAACTCTATTCCAAAATATCACCATGTCACAGAAAGGAGAACAAACACAACAAGTAAACAAGGTCAAAGTTCTGAGCTAAATTGTGTAAAATTATTTTAATAGAAAAAAGGTTAAAACATGAAATAGATACAATGTGTATAATCATATGTTTCCTAAACAACCTATCATTCAAATTAATTTAACCCTTGTCATAAGACATCTCGACCATATCCCTTATCTCACGTCCCATAATGGCCCATCATTAAACTTTTAAATGAATGACTAACGGTCATAATTATAAACGTGACCTATTAGGCCACTGTTACACTAAAAAATGTCACCTTGACATTCTGCTAATTGTATGAGCTCATTAACACTCATACATACCTCCTCTGTAAGTCTTACAACCTTTACTCCTCATGTCAAGCCCTGAAACAAGAAGAAAAACCCCAAAAACCTCTGAAAAAATGGGTACGCATGTAACGTGAAGCCTGCCTGCGTTCCTGGCTTGGGTACGCAGGTAATGCATGGCTTACCTGCGCTCTAGAACACAGTTTTACTTAAGAATACCTGCGTACCCCCTCCAAACTCAAAAAGGTGGGAAATTAAAGTTAAAAAGTTGGTTTGAGGTCAATTCTAGAAGGTTCTAGATGAGAATTTTTGGGGATGAGTACGCTTTGATAAGGTGCATGTATCCCTCACCTTAAGGAACTAATCCCTTGATGTGAGGAGTCTATCCCTTTGAAGGAGGATTCTATCCCTACAAAGGTGGAATCCTAACCTCCTCATCTTCTCTATAAAAGGAGGCATTGGGCAGCCTCAAATGGTTAGATTTTGGAGATTGAGAATTGGATTTCAAGCTTTATGTGTGATTGAGTTGAAGTGCTGTTGAGATTTAGACTTCTTTCTGCTGAGATTTTGAGAGGAAAGATCACATACCTCTTTATGCTCCTGGAGGAAGAATGCAAGACTTATCAAAGTAGAGGAGACTCCTGCTTCAAACCCCAGGAAGGCCTTTCAAACATCAAGGCTAAGGTTGTAAGGTTCTTCTGTTATTTTAAGATTAATACAATCAAGTTTTGTTTTTCTCAATAAATTGTCATTCGATTGTTTATTTCAATAAGCTGTTGTTTGATCGTTTATTTCATAGATTCCTTGATCACTATGATAGGTATGTTTTACGATTATTTTTTATACAGGTGTTATTTAATATTTGCTTGTTTCTGATTGCAGGTCGAAAAAATATGACACTTTGTTGCGACGAAAGATGACACTTTGTTGTGACGAAAGACGACACTTTCTTGTGATGGAACAACTCTTGTTGCGACGGAAGCACTACAACCGCAAATAAGCATTTGGATCTAAGGTAGGGTCGACACCTTCATAGAATTTATTTGTAAAACAAATATATTTAGAGAAAGACAAACTTAGTTGTTCGTTTGTTGCTATATTGTCTTATGACACTAGGGAGATCGATCATGTCTACAAGAGCGATTTATCCGGCCAACAAATTGGCGACTCCACTGGGGAAAGAACTTGTTGTTTTTGGTGTAGGTTTTAACCCTGAACAGAAATTATCTACACACGAATCTTATAACATAAAATAAACAATAGCGAGAGCATAGAATATAAAACAGATAAACACAGAGATTTTCCCCTGGATCCCAAATTGGGACAACCAGCTTGATTTTTCATTATATTCATTTTAGTGTTACAACATATATATATATATACATGCCGAAGCATACATAAACCCCAATCCATTAACCCTGGATTAGAACATAACTGTAGTTCCCTTGACCGGATCTACAAAATACCAGGGGCCGAAAACCATCGTACCCCAAAACCATGTGCAAAATCATGCACAAAACATGGGTGGGTCCACCTATGAGTGGGTCCGCACACCAAACAAATTTTCGCCGAGGGGGGTTGCCTCCCCCCTTGTGACCCCCCTGCTGCGCCCAGCGCAACGTACAGCACGTGGGGCTAGTTGTGGAAAGAATATAACACATACCCAACATTTGGATCTCTTTTATTTTGATTTGAGGAAAAGTTTTTCCTGGTTTTTGATTGATTGATATCTGTCTGGGTAGCTTAGGTTTTCTATGTTTTTGAAAATTTTGAAATCTTTTACGTTTTTCTTGAACTTTTCTAGGGACCGCACTTTTTCCTTTTGCACAGTGCGGGAAGTTTCGCACTTTCCTTGAGTTAACAGTGCGGGACCGCACCTGTTACTTCTGGGAGCCTGCGGACCCTGTTAAAATTTTGAAAAACTTTAGATTTCTTTTTTCCAGTTTAGGTTAGATTTAATTTAGGATTCTTAGCATCTACCCAGATCTGTACTTTTCTGTCAAAAATCCTTTTTTATGAATTTCTTTCAGCAAATTCTTCATCTCATCAATCTCCATTAAGTTAATTGGGTGTTTTGAGTCTCTTTTTTGAGAAATTCTTAACTTGATTTCCTTTGGTCATTACTTGGAGGTTTGTCTCAGTCTTTTCACAATTTTGCATCTTTTTTCTTTCTTTTTTGCAAAAACATTTCCCCCTCCTTCACTGGGGGGGGGGGCGGGGGGGGTAAATTGTGTATGAGTGTTAATCGCCTTTTAGTGTTTTTTGATCTTTGGAACTCTCACTCGATTTTCTTGACTTGCACTTGATTGGTTCTTAGATTACATTAGAATCATCTTGTGTTTGAGAATTCTCTTGCATAGATCACATTTTCATAATTAGAATTCTCATTTTCAGAATATGAATGAAAAATGTGCATAGATTACATTTGCATACTTTTCTAGTGAATTGTGCATAGATTACAACCGCATAGTTTACATTCTGAAAAATCAATCGTAGATTTAGATCAATTTTCTTTGATTTGAATTTAGATGTTTTTATGCTTGTTTTAAAAACACAAAAATATAAAAATTGTTTTGGAATTGATTTGCATTAGTTTTTCTTGATGAAATTAGTGCATTAGAGAATTTGTTATATTTTCTCTTAGTGATCAATTTTTTTTTCATTTTTGGAAGTGAATGGAAACTCTTTCCCTACTTTAGTTAGGATTCATCGAATTGAAAAGATTACATTATCATATTCGATTGCATTCAATTTTGCGTCGGGTCATAACACCATTGGTTTCATATCCATTTACCCTTTTGAGTAATAACAGCCTAAATAACACAACGCTTAATTAATATTCATCTAGTAATTTTTACATTTTTAGGGCTCTTTCCACCAATCTAGATCAGGATTAGTGCTTTGGAATAGGTTGTAGTTAACTTTCCAAAGCAACTAAAACAAACAAGTAGATAAATCTTGCAGTAGGAAATAAATCCAATTGTAATTGGTACAATCTGGGAAGCTTCTCTTAAAGGAGTTAATCACGAGATCATGTTCGAACCTTTGAGACAATCAATTTTGTTTCATTGGGGAAGATAGAATATTCTGCGCGCTTTACAAACGGTAAACCTCGGATTAACCATTGTCGAGGACCCTGGGGTCACTTGTCGGTAAACCTCGGATTGACCATGTCGAGGAGCCTTCAAGGGGATTGAGCTTTGTTACTCTGCCCTTGCGCGTGGGACCGGATCCTAGATTGTTCCCCCAGTTGTATTTGTTACTGTTGGTAACCTTAGTGTCCATAAACTTAAGATTATTTCCTAAGCTGACGGTGAAAGAAAGATCTCACTGTACCTGGAGCAGACGTCGACTATACTCACTTGGACTCTCTGGGGGGTTTTCTTCACTCAAGATGGTTTTGTGAAGAAACTTGTGCCAGTCTGTTTCATTAAGCAGGTTGTCGGGGTAACTGTTCTAACTGCCCTTTCTGTATTAAATTCTACGATGTTGGATTTCATCACCAACTAGTGTTTTTAGTACGGGAAGTTACTGTTTGTGTGTGGTTTGACTCCTAGATTTGATAGCGTGTGTTAATTTGTTTGTTTTTACTTCTAGAGACCATAGGTGTGAATTGTGAATTTTAATTGTTAGGTGTGAATTGTGAATTTTTAATTTTAGTTTTAAATTGTTAATAAAATTCACTGAAGTTGAATATAGTGGAAACTGTTTTGGAATTTACCAACCAAGGAACCCATCTTAATGAGAATCCTAGTACTTTTCCTTGATTTGGAAATGTTGGTCCTCCTTATATGGCTACATTTTCATTACCTGGATTTACAATAGGTTTACCGATATGGTTATTTTCAACTTCGTTGGCCCCGAATACTCCAATTGTTCCACCTCAACCGGATGCTTCACCTCAACAGAGTTCCCCATCTCAACATCACCAACCTTCTGTTGACCCTTTACCTTCTTCGCCTAATATTTATTCCTCCATTTCTTCCTCTTCGCTTGGTAAAAGCCTTGATGCTAGTAACTAGGTGGCTAAGAAGAAGAAGCAAGATAAGAAAGAAGTCAACCAACCAACCATGGTTGTAAGTGTTAGTTGTGTTGAGGAAACCTCCAACATGCATCGTAAACCCAAATATGCTTGTAGGCTTTGTAAGGGTGACCACTTCCTTATCAATTGTCCCGGTATTCCAAAGGTCTTGGAAGTATGGTCAGAAAAATCTCATCAACTTTTCGTTGATCCATCAACCAGTGATAGTCAAGTTCCTGGGAAAAATGGTAAAGTTAGGTTTCCTTGTAAGTTATGCAAAGGGAGTCATCAAACTCACATTTTCCCTCACATGGATGAAGCCTCAAAATTATTGGAAAACCTCACTGTTCCACAGCAAGAATTTCCAACTGGTTACCGTAAACTTTCTCCCAACCTATCGTCAACTGATGGAGTGATTGATCTAATTTCAAGTACAATCGATCCCACTCTTCCATTGGAGAGTGAAACTCATATCACTCGGGTTGATGATCAATTAGTTGATCAAGTGTTTGATTTGATTTCACATTCGGTCGATCCCACTCTCCTTGAAGAGAGTGAACTTCATACTACTCAGGTTCTTCTTGTTACATCAAATTCTTCTACACTACGGGGCATTTCACCTGTTTCTATAGAACCCCCTCCAAGTACTGAGGTCTTTTCTTTTGATTGGAATTGACTGACAGAACCTCTTCTTCCTTCCTCCATCCCTTTCCAAATCATTGTGAAGTTTGGTGGTAGGGACATACACCTCACACAGGTAGATGAAGGTGCTTCTATTAGTATTTTATCCTCAACTATTTGGAAAGCTTTGGGTTCCCCTTAGCTTGTGCCTATTACGCAGAATCTGAAAGCTTTTAACAGAACCATTAGTGAACCTTTATGGATCCTTCCTAAGTTTTCTATTACTTTGGAAGGTAAAATTGTCTTTATTGATCTTATTGTAGTTCGAGGCCCCTTAGATTTCAATTTATTCCTTGGGCGAGACTATGTTTATGCAATGAAAGCTATCGTATCGACACTCTTTTGCGTGATGTCTTTCCCTCACAATGGCAATATTGTGACTATAGACCAGCTTTCATTCCCTAGTCTTGTTTCGACTACCAATAATATGACACCCCTAAATGTTCGTGATTCTAAAGTGGTATCTACCCCGCCACGAGTTAATTATGTGGCAACTAGTCCCATGTTTTCAATTACTGATGTAAGCGAGCCTCTCACTGTTTGCTCATCTTCCTTTGACTTAGATCCAGTAATTGACATGGAAAACTCTATGGGATTATTTGAACGCGATGTTCTTATCCCTTTTGAGTCCCTTGACATGTGTTCCTTCTAGAGAACTATTCTCCCTTCTAATGAAGACCTCTTGGAAGCCATGATAAAGGTGTGTCCATTGACATGTGTTTCTTTTAGTTGGAAGCCATGATCAGGTCTGAGGAAAGTTCCTGTTACTGAGTCAACCTCTTTAAAAAATGAATCAGGTATGAGGACAGTTATTTTCCTGTGTCAACCTCATTAAAAAATGAATCAGTAGGTAGATTGTAGAGAGTAGACTGATAGATTAGAAATAAGTAGTTTATGAGGATAGTTCCTGTTACTAAGTCAACCTCATTAAAAAATGAATCAGGTATGAGGAAAGTTCTTTTCCTATGTTAACCTCGTCAAAAAATGAATCAGGTATGAGGACAGTTCTTTTCCTGTGTCAACCTCTTTAAAAAATGAATCAGTTGGTCAGAGGATAGTTCCTGTTACTGATTCAACCTCGTTAAAAAATGAATCAGGTATGAGGACATTTCCTTTTACTTTGTCAACCTCATTAAAAAATGAATCAGTGAGTCCGAGGAGATTTCCTTTTACTGTGTCAACCTCGTTAAAAAATGAATTAGTAAGTGTGAGGATAGTTCCTTTTACTATTTCAACCTCGTTAAAAATGAATCAGTTGGTACGAGGAAGTTCCTTTTACTGTGTCAACCTTGTTAAAAAATGAATCAGTGAGTCCGAGGATAATTCCTTTTACTGTGTCAACCTCATTAAAAAATGAATCAATGGGTCTGAGGATAGTTCCTTTTACTGTGTCAACCTCATTAAAAAATGATTCAGTGAGTCTGAGGATAGTTCTTTTTACTGTGTCAACCTCATTAAAAAATGAATCAGTTAGTCGAGAGCATAGTTCCTTTTCTTGTGTCAAGCTCGTTTAAAAAATGAAACAAGCTTCTATGAGGATAGTTATTTTCCTGTGTCAACCTCATTAAAAAATGAATCAGTAGGTAGATTGTAGAGCGTATATTGATAGATTAGAAATAAGTAACTTATGAGGATGGTTCCTGTTACTGATTCAACCTCATTAAAAAATGAATCAGGTATGAGGACAGTTCTTTTCCTGTGTTAACCTCGTTAAAAAATGAATCAGTTGGTCCGAGGATAGTTCCTTTTACTATATCAACCTCATTAAAAAATGAATCAGGTATGAGGACAGTTCTTTTCTTGTGTCAACCTCATTAAAAAATGAATAATTAGGTTATATGGGTAGAGGTTATATTTCCTCGTAGAAAGTAGATACGAGGATAGTTCTTTTCCTATGTCAACCTCGTTAAAAAATGAAACATTTAGGAGAGGAAAGTTCCTTTTACTGTGTCAACCTTGTTAAAAAATGAAACACGTTGCCATGAGCATAGTTCTTTTCCTGTGTCAAGCTCGTTAAAAAATGAAACAAATCCTCCTCTAACTGAATCGAGTCTTTGACTAGATCTCATAAATGTTAAGTCATATATTTAGGTTAGTTATTTCAGTTTTTGCATAATTTTCTTATAGTTTTAGGTCGAGTCTTTCATATGATCTCGTAAATGAACCTGAATTCCATCGAGCTATTAATTACCAGCAGTGTACTTAGTTGAATGAAATGAAGTTGGGGGGGCATGCGCTCTAGCAGTTACGCGTAGGGGGCATCAAGCACAGTTTTCTCTCTGTTTCAAGCTTGTGTAAAAATGAAACCACTCTAAAGCATAGTTTTTCTCTATTTCAAGATTTTGTAAAAATGAAAGCTATCTTGAGTCAATTTCAGTTATTTTCAAGACTCGTTAAACTCATGAAAATCCCAAGATTATTTTTCTATCTTTCATTCTCGTAAAAAAACATGAAAATTCTGAGTTCTTTCCGTCTTTTCCTGCTCGTTAATTAAATTGAAATTCGGCCATATCAATACATTTTTATCACTTTTTCGAACTCGTTAAAATTTACAGAAAAAGCGAAACTATGAGTACATTTTTATCCCTTTTTCGAACTTGTTAAAACTTACAAAAAAGTGAAATCTTGAGTTCTCTTTTAAGCCCTTTTCAGAATCTCTAAAAATGAAAAGATTGTTGAGCACTTGATTATTCGAACTCGTTAAAGTAAATGAATGATCGTCCCTTCAGTATAAGTTTACCCCTTTTCCGGACTGAAATGGAATATTTACGAAAGAGGTATACGTTGACTAATTACGGTCAATAGAGTTCTCTCCCGCATTATTTTATCCTTTTTCGAGCTTGAGAGACTAAATTTATGAAAAATTACACCCATGGAGTTTTCTTATGTTTTTCTTCTGACTCCCTAAAATTGAAAAACACCGAGTTTCTCCTATACTGGACTCGTTAAAATTTAATAGTAAAGGACCTGTTCAATTTTAAACAGGAACGAACCACTCCTTCTTAGGGTTCGAATTTTAAACTAAGTTGGACTCATCCGAAGGATGAGCTTATAAACAAGCAAATGTTATCCTCCTCAAGCTTGTCAAAAATAAAGAGGTACTTGCTAGAAATGGTGGGGGAAAAGAGAGAAAAACGAACCTGTTTGTTACATTTTGATTATTCAGAAAACCGTTAACCACTCTTGAACACGACACTTTTGTTCACCTGGGTTGGGAAATCCTTTTCCTAACAGTTAATCAAACCATATTGAAAGTCTTCAGCTAGTTTCTGGGTATTAGCTTTGGGTCAATTGTCACCAAGCCATCTGCAGTGTCGTTATGTGTTCAAGAGGACAGTTCAAACAAACCACTCATCTACAAAATATCTGTCATCCATTTTTACCATCTCTGAGTCAGTCCTTGCCAATATATTTCTTCAAAACTTGATCTATGATTTCCTATTGTGGGCTTGCCTACGACGGATCACTTTCTATCCACGACAGCTCATTATCTAGGAATTTGATCCAGAAATCGTCAGCACCTTGAAATCTGCATGCCTCAATGGCAGGTTTATCGCCTTCGACGACAGGTTGTATCATTGACCTTCGATCGAATGATTCTGTGACATGTTCGACTTCAGCTCATTCATTAACATTTCATGGATTGTACTGAGTACTTTGAGAGCCATTGACATTACTGGTGGTTACTCTCACGCTTGTTAACAGTTTACATCATTGACTGGTAATCAATTGGTTTCTACCATGTTCGACTTCGACACATTTAATCGCATGGATAGAATCGTACTAGTTCGGGAAGTAGAAATCAAGACCCTGGATCTAGTTTCCACCATCCAGGCTGCAAGGAATTTTTTTCATTCATTTATACAGTGGACTATTCATAAACAGATGGCTGCATCCATGCTATTTCTACATATGTCTATATTGTTGATGTATTGAAAATCATTTCTGTATCAGAACAAGTTTAGTTAGTTTTGATCTGAGTATGGGAATGCCTACCTCGGCGATGATATGTTTACATATATATACTTTTCATTGAATTTTTTTACAGGTTCCGACTAGGGTGTCCACAGGATGATCCTTGAAATGATAAAGTACTTCACTCTTCATATATGACAGACTTCATCTTCATCTATTTCATACTTCGCACTTTAGGGGGAAATCTGTTACAGTAAAAACTATCACCTTGACATTCTTCTAACTGTATGAGCTCATTAACACTCATACATACCTCCTCTACAAGTCTTACAACCTTTACTCCTCATTTCAAGCCCTAAAACAAGAATAAAAACCCTAAAAACCTCTGAAAGAATGGGTACGCATGTAACATGAAGCCTTCCTGCGTTCCTGGCTTGGGTACGCAGGTAATGCATGGCTTACCTGCGTTCTAGAATGCAGTTTTCCTTAAGAATGCCTGTGTACCCCCTCCAAACTCAAAAAGGTGAGAAATTAAAGTTAAAAACTTGGTTTGAGGTCAATTATAGAAGGTTCTAGATGAGAATTTTTGGGGATGAGTAAGCTTTGATAAGGTGCATGTATCCCTCACCTTAAGGAAATAATCCCTTGATGTGAGGAGTCTATCCCTTTGAAGGAGGATTCTATCCCTACAAAGGTGGAATCCTAACCTCCTCATCTTCTCTATAAAAGGAGGCATTGGGTAGCCTCAAATGGTTAGATTTTGGAGATTGAGAATTGGAGTTCAAGCTTTATGTGTGATTGAGTTGAAGTGCTTTTGAGATTTAGACTTCTTTCTACTGAGCTTTTGAGAGGAAAGATCACATACCTCTTTATGCTCCTGGAGGAAGAGTGCAAGACTTATCAAAGTAGAGGAGACTCTTGCTTCGGACCACGGGAAGGCCTTTCAAACATCAAGGCTAAGGTTGTAAGGTTCTTCTGTTATTTTAAGATTAATACAATCAAGTTTTATTTTTCTCAATAAATTGTCGTTCGATTGCTTATTTCAATAAGTTGTCGTTTGATCATTTATTTCATAGATTCCTTGATCACTATGATAGGTATGTTTTACGATTATTTGTTATACAGGTGTTATTTAATATTTTCTTGTTTGTGATTGCAGGTCGACAAAAGACGACACTTTTTTGCGACGAAAGACGACACTTTGTTGTGACGAAAGACGACACTTTCTCGCGACGAAAGAACTCTTGTTGTGACGGAAGCACTACGACCGCAAATAAGCATTTGGATCTAAGGTAGGGTCGACGCCTTCATAGCATTTATTTGTAAAACAAATATATTTAGAGAAATACAAACTTAGTTGTTCGTTTGTTGCTCGATTGTCTTATGACAGTAGGGAGATCGATCTTGTCCGCAAGAGCGATTTATCCGGCCAACAGCCACGTCTCCCTAAGATCATATCATTCACTTATGACCCATAAGTTCAAATTTATCTCACTGACAATCATGGGAATACATCAATGTCCCTTGATCGTCAGATCTTGCAAGTAGCTCGACATCAACCCATCTATTCGCACTTCGCAAGATGTACTTATGTACCTTGGCACTCATTGAAATTAATGGTAAGTTTGCCTCGCATTGGTTAACAACATTCATCAATGGTCGGTAATCCAATGAATTCTCTTCATGCTCGACATCAACACATTTATTCGCATGACTAGAATTGTACCATCGGATTTTGTAACAATTGAAGACTACATCATTTCAGCAGTTTGCAGCAGGAATCAATTTGTATCAGCAGCATTAAAGATCCAAATCTTTTCATCAGCACAAAGAGAACAAAGAAGCAGATCAAATTCCTTTGTTTACATAGTCCAACAACATCAACAGTGACACTCTTCAGTACACACATGAAACTCATCCATTTCCAAAGGGTAAGTTAAGGTACGTCATTTTCTAACTTTTTACCATAGAATTCCTTGTAAAGATAGAATGATAATTTTTGGAAAAAAAAATATTTATCTTCCTCATTTCTTAAAATTGCCAATACCATCAGTTGGGGGCGGGGGGGGAATACATTCATATTCATACTTTTCCACGTTCATATCACATTCAGAAACCCACGTACTTTCAAAAGATATTAACTATTACATTATCATTATGAGCATACAATGGTTTTTCAAAAGTACTCAAAATATAATTGGATACAAACACAATCATGGTTGTCACACAAGAACCAACCATGATGCAATCCAATAAATATATACTTTTCAATAAAAATCAACTTATCATTATGCAAAGATCAAAGGTCAAAAATGAATGCAACAACAAAATATGGTTGTAACACAAAAACCAACCATGTTGCAATTCAAGTAAAATACTTTGCAGAAGTATGAAGTTATAAAATGATATCATGCAAAGTTAAGCCAAAGCTCAAGGATAAAAAAGAATTAATGTAACAGATTGCATGAGGACATGCAATAGCTTTAGTTGGGGGGTATGTTGGACCTTGAAATTGTCATTTCACTTCAATTACATTTTCACTTATATTTCCATATTACCACCTTCACGCCACCTCCATTTCATTGCATTTACCTTACCATTACCACTATTGGGTTACATTTATGTTTTTCCAAACTTTATTAATTCTTAGCATTTTAAGTGAATTTGTGATTAAAAATTAGAAAATAATGTGCATATTCTTATATCTAACAAGTGGGATGAGATGGATGCCATGTGTAGGTCAAAAGGAAGCTTCTAAAAGACCTTTATCTGGCCTCCCAAAACCAAATTCGAATTTGAGTGGAGAAGATCATGGGATCATGAGGATATGTGTATCATTTCCTTTTTGTATTGAAACTCTAATAATATATGTGTCTCATTTCCTATTTTGTATTGAAACTCTAAAAATACATGTGTCTTATCATTTCCTATTTTGATTGTAACTCTAGAGATAGAGGGAGAGATTCATGGACTCTTATTAATGAGATAACTTCTCATATTTTTGTATAAATAGGGGAAGCTTTCTCCTATCATGAAGTGTGAAAAATAGGAGAAGAAGACAAAGGATTATAGAATTTTTTGTTACAATACTTGAGATGGAATGGGATGTAGAGTTGTGAGTTTATCAATAAAGAAGTTCAGTCATCAAATGCTGGTTTGATTGTACTTCTGACAAGCTTGGAGTTGACCAACTTAGGAGCAGAGGGCCCCTGCTTCTAAAGGAGGTTTTTATTATTCTTTTTAGATAGATTTGCTTCAATTTCTGTTTAGTATTTCTTTCTTCTCATGCTTAAGTTTATTGCTTTCATAAATTGACAATTGTTGTGTCCAACTGAGTAAAAATTGTTTGTCTATATTACCAAATATTTACAACTAAATGGTTAGTGACTTATAGGTACAGTGATTGTTTAGATTTCATTTTCTGTCTTTCATAGTTGACAATTGCTGTGTTCAACCAAGTAAAAGTCATTTTTCCTATTTTCAAATATTATATTAAAATGGTTAGTGACTTATAGAAATAGTAATTGTTTAGCATTTCATTCTTCCTATCATTTGCTAACTAAAATTAAGAGAATAATGGATTTGTTCGAGATCCATACCAAGGAGTGAAGGCTTCAGGATTGGATGAGACTTGATAAGTTGGTTATTCACTTAATTAGTTGAAGTTAGAAGATCCTCATCCCATTATAACTAATAATCTCTTTAAAGGACATTCTGATTGAAACTGAATCTGAATATGATTTGCAAGAACGGCTAAATGATTAGATTCAATGCAATGTTTGAGTTATCAATTGCATTTCCTGTTTTCATTTCTTAAATCTCAATTGATTCATAGATCCATGGATTAGGTTTATTCACTAATTGAAACACTTGTTTTATCATTTTAATTAGAACTATACCTTAGAACTTGCCAATAAAACTCTAATTTCTTTATAGGAAGTTAACTAGTTTTATAACATTTCCTTTTCTTCATTTTTAATTAGATTTATTCTCACTTTTAAAACTAGGATAACACACTAAGTAATAAACACACAAAACCCCTAAAACAATAAGAAAAACAACAAAACAACAAATTAAGGAAAAGGACACTTAGGCACATATAGTGCACTACACTTCATCAAAGTTACAAGCCCTGGTTGATAATTAATGGAAGAAATTTGGGAACACTAAATTGACTAAACACATGTAGTATTTCCAAAATTTCCTTCTCATAAATAGCCTTTTGTAAATACTTTCCTTTGATTGAACTACTTTCAAAAGTAATGGGTCTTCCTTCTTGCATTAAAACAACACCAATTCCATTTCCTAAGGCATCACATTCCACAATAAAGGTTTTTGTGAAGTTTGGCGTAGCTAAGACTGGTGCTAGGCACATTGCCTCTTTAATATGTTCAAAGGCCTTAGTTGCTTCAAGAGTCCATGAAAATTCATCTTTCTTCAATAATGTTGTTAGAGGTGCTTCTATTCTCCCATAATTCTTAACAAACTTGCGATAATACCCTGTTAACCCGAGAAATCTGCGCAACTTCTTTATGTTTGTGGGGACTTTCCATTCCTTAATGGCTTTAATTTTGTTAGGGTCTACCTTAACACCCTCGTGAGATAGAATATGACCCAAATATTCCACTTCTTATACTCCAAAGAAACATTTATATGTTTTTGCATATAATTGTTTCTCCTCCAATAGTTTGAGCACCCTGTCAACATGTTGAACATGATCCTTCCAAGACCTGCTGTAGATTAGTATATCATCAAAAAATACTAGCACAAATTTTTTAAGGAAGGGTTTGAAAATGGAATTCATCAACCCTTGAAATGTAGAAGGTGCATTGGTAAGGCCAAAAGGCATGACCAAAAATTCATAATGACCCTCATGAGTTCGAAATGTTGTTTTCAGAATATCTTCAGTCTTCATTCTAATTTGATGATATCCAGAATGAAGATCCAACTTGGTAAAAAGAAATTACTCCATGTAATTCATCCAATAATTCATCAATCACAGGAATGGAAAATTTATCTTTAATAGTGAGCTTATTGAGCTCCTTATAATCCGGACACATGCACCATGATCCATCTTTCTTGTGCACCAATATGACTGGGGCAAAGAAATAACTTTGACTAGGTTGAATTATACCAGCCTCTAACATGTCTGCAATCATATGTTCAATTTTGTTCTTTTGTACATAAGGATATATGTAAGGCCTAATGTTTGGAGGAACACTTCCTAGAATCAAATGAATAGCATGATCATGATCACGAATAGGTGGGAGTCCTTTGGGAGTATCAAACATTGTGGAATGATTGTCCAAGACTTCTTGGAGATCTGGAGAAATACATGATTTTGATGTTGGAACTTCTAGTGAGTATAATTGTGCAATTACGCCTCATTTTTCTTTCTTCAGAAGCTTTGTCATGACATTAGAGCTTATTATCTTTCCTGGCTTCCCTACAATACCCCGTAATTCGATTTCCTTTCCTTCCGAAAAAAAATTCAAGAAAAGTTCTTGAAAATTAAAAGCTACCGTCCCTAAAGATTGTAACCATTATACTCCTAGTACAACATCAGCACCTCCCATTGGGATGGAAAGCATTGGACTATTCAATACATATTCGCCCATGGATAGCTTGATATTATGACATTTTCCTGAGCAATTTATAGTTCCTCCATTTTCAACCATAACTTGACATTCTAGTGCTGGGTATAGGAAACAATTCAATTCCTTGGCTACCTTAAAATGAATAAAATTATGGGTACTACCCGAATCAATCAACACTATTGCCTTTTTCTTCTTGATATGTCCTTCTATATTGAGATTTTGAGGAGTGGTAATTCCTGCCAATGCATTACATGATATGGTCGGACTCATTTCTTCTTCTTCTTCTAGGGTTGCTTCCTGGTGTAAATCCTCTTCTTTTGAAGTTTCTTGTTCATTTTCTTCCTCCTCTTGACAATCTATGTAAAAATAATTTCTTCTCAGCACACTTATGACCTTTAGTGTATTTTCTATCACAACTGTAGCAAAGCCCTTTTGCTCTTTTTTCTTCCAATTGTTGTGGTGTCAAACTTGTAGGTTGTGAAAGTCTAGGAGTAGCAACACTTCCATATTTATAGATGTGAGTGATAGGCTTCCTTGTTGCCATAATTTTACATTCAATTTTTCTCTCCAACCTTAATGCCTTCTCTAATGAATCAGGTTCCCAAACTCGAACTTCATGTTGGATGTTATCCTTTAAAGTCCCTATGAAGACATCAATCCTGTGTTCCTCTGGAATATCAGTTACCCTTATATTCAATTTTTGGAAGTCCTCAATGTGCTCCCCCACTAAACCCTTTTGTTGGAGATTTATCAATTGGCTAAAGAAGGTTTTTCTCTTTGTATCCTCATAATGTGCTATCATTTCCTCTGTAAAAATTGACCAAGTGACAATTTTTTTACGGAAGCAAAGCCATCGATACAATACAAATATATTTTGTTCTAAATGTAAAGTTGCAATGTGTACCTTTTGTGTGTTTTGCACATTATTGAGATCAAAATATTTCTCCATCTGTAGTATCCATGTTACGGGATCCTTGCCATCAAACTTCCTCATATCCATTTTTGGAATATGGTGGTTCTTCCATCCAACATTAGAGTTTATGAAATCACGATTAAAATTTATTTTGTTATCATCATGAGTTTCCTCTAATATATTTTCACCATTAGGAAACATTTCTTGTATCAACTTTGTCAAACCTTCCATGTGTGCTTTTATATCATTCTTCATGTTTTCCATTTTTTCATCGATCTTAGCTTCCATGTCATCCATCTTAGATTCCATGCCAGCTTCCATGCCATCCATCTTATCTTCCATGCCATTCTTCAAGCCATCCATCTTAGATTCCACGCCTTTCTTCAAACCATCCATCTTAGTTTCCACTCCTTTCTTCAAAACTTCCATGTCATTTTTTGTTGCTCTTTGTGAGAGCAAAATTTGTTGCATTTGCTCTTGTAATTTTGATATGTCATGTTGCATTTCTTCATCTTCATGAGCCATAGTAGAACCTTCTGAAGGCTTAATGGGTGTTGAATTCTTTTTAGGGGGGATTTTAGAACTCAATACTGATATATATTCTACAATATGCCCTTGGAATCAATTCAAATTGATTCTTCAAACAAGACTTATGCAATTCGGAAAAAAAAAAAAAAAAAATACACACCTTTTTCTTGCTTTTGAGGAGCTCGATATTGAAATTGAATTATCTCTATGATTTTTTATCTTTAATATCTGAAATTTTTTCCTGAGGTAGCCCTCTGAATCCTCTTTCAAATGCCATAGGTTTGACCTGATTTGGATTCTTCACGACAAAGTTATGTCCAATCTTCCATAATGACCTAATTATGGACTAGTTCAGTAGACTGAACTTGTACGACTTTCCATGTGTCACTGTTTACTCCTTAGGCTCTGAAATTGATAGACAGGAAACTTCTTTCCATGTACTTCTAGCCACTTTTTACAGAATTCCAATCTGATGCTCAGAGAAAGAGTTATGAATATTTTCCCATGATCACCTCTTTGAGATGAAATTCGAGAGCCTGAAAAAGACCTAACTTCCACATACCATATCTCCGAAAATATTGCGAACCAAGCTCTGAAATTTTGCGACGATGTTCCCTAAGGAATTCAACTTCGTACCCTAAAAATTTCAGCTTCTGAACCTTTGTAGAATAACATTTATAGTGCAAATTCCACGATGACCTGTTTGGAGCAGCGAAACCCTAGAATCCAAAGCTTTGATACCAAATGTTGTGAAACCAGCTCCAAAAATAGAAGAAAAGAGATATCAATGCCTTAGAAACAAGCCACTTCAAAGGGGAAACCTCCAATACATTACATGAATGAACAATTCTTCAATTATACAAATGATAAAACCTCCTTTCTATATATAGGAGTCCATGGGGCCACAATGTACTCCAAGTGGGGCCACAATGTAATCCTGGCCAACCTAACAATAATAATGTAAGGGCACAATAATAACAATATGGGGGTTACAGGGGTACAACAATAACAATAAGGGGGTTACAATAACAACAATAAGGGACTATAGTAGTAATATAGGGACCTAACAAAATATAAAAAAAAAATTAAGGAAGCATTTGGGGAAGAAGCCTTCTCTTCCATCAAGATCATGCGCTTGGGTGACATTTTGATTATTGTACAACTTGGTTAATACAAAGGCATTGGGTTGCATGAGGACATGCAACATGTTCAGTTTAGGGGAGATGTTGGGCCGCTAAATCTTCATTCTTATTACCATTTCTTAACATATATTTCATCCATTCCTACCATTCTTTTATCACATTATTTATCATGGTTTATCATTTAATCTCGTTTTATAATTATTTATGCTCTTATGGATAACTAATATTTATTCTCCTTTATTTTTAATAAATTGAATATTATTATGAATTATTTTGTAAATGATGGTTTTTTTAATGAATTTTTTATAACTCACAATTTTAGCCTCTAATATCTCTTTCAGATTGCAAATCCTATCTTCAGTTCATAATTAAATATTCCAACTCAGAAATTCGTTGGAATAACAAGTGACAGCTTTGCGTTGGACATTTCGGGCAAACGTAGAAGAATATTGAAAATTTGAGACATGGGTTTTGTGCAGAACGGACCAAATTAGTTTGTTTGTAAGCAGTTTTCCAAAATTTGGTCTTCATTGGGAGAAACACAAGGTTCTTCGAAGGACATTTTCATTGATTTTCTGTTGTGGCCGTTTTCCAAATTTCCTCAATTATAATAATCAAATTCGATTTGTTACAGCTAAATCATGGTGGAAATATCTCTTATATTTTGCAATCAATTGTTTGGAAAATTCCCTTTCGTATCTTGTATATTTAAAGGACACAAATCAGAGGAGAAGAGGGGATCATCTTGACTCTGTAACTTTCAATCATCATAATACAGAAATATTGTGTTGCTGTTACATATGTTATCTGATTTAGTTTTCATTAAATTATTTCTTTACTTGCACCTTGCTAGGGAGGAAGGGCCCTCCTCTTTAGCAGGGATTGCAGTGGTTAATGTAGATGTGTATATATCTATTTATTATTTTGTTTATTTTTCAGTAGAAGTGTTGTTGCTACTGTTTCAGCTGTGAATAGATCTGCTTCAATTCCAATGTTTTATATGTTGTTACACATATGAGATCAGAGATACCAGTTGGGTGCTTTTTGTGTGGCGCGCTAAGATGGATTAATTGAGGTGTGATTACAGTCTTGTAGATCATTTTATTTCCACATGAGTGATTTCCTTCCACCATTTATTTCAACAACAATTTCTTTTCTTTGGAATTTCTTCTGGTTGGGCGTATCGGCACAGACAATGAAGATGTCATTGAAATAAAAGACGTCCCTGGATTGATAATTTATGTGTACTATTTTAGTCATTTAATATTGATTAATACATCCCAACAACAAGTACCACACTACCCATCACTAATGACACCATTCATGTGATAAGGCTAAAATCCAACTCAAATTGTGAAGCAAGAGCTACACATTCCTCTCCTCCTGAGGGCTTCTTTCCAGCCTTCTTGTGTGGATACTTCATGGCATAGTGTCGTATATCGTGACAGTGAAAAAATTTAATCTTCGACAAGTCCTTATTCTTGCCAACCTGATCAAAATATTATCTGGAATGGGATGAAATCTCTTTCCCTTTCTTTGCCTTTCCAGCCAAGGCACAATTCTCCTCATCATCATGCTTGGATGAGGATCCATCTCTGGTGTTCCGCTGAGTCTCTTCTTGCACCAATTTGAACCAGAAACGCTCCCACCCTGGTAGCTTCTCCCTCCCATTTACTGAATCTCGATAGTTGTGCCAGCTCTTAGGAAGGCCTAGAAGTGCTAGCCTCACCAAATCATCTTCTGTAACTGTAACACCAACGCTTCCAATATTATACCGACATTGGGTGAACTTGTTCAGGTAATTTGGTATTGTGTTGCCCTTATCCATCTTGATTTTCCCGAGCTTGTCCTTCAATTCCATCTTCCTATGGTCACTAATGTTCTGAAACAAATATGTTAAGGACTTCCACATTGCATATGGAGTTTCTTTTCCATGGAGGTTTGATACAATATCATCTCGAACACCTTCGAGTAGAATACTTCTCGCCTTTGATACATACTTCTTCCACTCTTTTATATATTGTGTATCAGTTGGACCTAGTTTCGAGATGTCCTTATCAATGAACTCCTTTAATATGTTTTCTTCCAAGATTGCTTCCATCTAGTCTCTCTGGGAAATTTAATTCGAGCTACCCTCAAGGGCGTACTGGAGCATCAGACCATAGAACGCCATCCTAATCATGTTGCTAGCTCTAGAGAAGAGATCTGCAAAACATATTTCTCCTACAAGTACAAACTCGTATTATTCTCTTCTATAGTGATTTAAGATATATTACCATGTAGAAATTCCTTGTAGATTCAAAATGCTAATTGAAATTTTCTAAATTAGTAGACTTGAATCTACTCTACCAATTGCGGAAACCAATTTAAACGATCGCGAAATCACAAAGTATAAAAGAGAAATAATTCAATCAACACATTACACAATGATTTCCTGGGAAAATACACAGCTAAATACCCCTCTATCTATATATTGCATTAGTCAGAAAATATGAGAAGATTACATTGCTTTTCTCAAGCCTGAGAAACCTCCGCACTATCTCTATCTGTCTCATTGCTTCCTAGACAAGCCTAGGGAAATACTTAATCAATTTTCTACTTTCCAAAGTCCCTATTTCCTTTTGTTTTTTCCTTGGGTAATTATCCTCTATTAATTAATTAAATCCCCATCCAATATTGCGCAATCCATCTAGGGCCTTCCTATGATTAAATGCACCACATGTGCAATTTGGATGATTATACAACTGATAGTACACTACCCTTGAAATCCAATCTCAACTGGGTAACTCTTAGTTCACACATGCATGAGTTATTTATGGTTGATCATTGAGTGTGGTTCAGGTTCCACTTCCACACTTTGACCTTCCACTACTTCCTCCAATAGTTGGAACTATTTAAACTAAATTTAACTCAGATAAACTGAGTTGATTAATTACAACTCAAAATAAATTCAACTAGGGCTCCTAAAAAGTAGGAACCACTCTACATGACTCAACTTAGAACCTCAACTCGAATAAACTAAACCAACTAAGTGAAACTAATTTACTTAATCTGTACAAGTTGTCATGAGATGTGGAATTAAAATTTTCTTCTAATTTAATAGAAGGGAAAATAAAATTATAATCTTTCTTGGTTACATTTTCATTAGGGGAGGTTCTATGATTTGGAGGAATTTGGTAAAAGCTTTGAATAAATGTATTTTGTGAAAGATTGGGAATGGAGCCAATTTTTTTCTTGGTCATGACCCATGGATGGGATCCAATGGTAGCCATAAACTCTTCGATAGGATGGTGGAGTTTTCAAATATTTCAAGTTATATTACTATCATTAATGTGTCTAGGCAGGTAGATTATAATATCCCAATATATGAAAAGAAGCAATATGGAACATAAAAATGGAAATAGTAGTGAATATCTATACATTAAGATATTAGACAAGTATATATCCATCTTATTATGAATATCAGCAGAAAATAAGTACAATCTTGAGGAACAAGTCACTCAAGCAAGACAACACAAGCCTCCAATAGTCAAATATGTTAAAACATGAAATGTTGTTGCTATTCAAAATGTCGGAGAACCAATACAGCGCAGTCCCAGTGGCTATAATTGAAGCTGGAAAATAAAATGATATATAAAAACTGATATATGGCTCAAAAAATGCCAGGAATGGAGACCTAAGCTTTCAATCACATTTCCAAGACAACCCAGAAAGAGTTTCCGAAAATACACAAAATACAAAATAATGAAAGGCAGCCTTAGGGCTAAATAATATCTGCAACTAGATGGCTGATAGGAGGTGGCTGATCTGATGTAGAAATGGTTGAGACTCATCCAATATATCTCTTGTATGAATGGTTTCTCCCCTCACTGGAAATCTAACTCACCAACTGGGGCCCTAACCCCTCCTCTGCAACTGCTCAACCAAATAACGTAGTTTCTGAAGGAAATTGCACTGTAGGTGGTGGTAACAACTTGACCTGCTGCAATATGACAAAATGATGCACAAAGACCTTCCTTTCCAGCCTCTTGGATGAAGATTTGATCCCTCCAATGGAAAACAAGCTCTGAAACTGAATCTATCCCTCCTTCATTGCTACTACCCTGCAAAACAACATAATCTTGAAGGAGAATGTGCTATGGATAATATTTGAAGCTCGGCCTAATGCAAAATAGTGTAAATACAACTTAATAAACCTCTACTGAGTAGGCACTTGAATTACCCTGAGGATGTCACTACTCTCATGGAGACTTCCTCCCACTAACACTACGTTGTCCCTTATTAACTATACATTTCCTCCATACCAGCGTTGTCGATTTGGTCAAACTTGACCCTATCCACATGCTCAAGCCCCTATTCACACCCACAATGCTTTATTCATCTGTTACAATGACCCGCATTCACATTAGAAGTGGTTTTATTCCTACTGAGAATATTTATGGATCTCCCTACCCTCTTATTCACCTATCTAAATGACAAAAACAAAATTTTATATTCCAACTAGCTGAAAGCTAATTAGGAATATTACAGTCCTCCCCTCCCCGATGTTGCTTGTCCTCAAGCAATTGTAAGGGTGAATGCTGCAAAAATTCTCCTCCTTCCCTGGTGGCACCCACATATGATAAGCTCTCCCACTGAATCAAGTGTCCTCTTATCAATCTCCCCCTTAGCTACCTCTCCAAAGTGTCCAAGTTATCCAAATGGATCACATCATAAGGAAGTGAGATATCTATGGTAGTAATCACATACTGTCCAATGTTCTCACTGAAGCATGGGGCATAAGAAATGTTGAATACCTCACTCCCAATGAACAGCTCAAATCCATGTGCCATTCCTCCCATCATCCCAACAATAATGATAAAAGATACACTGATACATTGACTGTCACATGAAATACCATAGGATGATAATAGTCCCTCAAGTGGAACTAGCGCAGTTCTACTCCTAGCTACCTCAAAACATGATGTGATAAGTGGCTTCCCAACCACTTTCTTGCTTCTACTATCCTCTCACATGCTTGGAGAAAGTAACTGATGTGTGGTGTCAACCGAGTACACCCAAAATAAGATATCATCTCCTCGCAACCTCTTAGGAACTAGCCATTCCCATCACTGATTTTGGCTCCAAGAAGACCATAAAGTCTAAAGAGAGGCTTGCCCTCTTATGGAGTAATGTGTTGTAAATGTATGGCAAAGGAATGTAAATACTTTGTTAGTTGATCAATAAGCATAAAAACACAATCCTTACCATGTATTGTTAGCAAGCTAGTGAAGAGGTCCATAGATGAGCCTTCACATTTCCCTATCAAAAGGGGAAGTGGTTGTAACAACCTTGCAAGATGGTTGTTTCCCTCCTCATTCATCAAGAAAACTACATACCTCTTGTTAGGCTAGTGTGCATCATCTTTGAGACACTCCCATGAGAATCCCTCCATAATGGTCTGATATGCCCTCGTGAAATATATGTGACCGGAAATGAGTGCTTCATGTGTTGCATGTAGAATATTCTCCTTGAGCTTGAAGCCCCTAGTCAAGGAGACTCGATCCTGGTAATAGATTACTCCATCCAATACTCTATATCTCTCATCATCTACTTGCCCACCAAGCACCTCACATGTGAAATGATCCTTGGAATACTCCACCAATAGCTGGGACTCCCAATATGGATCTAGACTCATCAATGACAGCGCTGTTAACTTATGTGATAAGGTACTTGTCATCCCATGGCCCCCCTCTTTGACATGCTCAATGCCAAAGTCATATGATGGAACATTACTACCATGCCTTGGCTGCCTCCCTTGTAGCTTCTCCTGCCTAATAAGTTTATGGAGGTTAGTCTTCACTTGGAAGTTATTTCCCATCCAAAAAATTCTGAGTTTGGCCAATGTATGCAGGAATGCTAAAAACTCTCTACCATATATGGAAGATCCCTTTCTATGTGGAAGTATATTCTAACTCTCGAAGGCCATGGAGTAGATTATGATATCATCCATCCTCGAAACACCTCCTCTCAGCGCAAGATGCTTGGAGAGGGTTGGTAATACCGTTACCGGAAGAATGTCCCTCTCCTCCTTAAGCCTATCAAAGACTCTCTCCATTGTGCTAGACTCACCCAAGGTCCCCATCTCAGCCAGATCTAGGAATGGTGCAACTTTTTTTGAGAACTATTGAACCAACTCCTAGTCTGGGGGCCTTCCTGGAGGAATGCCTCCAAATAATACTACATGAGGAATGCATCCAAATAATACTACATCATGGGTCAGGGTTAACTACATGACTGAGTGGACTAATGTGTCCCTATTCTCACTTCACAAATCAGGCTCTATCTTGTGTGAAAAAGCTATCTGAGGGGGATAAGTGTGCATCCCCCTGATCATCTGATGCTTACCACTCTTCTTATCTACCCATTCCATCTGCAAGGTCTCCCAATCTGTGGTAACGTTTCCCAATGTAATCAACCATTGCACACCCAATATCATATTGGTGTCAAGAAATTCAACCAAAAAGAAGTGATTATTCAAAGTATATGTCCCCAAGGCTACCGAAAATGTCAGAACATACTTCATACACTGCATAGTTCTAGCTCCTTGGACCAAAAATGAAAATCCCTCAAAACCATCAGTGGGTATTGCTCTCCTATGTACTAACTAAGCATCAATAAAGTTGTGGGTAGCCCCATTGTCAATAAACATTGATACTCTATGATCCTGAATGGTACCTTAGACTCTCAAAGTCAAATACTTGGGTACCCCCCGCAAAGATGCAAGGGCCACTCCAACTGAAGCAAATGATCCATTCCCACCTCCTGGTGGTGGGGGATCCTCTCCTACTATCACAGCGTTCTTTCCCCCTTTTGGCTCCTCTTCCTCCTCCTCCTCACTATTAGAGAATACCTCTATATAGTTTGATTTCCCTGCTACACATTTATGCCCTAGTGCAAATGGTTCTTGACATCTAAAGCAAATATTCCTCCTCCTCGAGTCTCTTCGGACATCATCACTAAGAGGCCCTTTGTTCTGGTTCTATTTTGAAGGGAGAACCTTCACATATTTCCCTTTTGACTAAAAGGATGGTCTTTGTTGAAATGCAGCCTTTGGCCTTGGCAAAGCATCTTGTAAATCTCTTTCCCTCCCAATAGCATCTTGGAGAGTAGTTGGTTTAGTAGATTTAACCAACCCATACAGAGGCTCTACTAGCCTATCAATGAACATATAAACCCTCCCATATGAAGATAAATCAGGAACCATGACAGAAAGTTTTAAAATTTTATAAATATAGATTTCTGGATTACCTGACTGCTTGAGCTTAGATAGCTCAATAAAAGGTGCGTCTGGGTCTCTTCGATCAAACCTCTCTACTAACCTCCAGGTGAACTTTGAATATGCAGTCACATTAGCATGCCCCAATGTAGAAAGACCATGAAACCACCAATCATGTGCATCACCTTCAAGGTGAAGTGCCGCTATTTTGATGGCTTCCATCTCTGGTACTTGTTTCAACTGGAAGTAGATGCCTAGCTTCTCTACCCAAGACTTGGATGTGCATTTTGATGATCCATGAAAAGTAGGCAAAAAGAATCTACCCATAGTCCATTGTAGATCATTGCTCTGTATGAATCCTCCACTTCTGTTATTATGACGGGGTCTCCTATTTTCCTTGATCTAACAAAACTCTTGAAAGATTATATTATATTTGAATCTCTAAGATTGAGACTCATACTCTAGGAAATAATCCTCAAGAGTTTATTGTTCTTGGGGTCCTCCATTTCCCACTTCTAGGAATGTAGGCATAGTGGAGCATTGGGAAACTTGCTGCCTCATTGGTTGATCATACCAGTGATGTGAAATGTCAGAGATTTCTCCATGTAGAAACCCTCTAGGGGATTCTTTGTATCTCTACATCCTCATCTCCTTGATTTATCGGGCAATATCCTGCATGGTTTGAAGAAGAAGCTTGGGAAACTCCTTTTCATCCTCCTCCCCTGATATAGCAGTTTTCCCTTGTCTTCTTCTTTATTGTTTGTATAATCATATAATTGGTTTCTATTAAGATAAATTTTCTCTCTTTCTATGAGAGGATCTCCTTCTTCTGATGACATAATGGTTGAAATACACAGGCTGAGCCAAGGTTATGCTCTGATACCACTGTAATATCCCAAAATAGGAAAAGCAGCAATATGGAACATAAAAATGGAAATAGCAGTGAATATAAATACATCAAGGTATGCGACAAGTATAGAGCCATATTATTATGAATATTAGCATAAAATAAGTACAATATATTGAGGAACAGGTCACTCAAGCAAGACAACACAAGCCTCCAATAGCCAAATATGTTAAAACATGAAATGTTGTTGCTACTCAAAATTTTAGAGAACCAATAAAACGCAGTCCCAGTGGGTATAAATGTAGCAGGAAAATAATATGTTATATAAAAACTGATATATGACTCAAAAAGTTCCAGGAATGGAGACCTAAGCTTCCAAGCACATTTCTAATACAACCCAGAAAGGGTTTCCGGAAATACACAAAATACAAAATAATGAAAGGCAGCCTTAGGGTTGAATAATCTCTACAAATGTATGGTTGATAGAAGGTGGCTGATCTGATGTTGAAATGGCTAAGACTTATCCAATAGAGCTCCCAGATGAAGGGCTGCTCCCCTCACTGGAAATCTAACTCACCAACGGGGGCCCTAACCCCTCCTCTGCAACTGCTCAACAAAATAACGCAGTTTTCGAAGGAAATTGTGCTGTAGGTGGGGGTGAAAACTTGGCCTGCTGCTAGATGAAAAAATTATGCACAAATACCTTCCTTTCTAGCCTCCCGGATGAAGGGTTGTTCCCTCGAATGAAAAACAAGCTCAGAAACTGAATCTATCCCTCCTCCACTGCTACTACCCTAAAAAACAACACAATCATGTAGGAGACTGCGTTGTGGATAATAGCTGAAGCTTGGCTTGATGCTAGATAGTGGAAATGAATCTCAATAAACCTCTCGTGAGTAGGCACTCGAATTCGCCTGAGGATGAGATTGGGATTCCCGCTCGGGAACACCCTTGTGCTAAACAGCACAGCAGACTCCGCTAAACAGCTGAAGTGTACAAGAATTCATAAAATACCAAGACATAAAAAATAATCATCATGCCTTTTATGGCTATCATCCCCTCCCTTATATGCTTTTTGAGCTTCCTCACCTTGTGCCCCACACATTAAAGTCACTACTCTCATGGAGACTTCCTCCCACTAACACTGCGATGTCCCTTATTAACTATCCACTTCCTCCATACCAATGTTGTTCATTTGGTCAAACTTGACCCTGATCACATGCTCAAGCCCCTATTCACACCCACAAGTGCTTTATTCAGCTGCTACAATTACCCACATTCACATTAGAAGTGATTCATTCCTACTAAGAAGATTTATGGGTCTCCCTACCCTCTTATTCACCTATGTAAATGAAAAAAACAAAATTTAATATTCCAACTAGCTGAAAGATAATTAGGAATATTAAATAGATGTAGTTTCAGATAGGCAAGAATGGATTTCAAATCAATATTTAGGCCTTTCTCATGTTTATGCAGGTGAATGGAGCTATTTTGTATTTAAATTGGGAAAATTTGGTATTTCAATTAACCAGGAGGAGCCAAACATCATCAAGTGGTCTAGGAATAAACAAAGTAGAATTATAACAGCTATATCTGGATATGATGCATTGATTAAAGGCAGTCCTCTTATTTCTTCAAAATAGTGGCACAAATTAGTATGAAAAGGACATGGCCCCCTTAAATGCAAGTTGTTCCTTTGGTTTTTGTTGGAAGGAAAAATATTGACTTAGGATATTCTTGTTAAGAAAGGATGGGTAGGTCCCGGATTTTGTGTTCTATGTTGGATGAATGAATATTCTATTGCTTATTTACCTTTTCACTATCATTTCATAATTTGTGTTTGGAATGATCATTTCTCCTTTTTTAACCTTGATGGTTGGTGGAATGGCAGCTTCGTTAAAGAGTGTCTATCAAATTGAAATCAAAGGTTTATTTCCTCTTCCCTTAAATTCCTTTTGATATTTGTATTGTGGAAAATTTGACTAGGGAGAATATGATATATGTTTGAAGACTATGTGTTTTTCTTTGAATTTATTGAACATGATGCAAGATTGTCTTATCTTGAGCAAGTGAAACGGATAAAAGGGAAGAATATCCGGCTTATCAAATATGTGGAGTTGTTGACTGGTATAGTATGGGGATTATTTGATGGAGCCAGTAAGAGGGATGTTTGTGATGTGGGTATAGTAATTTTCTTCTCCCATAATATGATTATTAAATGAAAACTAGGTATTGGAAAACGCATAAATTCAATAATTGAACTCCTTTCTATGTTGTGTGCCATGAGGATTACCCTTTGGAAGCAGGTAAAATTATTCATATTGTGTGGGGATTCAAACATTCCTGTGGATTGGTTTAATGGAAGATTTTACTTAAGGGTCCTTCATTTAGAATCATGGCAAAGGAAAATTCGCCAGCTACAAGAGAAATGTTATGGTGTGCAAGTTATTCATATATACAGGGAAAATGATGTCATGGAAAATATGTTATCCAAGGAAGCTCTATTATTAGATGTTGGTTTAGTTTCCACCTCATGGGTGTCTAATGGTAATGTTTTGTTTATTTTTTCCCTTAATCTATTTGATCCTATTCAAATAGGATCTAGTTAAGTTTAAAGATAGGATTTTCTAAACAATGTGAAATGAATGATGTAGTTGTTTTGATGCCTATTAACACTTAACAACCATTATATATATATATATATATATATCAAAATAAAAAAACATACGTTTGATATTTAATAGGAAATCAAAAAGTTCAATCCCTTGGCTCATAGCAGCGCACTTGATAACTTAAAAAACTAGGTTGAGAATAAAATCCCTAGATATATCTTAGACCTTAAACATATCTTGAAACTTAACTAGATCCTATTTGAATAGGATCAAATATATTAAAGAACAAAAAAAACAACACATTACCATTAGACACCCCTGATATGGAAACTAAAGAAGCATCTAATAATAAATCTTCCTTGGATAACATATTTGGCATGACAATATTTTCCATGTATATATAAAGAACTTCCACATCATCACATTGCTCCTATAGTAGAAAATTTTCCTTTGCCATGATTCTATATGGACTCTTAAGTCAGATCTTCCATTGAAACAGTCCATGAGAACTTTTGAATCCCCACACGATTTGAATGCATTTACCTGCTTACAAAGGGAAATGCTCATGGCACACCACATAGCAAGGAGTTCAGTTGTAAAATTTATGCCTTGACCAATACCTAGTTTTCATTTAAAAATCATATTATGGGAGAAGAAAATGACTATAACCACACCACAGACATACCTCTTACTGGATCCATCAAATAATTCCCATACTATGCAATTCAATAGCTCCACATATTTGAGAAGCCCGATCTTCTTCTATTTTAGCAGCTTCACATGGTCAAGATAATACAATCTTGCATTATGTGTAATAAATTCAAATAAAACCATTGAGTGTTCAAACAAATAGAATATTCACCCTAGAAAAATTCCCCACAATACAAAGATCAAAAGGAATTTAAGGGAAGAGGAAATAAACCCTTGATTCCAAGTCCATAGACACTTTTCCACTGAGCTTCCATTCCATCGAGCATCAAAGTTAAAACAAAACAAAAAACCGCCTTCCAAACAGAAATTACGAAAATATAGTGAATAAATAAATGAGCAATAGACTCCCCATTCATCCAACATAGCAAAAAAAATATAGGACCTACCCATCCTCTCTTAGCAAGTCGAATATCCTTAGTCAATATTTTTCCTTCCAACAACAACCAAAGGAACAACCTGAATTTAAGGGGAGCATGTCCTTTCCATACTAATATGTGCCACCATTTTGAAGAAGCAAGAGGATTGTATTGAATCAATGCATCATATCCAAATATAGTTGTTAAAATTCCACTTTTTTTATTCCTATACCACCTGATGATGTTTTCCTCATCCTAGTTAATAACAATATCAAATTTTCCAAAATTAAATACAAAAGAGCTCCTTTCACCTGTATAAACATGAGAAAGGCCAAAATCTTGAGTTGAAAACCATTCTTGACTATCTAAAACTAAATCTACCCACCTATACACGTAAATGATAGTAATATAACCTAAAATATTTGAAACTCAACCATCCTATCAAATATTAGTTTAAAATGTAGCAATAAATTCTCGATTTTGATTTTTCCTTGATTAAATTGAGAAAAATCGAATTTGCACATCAACAAACAACTTGGATGATGTTAAATTGTGTGACATGGCTTGTGTCACCCAATTTACTCAGTAAATTCGATTTGAAGGAGTTATATTTCAATTAAGCATGTGTGATTACTAATTTGTAGCAATCAAGGTCAGTTTTCTAAGGTTGTTTCCAGTTAAAATAGTTCTAACTATTGAAGGAAATAGTAGAGCGTCAAGTTTTTCAGTGGGACTTCAGTCAAACTCAGTGGTCATCTAGTTAATTGATCAATCATCCCAAAATATCTAGTGCATGTAGATAATTCGATTTCCCCAGGCTTGGTGGAGATTCCAAGGCAGTGTAACATCAATTGTAGACTAGTCTTGAGTGTACAGGTGTTGCATGCAGTCAGGTGATAAACCTAAGGAAATGTGCAATCCATTTTGGATAAATTCTTAAATAATAGGTGCCTAATTTCTCAAGGAACAGTGCAAGGAAATATGAGTTCAAGCAAAGGTAGAAATTGACTAAGTTTTGGTCAGAGTTTGTTGGTGAGAAAAGAGATAGGTTATGCACTTGCAGGTTTTACTCATTTGAGCAAAGCAATTGTAATACATCTCTATTCATTATATTTAATGCAAGCATGCATTGGTGTTTTTAGCGGATTTCTTTCCCAAGGAAAATACTTGTTTCATGTTTGTTATTTCTTATTGCATGTATGAGATTTTTGTTCTAAATTGCAAATTAATTTCCGCAAAGAAATAAAGTAGGTTTTTTTCTTATGATTTTGATTAAAACTTCACGAGAATTTGCAAATATACATCATAATTTGTACATGGTATCATACCAAGATTCACATTAGAGAAGGAACTTTTAATTTTTTTATCTGGAGGCTTGAATTTGGAAATCAGTGTAGCAGGATTTCTTCCGAACGGAGAAGATGGCCTTCAATGGAATAAGGCTAGAGTATGCCTTGGAAGGCACCTCTAATTTTGTTGCATGGAAGGAAGGCATGGAGATGGTATTGGATGATAATGGATTGCTAGAATATATGAGGACAGATGTTGCACAACCACCAAAATATGATGCCCAAAATAGTGCTCAATGCAAGAAATATGTAGCCAGGGTGAGGATAATAATCTTGGAGGAATTATGGGATCACATTGTCTCAAATATCCATGGAAAATAAACTTTTTTCGCAATGTGGAAGGCACTGACAGGATTTTTCAAGAATAGTAGTGACCATAGGAAGTTTGAGCTTAAGGATAAACTTTGAAGTATCAAGATGCAGAAGAATGACATTATTCTGGAGTATCTGAGCAAATTTACACAATGTCATGATGAACTTGGAGGGGTTGGCATAAATGTTCCTAAAGAAGACTTAGTACGCCTGTCCCTTTTGGGCCTTCCCAAGACCTAGCATAGATATCGATATTGTAGAAATTACACCAATGGATTCAATCCGATCATGCAATGTACTAAAACAAGATAGTAAATCCTTCTACAATACTTGCATAATATAAATCATGATCTCTCAATCACATGCAAGTAAGAGAAATAAGTAAATCAATAGCGATGTTCTGAAGCCTACTTCTAGCGATGTTGCAGTACTTGACGCATGGCAAAAGAAGGTAGTGAAGACAAGAAGAATTCTGTTGGAAGTTGTAAAGGACCATATTGTGTCAAGCCTTCATGGGAAAGCCACTCCATTTGTAATGTGTAAGGCTTTGAAAAATTTTTTCCAAAGCATCAACGACCAAAGGAAGTTGGCACTGAAAGATAAGATCAGAAAAATAAAAATGGAGAAGGGCGACAGTATTCCAGAATATCTCACAAAGTTTGTCCACTATAGGGATGAAATGGGAAGTGTGGGGATTACTGTTGATGATGATGACTTGGTGATCTTGGCTCTCTTTGGGCTTTCGAAGAGTTGGCATAGCTACCAAGACTTTGTCAATGCATGGGAGAAACTGTCAGGTTGGGAGCGACTTTGGTCGGATCTTGTGCAGAAGGAGATAAGGCGAAGTACCAGGGATGGCTCTTCATCGAAGAATGATGATGAAGAGAATTGCACTTTGGCTGCTAAAGCAAGGAAAGGGAAGGGGAATAAATTCCACTCAAAATCCAAGGCTAAAGGCAAGAAGTTGCATTTGTCCAAAGTGAAGTGTTTTCGCTATCACGAACATGGGCATCTCACCACTAATTTCCCACAAAAAAAGAAGAACAAGAATGTTGTTGGAGCTGCAGCTGGAGAGGCCTTAGCCTTGAAATTTGATATTGATTTCTCTTTGATCGCATGCTTGGTTTCAAGATCAATGGGAATGGTGTGGTATCTTGATAGTGGTTTGTCTTTCCATATGACGGGAGACAAGGAGTTGTTCAGTGACTTGGAGGAGAAGGATCTCCAAATGCATATAGAAATGGGTGACGATGGTATATACAGTGTGATCAACATTGGGATCATTACCTTTGAGAGGGATTCAGGTAAACCATTTCTGTTGGAAGATGTTATGCATGTTCCAGGTCTAAAGAAGAACTTGGTCTCAGTCACAATGTTGGAAGACAGAGGTTGTGACGTTGTTTTCAGCGATGGAAAATCTTTCCCGTGACATAAAACAATGGGTCAAACCAAGAGGATAGGTATTCAAGTTAAGAATCTCTAAAAGCTGGAGGTAGATGGCTGTGCTGCAATGATGGGAAAAGCAGAAGAAGTGATGAGCCGGGATGAGGGTGAATTATGGCACAGGAGATTGGGCCATTTTCACCATGGCGCTTTGAAGATTTTGCAGCAGATTTCTACTAGAATTCCCAAGGGTACTCTTGCGCAGTCAGATCAGTGCAAGGGATGTACTATGGGTAAGTTTGTGAATGCCACCTTTCATGAGAAGGAGAACCGTGCTTCGATGATCCTTGAGAGAATTCACACAGACATGTGTGGACCTTTCTCAGTTGCTTCAACAGCAAAAAATAGGTATTATGTTATTTTTGTTGATGACTATTCTCATAGATGTTGGATATTATTCATGCAGAATAAGAGTGAGACATTCTCAAATTTATGTGAGTTTAAAGCATTAGTGGAGAAGGAGTCGAGGAAGCAAGTGAAGGCTCTGTGGAGTGATAATGGTGGTAAATATATCTCGGGCGAATTCAAATACTTCTGTAGCAAAGAAGGAATTCGAAGAGAACTCATAGCGCCTCATAACCCATAGCAGAATGGGGTCGCAGAGAGGAAGAATAGAACAATCGTGGGTGTTGCACGAGCTATGTTGCATGACCAAGGCCTACTGATGCACTTGTGGGTGGAAGCATGAAACACTGCGGTTTATGTGTAAAACCGTTGTCCTCATAGAGTACTTAGCATGAGTACACCTGAAGAAGCTTTTACTAGTAAGAAGCCTGATATTTCTCATTTGAAGATTTTTGGCTCATCTATTTACATTCATGTGAAAAAGGATGCCAAGAAGAAGATGGAGCCGACTGCAGATGTTGGGATATTTGTAGGGTACACAGAAACACCCCATAATTATCGTGTGTACTTTCTAGACAGTCGAATGACTGTGGTGCGATGGGATATAAAATTCAATGAGGTGAAAGGCATGAATTTTTCGCTTGAGAGGGAGCTACACTTTCATGCAGAGGAGGAGCTGCTTGTTCCCAAAGATGAGCCTCTAGATGTGGATCAGCCACAGGAGGAGATTCATGGAGTGGAGGAGTCCACTCATGTAGAACCAAACATCAGAACAGGCAGAAAGCGTACCACAGAAGCTAAGAGACTGAAGCTTGATACGGCACAGAATGTAGGAGTCCCTACATCACAGCGCAGATAGAGACAATCACCTGACCTTTTTACTGGATACATGGCTCTTATGAGCAAGTGTGTCGTGACAAAGCCATCTTATTTTGAAGAAGAAATGTAGGAGCCCACATGGGTAGATGTTATGGTGGAGGAGTATGACTCCATTTTCAGAAATAGTGCTTGGGAGATTGTTCCAAGGCCGGTGGGAAAATCAGTGGTAGGTTCGAGATGGATCTACAAGGTAAAGCAAGTTGTTGATGGGAACGTCGAGAAGTATAAGGCAAGATTTGTTGCCCGGGGCCTCTCACAAATTGAGGGGATTGATTATGAAGAAACCTTTGCACCTATCGCATGGTATTCTTCCATAAATACCATCCTTGCTCTCTCAACGCAGATGGGTTGGCACATTCATCAGATGGATGTGAAGACTGTGTTCCTTAATGGGATCATTGAGGAAGAAGTGTACATTGAGCAGCCTAAAGGATTTGAAATCTTTAGCAGTGAGTCGCATGTGTGCAGGCTCAAAAGAGCGTTGTATGGGCTGAAACAAGCACCTCATGGTTGGTACACTTGGATAGACAGTTATTTCACTAGACTTGGTTTCACCAAGAGTGAGGCGGATGCAAACATGTACCAAATTGTGGTGGAGGTTAAGCTTTTAATCATCGTTCTTTATGTTGATGATTTAATACTAGCCGGTGATGAGCAGTTGATACACTCATGCAAGGTAGATCTTGCAAAGGAGTTTAAGATGAAGGATTTGGGCCTCCTTCATTACTTCCTTGGTTTGGAAATATGACAGCGGGAAGGTGAATTGTTTGTGTCTCAAGGCAAGTATGCCCGAGAGATACTAGAGAAGTTTCACATGCAAGGCTACAAGCCTATCGACACTCCTCTTCCAAGAAATTGGAGGAAAGAGGATTCTACATCAGTAGAGGTAGTGGATGCCACTATTTATCAACAGTTGGTGGGTTCACTCATGTATTTAGTTAATACAAGACCGGACATATGCTATGCAGTGAACCAGATTTCACAAGCGATGGTTAAGCCTACCAAGCTCTTTTGGAAGGTAGGAAAGCATGTCCTGAGGTATCACAGGGGCACATCTGAGTATCGCTTATGGTACAGACAGACGGATGAAGTGAATTTTCATGGCTTCACAGATGCAGATTGGGAAGGCAGCCCAATGGATAGAAAGAGCACATCAGGAGGGCCTTTTAGTATCAGATCTACATCAGTTTCTTGGTACAGTAGGAAACAAAGATCCGTGGCACTCAATTCAACGGAAGTAGAATACATGGCAACAAGTCAAGCTGCATGTGAGGCTATCTGGATGAGGAAGATCCTGGTCGGTTTTTTTGGCTCACATTTAGATCCTACAGTGATACATTGTGATAATCAGAGTTGCATTAAACTCTCAATTAATCCTGTGTTTCATGATAGATATAAACATATTGATATCCGGTATCATCATATCAGATATTGTGTGGAGCGGAAGATCATGTTGCTTCAGTACATTCCTACGGAAGTTCAGGATGCAGACATGCTGACAAAGGCGCTCGACAGGAGAAAATTTGAATACCATAGAGGCAAGATTGGGTGAATGATAATCCCTATCTTGTTGAGAGGGAGTGTTGAGATTCAAAAAGATGATGAATCTTAGTGAAAATCAGTCTCCTTCACTAAGTGGGCCCGCAAGCTATTTTTAGGTGCAAGTCTATTTTTAGACTATGTCTATTTTTAGACATGGTAATCATATTTCAGAAGTTGCAAGATGCTATTTGTGGATGGTTGATCAAGTTGGAAAAATAGATGAAATTCTATTTTTAGAATATTGGGCGAATTCTATTTATAGATCGTCAATATAAAAATAGATGCATGTCGATTATTATTAGCCCTTAACAATAATCAGACTCTAAATATCAACTTATTCTCTTGGAGCACTTTATTTCAGTATACAGATTTGGAAAATCAATGGGCTAAAGGAATTACACAATTCCTGGGGTTTACTGGTGGTTCATGCATGGAGGTCTCAGTTAGAACTGAAGTGGCAAAGTTATGACAGAGTTGGAAGAGTAGTTCATGGAGTTGATATTCAATTTAACTCAATTATTGGATTTAAACTCAGTTAAGCTAGTTGTATCTAGTCTAACTGAATGATACACTAGTGAGAGTTAAGTGAATTAATTAGTTAATTAATTCACAACTAATAACTCACCAACAACTGAACAAATACAGCAATTAACTATAGTGCATGTTAGTTCCAGTGGAGACCCAGTGGAGAGGTAGGTGAAAGGGTGAGATTGACTATCCGTTGTGACTATAGTGATGCATTGATTGCATGACACACACATTGGATTTTCCAATGAGGATTTCACAGTCAAGACAAGGCCAATTCGAATTCATTCATGGGTCTTCTTCAGTAGGGATTGTGCAGTGGAGGCAGGCTATCAGGAGGCAAGAAATCAGTGCATGGATTTGTAGATTTCTTCATGATAGTGTGTGACGATTGTATTGTACTGAGAGCTTGATGTACTAAGCTTTGTATGAGATTGTTACATGATCTCCATGATACATAATATATGATAGTTGGGGTTTTGAGCTTCAGGATTTCCCATTAAACAATTGTGTTATGTGCGATTGAATTTATTCACATGTGTTTGCAATTGAATTTTAAATTTCTGCAAAAGATTAATAGTGGAATGATTCTGTATTTTGAAAGAAGATAAATATTGTTAGATCAGGAGAATATAGATATATACATGCATATGTTATATAATTTCTACAAATACATACTCTGTAGTTCCCCTAAGATATCTCACAACATGCTTCCCCACCTTCCAAAAGAGCTTGGTAGGCTTAACCATAGCTTGAATAATTTGGTTAACTGCATAGCATATGTCTAGTTATGTTTTCACCAAATACATAAGTGAACCCACAAGCCCTGTAAATAGTAGCATTCACTACCTCACCTGAAGTAGCATCCTCCTTCCTCCAGTTTCTTGTAAGAAGAGTCTCTGTGGATTTGTTTCCCTTCATGTGGAACTTCCTCGGAATCTCCTTGGCATACTTTCCCTAATATAAAAATATCTACCCATCTCTTTGCCATATTTCCAAGCCAAGTAAATAGTGGAAGAGCCTCATGTCCTTCATCTCAAACTCTCTTGCAATATCCTCTTTGCAAGAAGTTATGGGCTTCTCATCACCTATCAGTATAATATCATCAACATAAAGTACAATAATCAAAATCTTACCATCAACCACAATATTATATAGGTTTGCATCCGCTTCACTCTTTGAGAAGCCCAACCCAGTGAAATATTTGTCGATCCTGGTGTACCAAGCACGAGGTGCTTGCTTCAGCCCATATAGTTCTCTCTTGAATCTACACATATGTGACTCCTTGTCAAAGATATCAAAACCTTATGGCTTTTCAATATGCACTTCTTCCTCAATAACTCCATTGAGAAAGGTTGTCTTTACATCCATATTATGTATCTTCCACCCCATTTTCGCTGAGAGTGCAAGGATAGATCTAATCGATGGGTACCTTGCAACCAATGCAAAATTATACTCATAGTCAATCCCCTCCACCTGTGAGAATCCTCTGGCCACAAATATAGCCTTGTATTTCTCCACACTCCCATCTGTTGCTTGCTTCACCTTGTAGATCCACCTGGATCCAACCACTGACTTCCCTACTGGTCTTGGCACCACTTCCCATGCATTGTTTCTGATAATGAAGTCATACTCCTCAACCATGGAATCAACCCATGTTGGTTTTTGCATTGCTTCCTCAAAAGAGGATGGTTCTGTCACAATACACTCGCTCATAAGAATCAGGTATCCAATATACATGTCTGGGGACATTCTATGCATGTGTTGTGATGTAGGTGCATGTACATTCTATGTCGCATCTAGAATCAATATTTTAGCCTCTCTGGTGTGCTTCCTACCATTTATGGTGGATGGCTCTACATGAGTGGTTTCTTCCACTCCATCATTCTTTTCTTGTGGTTGCTCCACATCTTGAGGTTCATCCTTTGGAACTAATAGTTCATCTTCTACATGCAAGTCAAGCTCCCTCTCAAGGGATAATTACATGGCTTTCTCCTCATCAAATTTAACATCTCTCCTAAAAAATTTCATCATGTTAACTATCAAATACACCCAATAGTTTCAGGGAGTATCAGTGTACCCAAAAAATATCCCAACCTCTGTTGTTGGTTCTAGCTTCTTCCTATCATATTTGGTCACATGGAAATAGACAGATGAGCCAAAAAATTTAAAATATGAAACATATGATTGCTTACCTAAAAAATCACCCTCTGGTGTACTCATGCCAAGTATCTGATGAGGACTACAGTTATGCACAAATATCATTGTGTTGCATGCATCTACCCACAGATGCAACGGTAGGCCCTGATCATGTAACATAGCTCGTGCTGATCCCAAAATTTTTCTGTTCTTCCTTTATGAAACCCCATTCTGTTGTGGGTTATGAGGGGCAATCAATTCTCTTTGAATTCCTCCTTTGGCGCAAAAGTTCTTGAATTCATTATAGATATACTCACCACCAATGTCGCCCCTTAGAACCTTCAACTTCTTCCTCATATCTTTCTCTACTAGTTATTTGAACTCACAAAACTTGGAGAACGTCTGATCTTTCTTCTACAGAAATAAGATCCAACACTTTCTTAAAAATTAATCAACAAAAATCACATAATACCTGTGCTTTTTTGTGGAAGCTGCAGAGAATGGTCCACACACATCTGAGTGATCTCTATCAAGGATTGTTACTGCTTGGTTCTCCTTCTCATGAAAGGTTTCCTTTGTATACTTCCCCATGGTACATCTCTCGCATGTGTCTATCTTCGCAAGTGTACCCTTTGGAAGACCTATAGAAATCTGTTGCATGATCCTCAAAGCACTATGGTGTAGATGACCCAACCTCTTGTGCCATAACTCACTAGTATCCCGACTCACCAACTCATCTGCTTTACTGCTCAATGTTGCACGGCTATCTACATCAATTTTGTAGAGGTTCTTCACACAAACCCAAATCCTCTTTACATGTCATGTGGCTTTGTGACGAAGGAATGCCTTTCCTTAACTGAAAACCACAACATATTCAAAATCCTCCAACATAGAAACTGAAACTAAATTCTTTTTCAAGCCTGGTACATGCATGATATCTTTTAATATGAAAGGTTTACCTAACTATCTTTGGAAAGTAACTGTACCAATCCTGGTAGCGTTATACCTCCTGTCATCACCCATCTCGATGTGCATCTAAAGGTCCTTCTCCTCCAAGCTACTAAAGAGTTCTTTGTTTCCATTCATGTGGAAATATGCTCCACTATCCAAGTACCAAATAGATCCCATCATAGTTGACACCATGCATGCCATGAGAGAGAAGTCCAAATCAAACTATGAGGCCAAAGCTTCACCTATTGTAGATCTTGGAGCCTTCTTGTTGTTCTTCTTCTTTTATGGAAAATTTATGGCATAGTGTCCATGATCATGACTGTTGAAACATTTCACATTTGACATGTCTCGCTTCTTACCTTCTTTGCCGATCTCGGATTTGGAATAGGACTTCTTCCCCTTCCCCTTCTTTTCCTTACCAGCCAAGGCACAATTTTCCTCATTATCAGTCTTGGATGAGGATCCATCCATGGTATTCCACCGAAACTCTTCTTGTACCAAATCCGATCGTAGTCGCTCCCAATCTAGTAACTTATCCCGTCCATTCACAGAGTCTTAGTAACCGTGCCAGCTCTTGGGAAGTCTTATAAGTGCTAGGCTCAGCAATTCATCATCATTTATAGTAATTCCAACGCTTCCAATATCATCTCAACATTGAGCGAACTTGGTCAAGTATTTATGGATTATGTCGCCCTTCTCCATTTTGATTTTTTTGAGCTTGTCCTTGAGTGCCAATTTTCCGTGGTCACTACTGATTTGAAACTGATCTATCAAAGCCTTCCACATAGCATATGGAGTTTCTTTTCCATGGAGACTCGAGACAATATGATCTTGAACTCCCTCTAATAATATCCTCCTCGCCTTTGCGAGATTATTCTTCCATCATTCATGTTGCGTAGAATCTACCAGGTTGGGTTCATGAATATTAGTGTAAATGAACTCCTTCAACCCATTATCCTCCACTACTACCTCCATCTTCCATGCAATATAGTTCAAATTTCCCTTGAGTGCATATTCGAATCTCAAGCCAATGAAATACATCTTGGTCAGCTTCTAGTTCCAAAGAAAGTATATGCAAATTTGAATATTGTTCAACACAAACTCAATTTCTTCACCACTATTATGATTCTTGGTGCTCTGATACCATGTATAAATTACACCAATGGATTCAATCCGATCATGAAATTTACTAAAACAAGATATTGAATCCTTCTACAATATTTAAGGAATATAAATCATGATCGCTCAATCACATGCAAGTAAGAGAAAGAAGTGATTTTCATGGGGAAAGAAACTACTAAAAGCCCCTCTATTTCTATTGTATAATAAGCCAAGGAATCATGAAACAACACAATGCATGTGTGCTCACAAGAACCTCATACACTCTACTAATCATCTCACGTTGATCTAGGCACAATTGGACAAACACATAGCCAATTTTCAGCCCACCTTTATCCTGCCTTGCTCACGCAATCCCTAGGAAAAATAAATCCCTATTAAATAGGAATTCCAACCTTTCTTGACTGTGCAATCCTTCATGGGAATCATGTGGCTTTATAATTGCACCTAGGCAGTTCGTTAATAATACAACTGATGGTTATATTCCCTTTAATCTTTTTCTCAACTGGATCTTCATCAGATTTGACATGCATGCAGCTAATAATAGCAAATCATTAGTTACTTGATAGATCACTACTTGTGAATTAAATCTAATTTAATTCACTTGACCTCTCGCTAGCTCATCACTCAATTATAACTAGTTAAATTGATTTTAACTAAATTATTTTTAGTTAACTGATTAAACTCTACTTGCATCACTATTGACCCTCAACTTGAAATTATTGAGCTAACTAAGTCTATCTCACTTATTGAACTAATACAAGTTGTTATGAGATAAGATTACAATTTATTGTCTAATTTATTTAAGGGAAAAATAAATTAGACACACATTTTCTTGTTGATTTTCAACAATTATTCGGTGAACGAGAGGGAAAAACTATCGAATTGGGGGAACTTATCATTTGATTTGGTATAGGAGGAAATAAAGAGAAATACCAGAGATGGGACTTCATCCAAGGGCGAGGATGAAGAAAAAATTTCATTGGTTGGAAAGGAAAATAATGGAAAAAAGGAAAAAATCTCATTCCAAACTAGAATCCAGTCAAGGGGGGAAGAAGAAATATTTGTCAAAAATTAAATGCTTCCATTGTCATGAATCAGGGAACTATGCCATGAAGTTTCCACACAAAAAGGAAATCAAGAAGACTTGAAGAGGAGCAGTAGGTGAATATTTGGCTTCATAGTTTGAGCTTGACTTTACCCTTATTGCATGCATGGCTAGCTCGATAATGGAGAGTGTGTGGTACTTGGACTCAAGTACCTTGTTCCACGTGATAGGGTGTAGATATATTTTCAGTGTAAAGGAGGAGAAACATTTTCATATGCATATCGAGATGGGGGACAAAGGAATTTATAGTGCAACTAGGGATGGTCTAGTCACCTTTCAGAGGGAGTTGAGATCCCCCCTCAGGATCAAGGATGTCATTTTCATTCCAGGCCTAATGGAAAATATCATCTCTATTACAGTTTCAGAAGACCGTGGTTATGATGTGATATTCAGCAAAGGAAAGGAATTCCTGGGACACATAGCCAGAGGAAATGTGAAACAGATGGGGGTTCATGTTGTTATTCATCAGTGATTTTTACCTTTATAGATGACTAAATGCTTATCCTAGATTTCTAAAACAAAATTCATGAATATTGTGAGTTCTAGAAATCTCACTGCCTTCATTATCCTTAGGATAATTTTTTCACTGTTTTACTACTCTATCAAGGCATGGCCAGCCTATCACTCCCAGAAGACCAACCATGGGCTTATACCACTCATTTTCACTATGTTTTCCACCTATGACCTGACCACCCTGTTTTCACACGCCTAACCCTCCTACTTACACCTTGGATTTCCAAGTAGCCTAACCTTTTCCCCTATTCACCAAATGCCTCAAACATTGGTGGTTTCACGCTACCCTTCTAGGCTCTTTAGATAAATCAAAATCAGTAGTTTTGAGTTTGCAATGCATAAAGTTTGTCAAAAACTTTGTTTTACACCTACTGACCCCCCCAAGTCAATCTTTCAACCAAAGGCCAAGTCCAAAAATCCTCCCACTAGGTCATGTAAGGTTTCATAGGTTATACATTGTTTTGGTTTTATAAATCATTGTTTTACATGTGCCCAAAAGATGAAACCAAATGAAAATGAGGGTTAGCACATGATTGTCCAGAAGGTATCAAAAATTCTTCAAGAAAGGCCTCCTTGGACAAAGCACAACTTTTGCAAAATATAGTTGCCCATCTTAGACATTTCTGCAAGAATGAATGAGATGGCCATCAGTAGAAAAAGAGGTAAGGTAAGAGGGTAAATCATCCCTAAGGGAAGCCGCAGCAAAGGAGAGGAAGTAGGCCTATGAACAAAGAAAAATAGGATTTTTATGACTGATTGGCTAAAAAGTGTTGCCCAACAAGGAGCCAATCCAAAGGAAAGAGGTACATCAGCACCACTGAGCATGAAATTAAACATTTCTAGAGATTACAAATGAAGAAAGGAAAAAGCCCTAAATCCTAAAGTTTGAGAAGGTAGGAAAAGAATTAAAATGAAGAGCATAAATATCCATGATGAAAGTAGGCAGAAGTTTGAAAAATGATATCAGAAGGTCACCTCCATGGTTGTCAAAGCAACAAGGTTTCACTGCACCAAAGGGAGGAAAACACAAAGAGTATCAATGTGAGGAAGACAAAAGCTTCAAGTGCAGTAAATTTCCCTCAAAATGGTCAAAGAAAAGAGATCATAAGGTCAAGTGTCAAAATGGAACACCAAGCTAATCATGAGTTTGTTGTTGAGGGACTAAAATTGTCAAGATTCCAAGAATGACAAAGGAAACAAAATGATTTGTGTCATGGTACCTCGTGTAGAAGTGATAGGAGGCAAGGCACATGACCCAAGAATGCTTCATACATTCTATGCATTTAAGAATGCATTGCAATCCACTTCTTAATTAACATTCCAAAATGAGGATAATTCTTACATTCCCCGATTTAAAACCATTCATCACTTCCCTTTTAACATATGCTTCATCAAAACCCTCCAAGCTTTGTGAACACATTTCAAAATTCTTATAAAAGAATTTAACCATTCAAGCCCAACACTTATCATGACATGAAGGCATTTCAATACTATGAAATTTACCCCTAAATCTACCATACACAATGGATACAAATTCACCCATCCCATTCAACATGATAGTAGACCTGACACGGTAATTACAAATGAGTTTATGTCTACGCAACTCAAGTGTGCCTTCACCCTATTCATTTCTGCACCATTATAAACCCGTGAAAAGTTTGATTAAAACCAAAGGTCACAACATTCGACTATAACTATTGACTTTAGCCATAGTCGATTCTGCCAATAATGTGAGAATGTTTCAATTCTTAGTTCGAGCTTCACGATTACATAACTCAGACTTAACCAAAATGCCGCGCTCACAAAAACCATATCTTATTTTGATTAAAAGAAAATCAAAATCAAATAATTTGCTGAGGCAATTACATACCTTCCATCCGAATGAAAGAATTTTCCTCTTCATCCACCTGAATTTCTTCAACGCATTCCTCATTCAGCATTTGACACTGCCAATCTTCGACTTTACCCATTTTTGTCTTCTTACCTGGTTCACGCTACCTTCCATTTCATATTAAACCGGTGTTTCAACAATAAATTCCTCCTTTGTTTAATTAATCATGTGTTTGTCCTTTAAAAAATATAATTCTTATGTTTTGGTTCAAATATTAATTTTGTACTACGGCACACGATTTGTTGAATCTGAAACCCATCTGTATCAGTTTTCAATTGTTTAGCAGGCATTCATCATGCACGTTTCACATGTTGAGCATGCAGCCCTTCAAATTGTATACGATGCAGGTTGACATTAAAATTCAAACTCACATACTTTGTAAATATCGAACTCAGTCTTATTATATATACGCCGAGTTAAATTTAACAGTCACGCACCTCATACTCAATTCAATTCTAACCCATTCACTTTTTAATATATATATGCTCTTTTACCATTCAACGCAACAGCCCTTTCCTGCAATTACAATTGATTAATAAATAGAGTTTAAAACCAAGTTCTGCGTTTTAGACCGCTCTTCAATCTGCTTTGTACAAGATATATGTACAACTCTGCGTTGGATTTAAACAACAATCAAAACAAAGTCTGCGTGGAATAAAACATACCATATGCATAATGTGCCCTTACCTTAGCTCTATGCAGGTCTGAGTATTAATGGGAATTAACCTTGAGAGATTGTAAGCTCAATAACGTACTGAACATTGCCATTGCAATAAAAAGTTACTTTCAATTCCATCACTTTAGCAACAGGAGGTTTAACCAATAGTTCATTCATTACTTACCACTGAACTTTAATCACCGCCCTCTCTGCTGTAACATTACGGCATGAACTCAGCATTACCAATTTAAACACTAAAAACTTACCAGATTCGATAACTGGGTATTAATGCCACCTGCGCTCTCGTTGAGAAGACCAATATTCATTGATTCACAAGTTTAAAGCGCCTTTCAATATAATTAATACATTTTCAAAGTTCAGAGGTAAGATTACTGCGTTCTTCAGATATCCGTAATTCTTATAAAAGCAGATTCAGCATTAATTTCCTCAAATCGAATTTCAGAATTTCAATAACCTTTCATGCAATGATTTTCATATATGTATTTCTGAGTTTAAAAGAGGATGGTTTCCTTCTTCAACATGTTTGTGATATTTCACAAGGAGCTCGGCAGTTGGGGATGAACCTTCTCAAAAAGTTAATTTTCCCTATGAAAAGGCGCAGCTCTTTGATATTTGGGGATGAGAGATTTGCAATATGGCCTCAATCCTCATGGGATCTGTGCTGTACTTGCTGCTTTCTGAAATGACACGAGAATCTTACCTTCTTGGAGACCAAATAATGTTTCTTGGGGTTCAAAGATATCCCAAACCTTACTGCACTTCAAAGCTTATAGTGTTCTAAGTGTTCTTCATACATTTTGAAAATACGGTTACATCCTTGAGAATAGATAGTGAAGAAGCCTAGATTCTTGAAATCACTATGTCCGCCCAGCTCTCTGAAAGGTTGCTCCAGCATTCATTAAACCAAAAGGCATTTTCACATACATGAAAGTGCCCCATGGTGTAGTAAAAGTTGTCTTTAATTGATCATCAGGGTGGACTAGGACTTGGTTATACCCTGAATAGCCATCCAGCAAAGAAATTATTTTAGACCCCACCACCCTTTGCAAAATATGATCCATCTTGGGTAAAGGGTAGTTGTCTTTCAATGAAGCTTTGTTTAAATTTCTGAAGTCTATACAAAGCCTGATTTCTCCAGTCTTTTTCCTAACTGACACCAGATTAGATACCCACTCAGAATATCTAATAGGGACAATAATACCAGCATCATGCATCTTCATAATTTCCTTCTTAACCAATGGCAGCTGGACCGGGTTGATTCTGCGCAGTTTTTGTTTGAATGGTTTTTGGTTTTCTTTAAGAGGGATTTTGTGCTGTATTATTTCGGTGTCATAGGACTTAAGATCTTCGTAACTCCATGCAAAAACATCAGAAAACTCTTTAAACAGCTCCAAATATTTGGGTTTAATGTGAGCTGGTAAAGTTTTAGACAGTTTAATCAATCTCGGTTTTTCCTCACTGCCTATATTACATTCCTCCACTTCAGTTTCCACAGGTTCCAATTTTGGTTTGTTGGCCACATCATCAAAATCAAACAGTTCTTCTAGAGGGGCCAAACCCTTGGGCAGACTATCATTATTAGAATGCAGAGTTTCCATTTCTTCTGTTTCAGATTTTGCACTTAATTCTGTTTGGTTTCTAGATATGATAGTCTGAAGGTTTATATCTACCAGCTGAGGAGATGGTTCTTCTTCACCAAGAAAATTTTCTTCACTGCAGTCTGTATCATAGTCTGAATCTGAACTATGGGGCTCAAACTCATTTCTGAATTGCATGAAGTCTTCTATTTGTTTATCTCCATCAAATACCTGCCAATATTTCTTGTTATCTAGGATAGCTGGTCTGAATTTTATCTGAGAGGTGTCATCATACAGCATTGGGCAGGTTCTAGCAGCAAAGGCTAAATTGTGGGCTGCAATGTTTCTTTTTCTTGGGACAAAAGATAAGGTGTACTCCTCAAATGTTTTCAAAAGATCAATGACATCATTCCTGTAGGCCCTAAGTCTGGGGTGATTTGCATTATACTCCCCGTTGACTTGCCTAATGATTAATTCGGAATCCCCATAAACATCGATTCTCTTGGCACCTAATTTTTTCAAGAGATGCAAGCCTAAGAGAGGGATTCATATTCTGCTATGTTGTTGGAACACTGAAAGTTTAATTTGCATGAGATACATTCTGTATGATTATTTTCAGTGTTAGTGATCCAGACACCTGCACCAGCATTTGTTTTGGTGCATGACCCATCAAAATACATAGTCCAGAGAGGAGCATTTTCAGTTTGGTGAATGAACTTTGTATCATTTGATTCCTCAAGTTTTTCATCGGGTTGAGGGTTGTCCTGCTGACTATCAAGTTTTAAGTTCAACGAATTGATAACTTGCGATTCAAGACCTGTGTTTAGTTTGCTAGGATCTTAAGACACAATAGACTGTTTCGGCAATTTAGCGTTGTTTTCCTCCTCTTTCATCTCAGCCATTGATTCTGTTGAAATAATGTGTTCTGTGAGTGCTTCATTATTAAACATGATAAAAGAATCAAGGCTCGTGTTTATAGCATAGAGAGGGGAGTTTTGAGGCCGATCCTGACTTGTTACTGTGTACTGCATGTGGGATTCCCTATAAAGCCTCCTAGTTTGATTGAAGACAGGGATAGTTGCATAGGTCATGTCCATTTGCATGGTCCCCTGTAACTTAGCCCCCCAAGATCGTGATAAAATCATTCCATACTTTGGGGGGACATCAGCCACAACAACATCCATGACTAAACATTTGGCTGGAATTTGGGCTAAATTAACACAGAGATCTTTAATCAATCCTAGACACTTAACTCTGCTTGAGTCAAAGGAGTACAGATCTTTGTAAGGTCTGGTAATTTCAAGACCCAGGCCTTCCATTACAGCTTTTGGCATTAAATTATGGGAAGCGCCTGAGTCATGCATAACATTATGCAGAATTTTGTCATGAATGTTTAGGCTTACATAAAAGGGAGGGACAGGACCTTCTTGGAACTTTCCTTCAATCTTTGGGCCAAAAATAAGCTCTGGCTGGTCATCATTAAGATTGAGTGTGTCTTCATTATCTTCTAAGTTTAAAGCCTTCAAAATTTTGGACCTATATACATGTTGGGCAGCTAACTCAGTCAAAGGAACAGAGATTTTGATCTTTGAGATTTCCTGTTCTAGGCTGAAAAGGTTTTGATTCTTCAAAGCATTGACTTCAGCCTTGTTTACTGCCACTTTATCAGCAATAACAGCTTGCTGATTTGGTTTATCTACAGTTGAAACAGTTGTTCTACCAGGAGTACTAACTGAGGTGCTAGTACTACTAATGTTTGCACTCTGTTTTTCGATATTTTGAGTGTCTTTCTCTTTATCATTACCAGAATCAACAGCCATTGTTTTGTCCTTTTGTTTGATTGTTTTAGACTTGGTTGCAGTGCTGTTTTGAGAAGGTTTGTCAGAGGTTTTATTGTTGGGGGTTTGTTGATTAGATCTACTTCTGAGTTCATATTCCCTTAAAGGTTCTATGACAGTGCTCTCCATGTTCTGATAGCTATTCTCATTATCATTTCTTTTGTCATCGTAAGGTGTATAAAGACCTTGTTTATTATCATAATGAACCTCAAAGTCATCATCATCTACCCCAAATAAGTTTATATCATCTTCCTCTGTTATTTGATCTGTTTGTTCAACCTCACTTAAAAAGTTCTGATGAAAGGGAGGAATGACCTGCTGATCATCTTCCCTGGGTCTGTTTGGAGGCTGATTTCTTCTAAGATTCTGATTTTGGTTTTGGTTTCTGTTTTGAGGAGCGTTTTGATTTATACTTGCTTGTGCTCTCTCTAGAATGCTCATTTTCTTCATCATTTCTTCCATCATTCTTTCCATCTTCGAGCTTGAAGCGAAAGGGGTGGATTCCTCTCTAAAAGATACTCTCTTTTCAGCTTTCATCCTTGCTCTCTTCTCCATGAGGTTCACCTCCACAGAAAGAGCACCTCTTTGCATATCTTCAAGGGTTGCAAAGACTCTTTCCCTGAGTGAATAAGTCATGTCTGGATCAAACCCTTCAGGGAATTTGTTTAAGGCTGATCCCTGAGGAGGTTTCAGTTCAGGGGAAAGTGCATTATACACACTGTTGAATCTGGTACAATAAGCTTGTACACTTTCCCAGAGTTCCTATGGAGATTGTTATAGTCGGCAAGGACTTGGAGAGGGTTTTTCCTTACTTCCCATTTGTTTAAGAATGTTTGATGGAAGGCTTGGAGATCGTTAATACTGTGGGGGGTTAAACCTTTAAACCATTTTCTCACTTCTCCCCCCAAACTTTGAGCAAACAATCTGATTTTGACAGATTCATTATCAATTTCATTTCTGTCAAAGTAGTCATTCATCTTATCCACATGTTGAGATGTTGTTATGGTATTATTAGCATCATATAATGGAATTTTGGACTGATAATCTTGTGGAAGATTGACTAATGGTACAGGAAGGACTAAGGGAGCATACCATGCTGCCATGATATGTGGTGGGGGTGGATTTACAAGAGGAGGTGTGGGTTGAAGTGGAGTGGTTTGAACAGTGGATGAAAGATGAACAGAAGTGGATGGAACAGCAGTAGATCCATGAGCTGATCTCGGATGAGAGACACCTAGATTATGTATAAAATGTAAATCAGGAGGCGTTGATTCTCTATCCCCAAGAGTCTTACTTGTTTCGGGAGATGAAAGTGTAGGCTCAGAATCTAACTGATCTAAATCCCCAAATGACCTAGTTCTGAATGGGTTTAATAAGTCAATTTGTGATTCATGAAGAGCTGAAAGGTTTTCAGGGACTGAATTAGCTCTTAGGGGTGGTCTGAAAATAGTTGAAGATTGTATCCTAGGAGACTTCCTAAGAATTATTTCTGGGTTATCAACTATTTCAGGAGGATCTGGGTCAGGATGGGCTCTAGTGTGAATCTTTTTAGGAGCCACAATGTTTATGTGTTTAGACCCAATCTAAACAAGAAAAGTTCAACCAGATATGACAATCTTTAGACGGTTAACTAATCTGTTTTCTCAATTCGAATCCTACAGTCCTTTAACTAAATTTGAATGATTTTTATAATGATAAGGGTTCTTTCCAGTGGAGTCTTAAGGTCTGTTCAGGATGGTGGAGTCGCCAGGTGGAAGGTTCAGAGTGTTTTCAAAGGAGTGCACTGTCCACCACAGTGTTTGTGAAACATTCCTTTTCAAGGATATCTCAAAACACAACAAACTCTAACCAGAGATTGACTGGGAGGGCATTCACCAGATATGTCACCCCCAAAAGAGGATGAGATCCAGAGGCTACCTGGCCCTTTCCAGACTCTGTCTAAGAGTATAAGGTAAAACACATCAAAGACGTAGACAAGATATCAAAACTAGTGTTTTACTACCAATCTGAAATGTTTTTGGTATTTTATGAGTTGTCTATATTTGTGGTTTAAAAGAATGTCCTAACTTTGCCTCAAAACTTAGCTATGGTTATGAAACAAAGACAGTCTATCCTTATGGCTAAGCTAGCTGATTTTCCAAGGTTAGATAAAAACTTAAAAGAATCCTAGGATTGACCTAGTTTGTCACTGATTCAATTGATCTTCATCTTAATTACCATTTTCTTGGTAGTGCTTGAAAAGGCTGCTTTTTACTCTCAAGATGTTATATGAAGATTCTGGGTTCGATTCCCTAGTGGAGTCACCAGAAATGTTAGGTTCTGGTGGCTCAAGCTGGCTAGTAAAGCAAGTGCTCTATGAACCCCAACGCAAGCTTCTTTATGAATATATTTGAAATAGATTTGAATGCAAAAGACTCTAGGTTAGTCCCCAGTGGAGTCGCCAGAAATGTTAGGTCTTTGTAACAAGCAAGATTGGCAAAGTCCGATCACAGAGTTAACATCATTTCAACCAACTTTGGGATTCTAGGATCTAGCCCTCCTGAATCCGGAGAGGGATCTCTCCAATATGTACAAATATGGATATTGTCTTTGAAGTTTAGGGTGATGATATTAGGCTAGTTATGAAGGCCAAGGGTTTTGTTTGGTTTTCTCGGATGGTTGAACATAGTTGCTGTCTGAGACGGAAAGATCTATATGCAAATAGGTTCAAAGGTGAGAAGTTGCAAGTGAACAGAATAAGCTTTGATTCTAAAGAAAGATGATGGCAAGTTTTCAATCCATTGGGCTATGGAGTCATAAGAGAATTTAATTGAAACATCCATGTTCAAGAGTAATCTATGGGGCAAGTCATCTAGGCCTAAGGATCTCTTTAAAGTTTGATTTATGGAATGGGGTGATACAACAAGAAAGGGAATTAACAGATGCAGAACAAAGAGCAGCCCAGGATCTGGTAAGTACTTTGAAACTAGCCGGCCTTTGACCAGGCACTTAAGAAAAACATAGAAGCAAACTGGGATCTGGTAAGTACTTTGAAACTATCCAGCCTTTGATACACTTCTGATAGAACACAGATTAAAAACAGAGGGAAACTTGAAGGCAACCTTTGGAGCAGAAACTAGCGGGCAGGGCTCACCTTTCTCCTCATCTTAGTTCTTCTTTACTTAGTTACTTCCAAGACAATCACCAAGATAACACAGAATGGCCCAAGATCTGATAAGTACTTTGAAACTAGTCAGCTTTTGACACATCCTAAGGGAAACAGACAAATAGTTGAGCAAACAAGAAAGGGACTCAGGGCTAACCTTTGATTTCCTCAATTCATTCCTTCCACAACATAAATGAAAGTAACATTTAAAAATAACATTCAGCAGTGACGAAAAGATGAGGGAACGCTAGCATCTCTGTGCTTAGACTGAATTAAATCATTTCTAAATAACACAATTAGAAGAAAACATTGGGATAAAGATTTTTCAGCCAGAGAAGGTCACTGATATGCAGCAAACTCTAACACTGTTTAAACTGTTCTTTATAGTGGAAAATGAAACAAATTGAAAACAGAAATAAAATGACAAGTTACGGTGAGAATAACATCACCATCAGCATAGACCAGGATCCCATAAATCAGCTTGTATTGATTGCTTCAAACCGGTTACAATCTTCAAATCCAATGTTTTAATTCACCTCTCCTTACAACCTAACCTATCTGTTACAAGCAGAGCTCCAAGGGCCCATGAAACCACTATTTACAGTCAAGAGTTTTCCACTCAGAAACAGCTACAACGCTTCAGCAATTATATTGACAACCAAATAATCCAACCCCTCACTCATCTTCTTCTGGAGTATTTATAGAAGGATGAGGAGGTGAGATCTAATAAAAAGATCTCAAATACAATTAATGCAGAATTAATGTCTTCCTGACCCCGTGAGGCTCGATGAAGAAATTCTACAGGTGTTACATTGCATTAATGTGTTTACACTTAAGAAGTAAGCTCGAAGGGAGCTTTTGTTGACCTTTGAGGCTCTGCGTACTGTTAGGGTTACTCTGCAAACATTCTGTCATTAAATATGGTGCAGTAATAACTTCTTTGGTTGTTCCGAGGCATAATATCTGATCTTGTTCAATAAATTCATCCTCTGATTGAGCATTCTGAGGCAATAGGTGGCACTGTGGTGGTTGAGGAATCAATTCGCCTCAAAGTATGGCGGTGGAGGCGATCTGTCTGATGAACACTTTTAGGTTTTTCTTTAATCCGTGTTCTGAGCCGGGGATTAGGCTTTTGATAACCGTCTTGGCCGTAATCCCCGCCAATTTATTCATAAAACTGCTGCTCTGGTTCACTCTGTCTTCAAAATCTGATACTCTTTCTCTGTTCTGATATCGATGGCATTCTTCAAGCTTTACAGGGACGTGCGGCAACCAAAGCTCATGAAACTTTGTTGATATCATTGTTCTTCTCCGTATGATCGATTCCCTGGATAAATCGGAAGGACTGGAGTCGTCACCCTCATCCTTTAGATTTTCATAGAATACGAAGAAAAACCTTAAAAACCTGCAAAATACAAGAAAAATGAGGAAATCCTGCGTTATATGGATAGACTGCATCGGAAGGCGTGCGAGAGAAAGGAGCGATCAGAGCCGTTGATCGTATGGCGATCAACGGTCGGGGGTGTTTTGAGCAGTCAACGGAGGAAAAGATGGGCCGTGCGACGGAATCGGGAGAACAAAAGAGAGCCATCGATCTGCGGAGATCGACGGTGGGAACCGACTTTCAAACGCGTCGAGGGAGATTTTAACGGGCGGGCAAGTTCGTTAAAGGGTGAGCGGAAAAGGCGATCAGGGACCGTCGGATGGGAGGGCCCAGATCCGACGGCGGGGATGAATCCCGCTGCGGGGCCATGGGACGAAATTTAACGCGCGGGCAATAGACATGGCGCGGCGGTTTTGGGATGAAGTGGCGAACACGTGTCGGCCAGCGTGTGGGATCGCTGGCCGACGGTATAAAACCGCCCCTGGACGAAAGGTGGTGCGGGCACGAAACCGGTGGAAATGGAAAACAGCGCGGCGAAGGGGGGGTCCACCAGATGAGGGATATTCCGCTCCGTTGATCTGTGGGGCAGATCGACGGCTGGGAGGACTCGGAGCAGAGGAAGCACGTGGATTAATGTTTCACGCCCGAACCTTATAAAGATGGGTCTTTCGAAGGTTTTAAGGGAAAAAGGGCGGAGCGGGACCATGCCTTGGTTTAGCTCCTTTGGGCTTGAGCGGCCGGTCGTGGTGCTCGGGTATGTGAAGGAAGAAACGAAAAGGTGCTTAGCCTGAGGGGCCAAAGCTTGGCGCATGGAAATATGCGCTTTTATATGTTTTTTCAATGATTTTTTCAAGAAGAAAGAAGGTTTCGATAGACTAAAAATAGGTTTTTCACCTTAGGAAATGAGATTTATTAACGGGGTAATAAATATAACAGGGTTTGGTGGGGTTTTATGGATGAAAGGAGACTGAAGAAACGAAGGCAGGATAGAAGCAAAGGAGGAAAAAAAAGGAGGAGGATGCAACAATATTTGACTAGGATTTTCATGGAATATCAGAGGCAGAGAGGGGGGAAAAAGTATGTAGAACCAACCAGTAGTTTAGGATCTTACCAACAGACTTCAAGTACCAACAATTTAGGCCTGAATTTGTTTCTTGAAGGCTGCAAAGAAAATTTAGCCACCAGCTGATATAACTGAAAAAATATAGGTGGCTAACAAAGCCAACTTTTCCTTGTCACCCATGCTAACAAGCCTCTGCTTATGAGACCTAATTGTCTCATCTTCTTTCTGCAATTGTTCACCTCCTTCCAAGACAATTCCAAATGATGGACTGTCTTCTACATCACCTGTAAACACAATCAAATTGTCAGCATCAAAATCACAAGACCCAACGGTCTCACTTGTAGATTCAGTCATCCGCAGCTCTAAGTCTTCTTCAGGACTCAGAAAATCTTTACTGGCTTTCTCCTCAGCTTTCCCTGGCAACACTTCAGTATGCTGCCTCTAAGTTCCTTCCCAACTCTTCTGTCAGCACATCAGTATGCTGATTTGCATTCACCATGAGACTGTCAGCTAGTCTCGCCTTCTTTCCATCTGTCTCCAAGATGTCGTTCTGCTCTCGTTCACTGTACTGAACTCTTTCGTCTACTGCAATCTTTCTATCATACTCTGAATTTATCAACAAATATTCCAACAATGCAATTTCTCTGTAGCATTGCTGAAGCATATCATCATCACCTGCATTCATACATAAACTTTCAGTTTGCATATCAAAATGTTTAATAGTATCGGCTGTTACTTCCCCTATCTGCACTTCAGACTGATTCTCTTCTTTAGCGTCCACAAGAATTTTCTCTTGTACTGTAACAGCAAAATCATCACTGCTTTCTTTTTCAGAGTACTTATCATTTTCTGCTTCCTCTGTCTTCATTTCCTCCTGAGATCTTGCTATCTCAGCATCGATCTGAACAGTCTTCAGATTCAACTCTTCTTGAACAAACTCTAAAGCTTGCTCATCTCCCTGTACTATACCTGCAAACATACACAACTCATTAGTTTTTAAACCACAAGACTTTTCAGTGTTGACTGCTTCCTGAAGCACTTCCCTTTGAACAAATCTGCATGTGGAATCTTCAAATTCCAACTCTGGCTCAAGAACTCTAAGTCCTTTCTTCAATAAGGCAATCACACTTTGCCTCAACTTCACCTGCAATTGTCGCCAAATCACTCTCTTTCCCTTCAGTGGAAAGATCCATTTTCTATTCTGGTTTTCCTGCTCTTGCAGCCATTCCTCTAGTACCTGTAATTGTACCTTTATTATTGCAATCTCTCTGTCGACTTCATCAGTCATCTCACCTCTATGGCATTCCTCTGAACCTCTTCTATGATCCTCCATGATCATCTTCTCCATGAGTTGTACTAGCCTCAGCAACAAGCTCTCCTGTCTTGCCGCCACTTACCTCACCAAGCTCTCCTCACTAAGTCTTTTGGTAAGTACTTGGTTCACTGCCTCTGGAACCTTTTGAGCATTCTCCTTTACTCTTTCTCTAGGCTATCTCCTCAACTCACCTTCACTTCAGGACACTACAATTGTCCTCCCTATCCATCCTTCAGCTGGATGTCAGGTTCACTGCCATCTTTTCTGCAACCATAAACTTCAATCACAAATTTCAAATCAGAAAAATCATCTCACCTTTAAGATCTTGCATGATCTTGTCCTCCCTTCGTTTCTGCAATCATGTTCACTGCAATTGTGTAGCTTGCATATCAGATTAAAACACATAAAATACTTCAGTTCTCAACAGAACTTTCCTGTCCTCATTCAGAAAACCAACATCTTAAATAGAGCGTTTCGGCTCTGATACCAAAAATGATGCAGGCAAGGCCTGCAAACCCCAGAGTCTTCATCTGTTCTATGCATTTAAGAATGCATTGCAATCACTGCTTAATTAACATTCCAAGACAGGACAATTTCTTACATTTCCCAATTTAGAAACTACATTCATCACTTCCCTTTCAACATATGCTTCATAAAACCCTCAAGCTTTGTGAACACCCTTTCAAAAGTCTTATAAAAGAATTTAACCATTCAAGCCCAACACTTATCATGACATGAAGGCATTTCAATACTGTGAAATTTACCCCTAAATCTACCATACACAATGGATACAAATTCACCCATCCCATTCAACATGATAGTAGATTTGAAAAATGAGTTTATCTTTGAATGTCTACGCAACTCAAGTGCACCTTCACCCTATTCATTTCTGCACCATTATAAACCCGTGCAAAGTTTGATTAAAACCAAAGGTCACAAAATTCGACCATAACTATTGACTTTAGCCATAGTCGATTTTGCCAATAATGTGAGAATGTTTCAATTCTTAGTTCGAGCTTCACGATTACATAACTCAGACTTAACCAAAATACCACGCTCACAAAAGCCATATCTTATTTCGATTAAAAGAAAATCAAAATCAAATAATCTGCTCAGGCAATTACATACCTTCCAATCCGAATGAAAGAAATTGCCTCTTCATCCACCTGAATTTCTTCAACGCATTCCTCCTTCAGCATTTGACACTGCCAATCTTCGACTTTACCCATTTTTGTTTCTTACTGTAGCTACCTTCCATTTCATGTTAAACCAGTGTTTCAGCAATACAATTCCTCAACACATTTAATTAATCATTGTGGTTGTCCTTTAAAAATATAATTCTTATCGACTGGTTTCAAATATTGATTATGTACTCTGGCACACGATTTGTTCAGATCTTCAACCCATCTATCGATTTTCATTGTTGTGAACGCATTCATCATGCACGTTTCACACGTTGAGCATGCAACTCTTCAAATTGTATACATTCTGGAGTTGACATTAAAATTCAAACTCACATACTTTGTAACTATCGAACTCAGTCTTATTATATATATACGCCGAGTTAAATTTAACAGTCCACGCACCTCATACTCGATTCAATTCGAACCCTTTCATTTTTCAATATATATATATATATATATATATATATATATATATATGCTCTTTTACCATTCAACGTAACAACCCTTTCGTGCAATTACAATTGATTAATAAACAGAGTTTAAAACGGAGTTCTGCGTTTTAGACTGCTCTTCAATCTGCTTTGTACAAGATATATGTACACTCTGCGTTGGATTTAAACAAAACAAACTCTGCATTGGATTTAAACAACACCATATGCATAATGCTCCCTTTCATACATGCCAGTCACACAGTATTAATAGAATTCACCTCTACGCAGAGATTGTAAACTCAATTCCGTGCTGGACATTGCCATTTAACAATAAAATAATTACTTTCAATTCCATCACTTCAGCAACCAGAGGTTTAACCTTCGGTTCATTCATTACTTACTACTGAACTTTAATCACCGCCTTCTTTGTTGTAACACTACGGCATGATCTCAGCGTTACCAATTTAAACACCAAAGGTTTAATGCAAACTTACCAGATTCGATAATTGTGTGTTAATGCCACTTGCGCTCTCGTTGAGAAGACCAATCTTCGTTGATTCACAAGTTTAAAGCGCCTTTCAATATAATTAATACATCTTCAAAGTTCAGAGATTAGATTACCGCGTTCCTCAGACATCAGTAATTCTTATAAAAACCAGATTCAGCATTGATTTCCTCAAATCGAATTTCAGAATTTCAATAACCCTTTATGCAATGATTTTCATATATATTTCCAGAGTTTAAAAAGGATCGAATTTCCTCACATAAATCCAAGCTCACACAAACTCAATACTGGACATACAGTGAAAAAATCAAAGGCTGCATTGATACACAAAACACTTACAATACAATTCTTTCCTTGGCCTGATTCCCACTTATTTGGCCCTTTACAATTGCTGAAGGCTTCCAAACAGAAACTCCTTCACTGCTCACACTCTCACTCTCACTATCCCCCACTATGCCTTTGAGGCTTGATGAATTTATACAAATTTAAAAATGATCTAATTAAATGCTCAATCCCCTTAATATCTCAATACCACTAAAATATCTCAACAAATCCTATTATCTAGAATCTTATCCCTTTATATCCTTAACTAACCAAATTCTCTCATATCCTTTTAATTAATAAAAGGATATTTACAAAATCCTCACTTTCTCCTATTTTATTTAAAATAACAAATTAATTAATAAAATATTTAAAAATTGTCACACCCCCTTTTCTAACATATTTACAAATAAAAAATGCCCTTGATGTCACACGCCAGTGGCCAATAGAAGACATGTGGACATGACTTATAGCCTTTGGAAAAACAGAGATATCATTGTCAAAAGTAGTAAGAGGGGGAGAAGGTTATATTTTCAAATCACCCACCAAAAGATAATTTTTATGTTTAGGTCACCTCTTGCAAAAGAAAAGGAGATATCAGTGACAAAGTGACAAGGTAAAACTCAAGACATTAGAAAAGTGGGTTTTTTAGTTTTAATTTATTAATTCCAAGGGTATAAAGGCACCACATTCATCACTCAACTCCATTTGTCACTTGCAAAAAGGAGTGAGAGGTCTTCAAGAAAAATTTCTGAGTTTCTGGCAGACCTAGGGTAGAAAAACCCCTGCGCTACGCTCTTGGAAAAGCATGCTACGCACCTGTGTGTGCCCTCTTTAGAAATTGTAATAGTGAGCTATGCGCCTGTAGAAGTGTGCTACCCGTTCACCATGTATAGGGACCGAATCGCCTAGGCGCTACGCGCAGGGCACGTTCAATGCAAATCCGGCAGCGTGCAGGCCACCCAATTGACCTGGGCACTGCGCATAGGGAGCATTCAAAAGGACCTGATATCGTGTAGCTTTGTAGTTTCTGTGCTCTTACCCATTCAGACACTGCCCAGAAGGACCCGATACCATGTAGCTTTGTCGTTGCTGCGCTCTTGTCCTCCGCCCAAGCGCTACGCGCAGGGCCGTTCAGGCTGACCTGACAGCGCATGCAGGGGCCCGAATGTTGTGCTCTTATGCTACGCGTTTATCCAGGAAGCCTTTCAAGCCAGAGCAGGCCCTCAAATTTTCTCCAAACTCCTCCATTTCTCTGCCTAGCACCTCCTGATGGTTTTCATAAGACGTATTTAGATGCTTGCCACTCTTTCATATTGTTTTAAAAGATAAACTTAGAGAGAAAGGTAGAAACCCTAGAGGAAGAGAAAAGCTTGGTCCCCATGCTAAAAACATTGCTAATTGAAGGACACCCATCCATCTACATACCGAAGGCACACTGAGGCCCAAATTTTCCTTCTTCACTCATCATTCCCCTTCACTTGCAAATCACTACCTTTCTCATTATCATCTCACTTGCCCTCTCCATATTATTTCACAAATATTTCAAGGTTTTGATTTCAAAGAAAGAGTAAAGATAAAATGTCTAGAGAAGGCAGTAGTGACAGTGGCAAGGGAGGCCAAAGGCCTAGGGGACAGCAGAGAAAGGGTGTAAGAGAAAACAGGTTTGAACCTTTAAACACAAAGTAGTTGGCAGCATCCCCTACAATAGTTGCATATTTCCAAGAGGTAGGATGTTTTGATTTCTGTGAAAGAGTACAAAGATTCCAAAGTCACCCTGAGTTGACCAGAATTTTTATCCTCAACCTCCATGACCATCAAGTGCATCTTGTTGGGGTAAATTTTGAGCTATCCACCAATACAATTTCTATGGCCACTGGGATACCTTGTATGGGAGAAAAATGTTTCAAACAGGTGGGTTTGGACTTGAGCCATTATTAGCCTTTCTTGAAACCAAGATACCAAGCTAATTGCAAAACTATTTTTCCCTTTTCCCATTTGTTGGAAAGATATGCCCCCTTAATGAAAGTCATCATGAAGTATTTTACATGCGAGGGGAGGTTTTCTAGACTTTATTCCTACCATATAAGACTGCTTATGCACTTCACTAGGGCAAGCTACTACATTTTCCATATTACCTTTATAGAAGTATTGATAAGATGTCATGCATGGTGCAAAAGAGGCCTCCTTCACAAAAAATGCAGAGTCTTTTCCACCATTCTCTTATCAAGATGATTGTGTTGCATCAATTAGAGCAACAGGGTATCCCATGGGAAGTGTTCATCACCCATGATGTTTTCACAAATCCAGAGCCTCTCCCTCTGCAAATTTTACCCTCATCATCTCATCCACCTTCCTCCATTCCTCCATCACCCCTCACCGACCATGAATCATCCTCTCCACATGAATCTTATCCTCAAGAAAACTTCTCACCATCATCCTCCCTCAAAGAATATGAACAAGAAGAGAATGATGAAGAACAATAAGAGAATGATGACAAAGAGGAAAATGACAGTCATGAGGAAGAAAAAAATGATGAGGAAGAGGAAAATGAAAATGAAGAAAGTGGTGATGATGAGGAAGAAACAAAAGAAAGTGAGGAAGAAGAAACAAATGATGAAGCAAAAAATGACAGTCACGAGGAGGATGATGATGAAGAGGCTAATTATGAAGACAAAGGCAGTGAGAAGAATGGGGATAAATAAGGAGAGACAAATGAATAAGGAACAGATGATGAAAAGGCATATTATGAAGAGAAAAGCAGTGATAATGGGGATAAAGAAGAAGAGAAAGAGGATGATGATAAAAATCAAGAGATAAAGGTAGATTATGAAGGCAAAGGCAGTGAGAAAAATAGTGAAGAGGAAGGAGAGACAAATGAAGAAGAAACAGATGATGAAAAGGCAAATTATGAAGAGAAAAATAGTGATAATGGGGATAAAGAATAAGAGACATAGGTTGAATTAGAAGAAGAGACATAGGAAGAATTTGAAGACAAATACAATGAGAAAAACAGTGAAGAGGAAGAAGAAGGCAGTGAACAGTGTAGTGATGAAGAGAAAGGAAATGAAAAAGAGGAAAATGACAGTGAAAAGGCAGATACAAACAATGAAGAAGAGGTAGATGCAAGAAATGAAGAAGAGGATGACAGATGAAAATGAAAACAAGGAAGACATTACAGAAGACAGTAAAGAATTTGAGGAAGATAAGGATGAAAATACACAAAATAGTAATGAAGACACTGATGAAGACACCTCTGACAATGACAAGATAGAAAATGATGATGACAATGATAATGTTGCAAACACAAAAACAGAGGATGACAATGATAAATGTAATGACAAAACCATTATGATTGATAGCCCTAATAATAATGATAGCAGTGACTCTATGAACCAAAATAGCATCCAGGAGGTTGATGACAGTGGTGAAAATCATAAAATTAATGCTAGCATGGAGGAAAATGCAAGTGACTTTCAAGAGGACATTCAAGAACACCATGTAGGAGACACAAATGCAGAGATCATTGATGAAAAGAAAGGTAGTCTTGAGATCAGTCATGGTAAGGGAATTCTAGTAAAAAAATTTGAGTTTCTCCCTCTCACATATCAAAAAGGATCAAGGCTTCTGTTTTCTGCCTCCAAAAGGCAAGGGACCATACCACCATCCTCAGTTCAGCCACTAGACAAAGGGAAACAAAAGATAAAGGAAGAAGAAAAAGATCATGAGGTTGAGAGGGAATTTGAGATCATTCAAGTGGACAGTGATGAGGAGAATGAAACAAGGATCAGAAACTTGCTCCTCCAAGATAGAAATGCACAAATTGAAGACCTCCAAGTACATTTGAATAGGGCCAAGAGTGTAAAAGATACCCTTGACTTGGAGAACAAACAGCTAAGAGCAAAAATTGCAATCTATGAAGCTAGAGCCATCAAGGCTCGGAAAGAGGCCCAAAAGGCACAGGTGAAACTAGATGATTTCATGGGCACTTATGAAGAGAGTGAGATGAGGAAGGACAATCTAGGAGGAGACCTAGAACCATAGGATTGAGGAAAGAATTGGTGAAATAAATGGAAGAAGAATCGGCCTTAGCAGAACAACTTCCTCTCAGTGAACTCCTTGCAATGAAAACTGAACATGATCGGGAGCCTTGGTTGGAGAAAGCCAACATACACTTGAAGGCTAAATTGAAGAGATTAAATCAATATCTTTACCTCCAAAGAAGGATGACTAAACATTATGCCTGGAGAAACCAAATTGCAAGGGCTAAACTGAAAAAGGCTAAAACCAAGCTCCAAGCACCAAAAGAAGAAAAATTCCAAGCTAGACTTGGGATCTTGGCATAATCTTCTCTACAGGTCTCTCAAAACCCATGAGGGACACTTCCACCAAATTTGGGAGAATTTTGACAAGTTTTGGTTTTTTGCTAATTTTGAGGGCCAAGGGGGTAGCACACATGGTGCTACAATTTTTCTGAGAGCATATTCAGGAGGAAAGGCTCACATTTTTTGAATTCTCATCTCAAATGTAGCATGCTCACAAATTTTCAAATCAATTGGAGTTGTTTTGGTCCTCCAAAAGGGTCAAAAACACCCTAATTTTCACCATTCTGTCTACTTTTCAGTACATGAGTTGCACCTTTACCAGTCTTGGAGTTTTTGGTTTTTGAACTAATTATAGAGGTCAAATCAAAGAAACAATGGTATATCTGGGAAGTAGACTCAAAGGGATTTCCAACAAGCCTTCATGGATCCTATTCCGACATTGGGAAGGCCTTCAAAACACTACTACAAGTTGACCTAGTTTTCCTACTCCAATGCTACGCCCTTGGCATGGAAATTCATCCTAAAACACAGTGTTGCGCCCTTAGCAGAGGGAAAGTCAAAAATGTATGCTTGGAAAGTTTTAGAAGGCTTTTCAGACCTCAAATTTCAATTTCTTTGCTAAAAATGCCCGAAAAGTTATTTTGTTTTAGATATTTTGTGCCTTGGGCCTTGCAAGGCCTCAAGGACAATAGTGACATTTCTGATTAGCCAATAGGCTTCTAGAGACTCTATTAGGTTTTTCTTCTCCTTGCTTGTTAAAAGGAGCATTGAGGACTCATTTTTAATGTCGGCATTTGATGAACTTTGAGAGCAATACATGGTTCTTTGAGGTTGAAGAGAAATTTGGTGTTGTGAAGCTTGTGGATGATTTGCTTTGATTGATAATGATGAAGGCTTGCTTGCAGGATCCCTGAGCCTGGTTTATGGTGATGTGTCTCTAATTTTTGCATGTTTTCCTTTTTATCATTGTATCCATCCTTCTATGTTGCAGTAGATCAGAAAAGTATAGGCTAAGAATTGTTGTTTGAGGCACCTTAGTCCTTCCTGTTTACTATTGTCTTTATGTTTTCCTCTGCTGGATTAGTTTAAGGAATTATTAGCTACTCCTTATACCCACCTAAGTTTTTTTGTTTCATCAATGGATTAATATGCTAGTTTCCAAATATGTTTCATGGCAAGCCCTGCTTATTTGATGCTATCTAAACTGTGTCTTGAAATCTCTCTTTGAAGTATTACTTGTTAGGTTAAGCCAAGGAGGTCTTGTTATGATCTTGCCCTTTTTCCATGCCTATTAGTTTCCCTTAAAGTTCTTTGTAGCTTGATCAATAATGTTTAGGAGTTCCCTCTTTTTTGATTAAATTTATTTTGTTATCTTAAATGTTTTCTAAAGCTTGAAAGTGAAATCACTAGGAGTTAAATGAGTTTCTCACCTTCTATATTTCATTGGAATGTTTGTCTTGAATGTTTATTTGCTTAAGTATTGTCATTGAGTTAATAGTTTTCCCTATCTCATGATTAGTATCTTTTCCTTATCATTATTTGAGACCTTCTTGTTTAATGGGTATTTGACAAAGGATTATTAACTGCCCTTTTCCCTACCTTATTTCCCAAACTTAATGTCCATTTGAATTCACACGTAACCTTAAAGATCCATTGACCACACTAGATTTTCCCTATGATGCACTCTGACTCATTGTTGAGATATCCATTGACTTTGATAGACTCCATAGCCCAATGATTTGATGACCTCTCACTCCACCTATCCTACTTAATCATCTTACCCAACCAAAACAAACAACAAAACCCTACACTTAACAAACTAGCCTAAAATCAACCATCTAAAGCAAACAATTTCACATCCTTTGCATACAATAGAGAGAGCCCTCTCTGAGTCCAGGAAGGCTAGATCCTAGGACTCCAAAGACTGGTCTGATGTTACCCTATGCATTTGGTCTACCAATTTGCTAAATCACGGGACACTGACACATGTGAAGAACCTATATAAGCTAGATGTGGAGGATTGTGTTGCATTAAGCACTAAGGCGGAGAAGGTGCAGAGTCGCAATGTCGGTGAATTTTGGAATATAAGACTTAGCCATTTTCATCATGGTGCCCTAAAGATTATGTAGCGAACAACCATTGACCTCCCAAAAGGAGCACTTAAGCAGTAATAAGTACGCAAAGGATATACTTTGGGGAAGTACACAAAATCCACTTTCCATGATCGGGATAGCAAAGCTCATGTAGTCCTAGAAAGTATCCACTCTGATGTCTGTGGACCTTTCTCGACACCCTCCACTACCAGGCATAAATATTCTTTCATTTTTATTGATGAATTCTCATAGAAGTCTTGGATCTTCTTCATGCGGAAGAAAGTTGATACATTCTCCAAGTTCATAGATTTCAAGGCACTGGTGGAGAAAGAAACTGGAAAGAAGTAGAAGGATCTTAGGAGAAATAATGGAGGTGAGTACATGTTGAATGAATTTAAAAATTTATGTGCAAAAGAATGCATTTGAAGAGAGTTGAAAGCACCCCACAACCCACAACAGAATGGGTTGGATAACAAAAAGAACCATAGCATTGTGGGAGTAGCGAGGGCTATTTTTCATGATCAAGGCCTTCCTCTACACTTGTGGATTGAAACATGCAACACATCATTCTATTTGCAAAACTGTAGTCCTCGTCGGATTTTGGGCATGATTACACTGGAGGAGGCTTTCTCAAGGAGAAATTCAGATGTGTCGCAATTCAATATTTTTGGAGCCTTTGTTTAGTGTCATGTCTCCAAATAATCAAGGAAGAAGCTAGAGCCAACAACATAATTGGGGGTATTTTGGGTTACACAAAATCTCCTCACAACTACCATTTGTACTTACCATCCCTCAGAATGACAATTCTATTAAGGGATGTAAAATTTGAAGAGGAGAAAACGATATGGCGCTCTCTTGAGAGGGAGCTTCATATCTCACCAAAGGAGGAGCTTTTAGGTCCAAAGGAGGAGCCTCAAGAAGTTTTGGAGTAGACACAAATTGAGGAGCAAAGAGTGGATACCACCACTCAAGTAGAACCATTCAGAGAAGGCGGTAAAAGGACCAAGTAAGCTAAGATACTTTTGTAGGATGTGAGGGAGAATGTGGGTTCTCCTTCAAATGTGTGCAGGAAGAGATGGTCGCCAGATCGGCATACTAGATAATGGCTCTAATGACTGAGCTTGCAGAGACTGAGCCATCCTCTTGCTATAGGGTAAATTGCTTGGGTGGTTGGTTTTCGTATATCCCTCTCAAGGCTTTCCGGTGCCCGAGGCAGACAGTAAGATTAGCTATGTTGTTCACAAAGATGGCATGAGTATGTTCATATTAGCTTGAAATAACTTGAAGGAATACAATAGAGAATTACCTCTTTGATGGTCTTGGAATCCCTTGGAGAGCGCTATGCAGCAAAGTAAGAGTCCTTCTTCACCGGCTCCAAATCTGAGACCTGCAATCAGTCAAAGAACCCGTGTAATTTCTAATATAACAAGTATCCTATCAATTAAATCAATAAAATACAAACATCTAGATTATACACATCTGAGCCATTCATATCATACTAAGTAAATATTGAAACAACAATGATAACATTAAGCATTGAATGGAAAAAACGAACACAGTTCTATTGATTTCTAAAGAAGGAGGATTACAACCATCGGTTGTACCAAGCCCTCCTCAGTCTCCCAATCTCTCTTCTCTCTCTAGTGAAGAAGTCCAAGTCAACAAGCTCTCTAGGAGCCTCTTTGACTCTTGGCCTTCACAATGTCACACTATTCTCTATTCCACAAGTATACAAGAACCTTGAGCAATCCTTCGACCTTCAATTAAGAGCCTTCAGCTCCTTCTTATAAGAGAGGGAGAAAGCCATTGTTGCCCTTCTCTTTCCACTAGTTTGGAATGGAAAAAACTTAGATGTTTCTTTGATCTCCATGCTTTTGCCTCTTTTGGAGTTCAGTCTTCTATGGCAATGACCAATAATGAACTAGTGCTTCTGCAGTTTCCTTTGTGAACTGACTCCTTTGTGAGGGAAAGTCAGAGATTCAAATCATTCTCCGCGCTCTTTTCCAAATTCAAACTTAAAACACGGGTAACTCTTCCCTTCAGTGTAAACAGAGCGTTGCCCTAGTCACTAACGCGGCCAATGCACTGCTTGCCTGCGTTATAACGCTCTTGTTCTGTTCTACATAGGCGTTACCCTGGCAGAAATAGGTTTAACTTAGGTCTTTGTACTTATTCCATATTTGTCTTCCCCTCTGAGCTGATGAGGAGGTATTTTGACCTGTAACAGATGCCCCCTAAAGTGTGAGGTCAGAGACGAAGACGATGGCCGAAATACTTTATAATTTATAGAGAGAGAGAGATTGAAAGACTGAGGAAAACCTGAAACAACAACATATGTCAGAAAATATAGTATTTGCCTAGAGTCGGGCATGTCCCATGCTCAGTAGCTTTAAACAACATGATTTCTCTAGAATAGAGATATGAAGAATCTGTCCACAAATAGGCACAATGTGGAAGTGTCTGTCATAACAGGATCAGGCTGAAGAAGCTGTCTCCATAAACAATATCGCAGCTTGGGGAAGGGAACACAACTTTAATGATGTAACCTTTGCCCCAAGGTCTTGACCGCCGATTCACTTAAACTGCATATTTCTCAACATGTGAATGAGGGAGTTGTTGTCGAACATGTGAGAAATCGTCTGATTACCAGTCAATAATGAAAACTGTTAACAGACGCGAAGGTGGCCACCGATAATGATGATGGTCCCTAAGATGCCCAGTACAATCTAGCGAGTGTGAATAAAAGGAATTGAAGTCGAACACTCGTAGAATCATTCGACCAAGAGCCAATGATGAAGACCCTTGATCAAACACAAGACTACCTGCCACTGATGTCTGCAAGTATCTGGGTACTGATGGGTTTCTGGATCATCTTCCTAGATAAGGTGTTGAAGTCGATAGGAAGTGATCTGTTGAAAGGTAGGCACTGAGGCGTCCTACATCAGTCAACACGAAACAGAAACCAACTGATTTTGTTTATGATTTGAGATAAGGAAGAGTAAATGGGAACGTCAGATGACAAATAATTTCTGGCATAATGAACGGTTTGGTTGATAACAGGAGCAGTAGATAGCGAGATCTGCTTGAACAATAGAAGGCACTCTAGCAAGGTACTAGGCAGCTGAAG